>OY744537.1:5306037-5311037 GCA_963556195.1 Sepiola atlantica | reverse complement strand
GTTACAAAAGTTCGGAGACACATTAAAGGGGGGGGCGCTTAATCACCAAATTATAACACACACCCTTTGAAAAAGTAAAATAGTTTTATTTTTATAAAAGTATTTCATAATAATATGCAATAAAACTATTTTAATAGAATAGTATTTCATTCTAAAAATAATATTTTATTTAGGTCAAATTATTTTTCCAGTGTATATTATAGTTTCTTTTCTTCTATTATATTAAAGTATAGCAAGAGTAGGAATGAATTAGCGAGAGGGTCAGAGAGCTGAATGGCTATGAACTACAAAATGTAAGTTTTCCTGTCTACCTGGATGTCACACTGGACAGAACCCTGTCCTTCACGGAGCACTGCAGAAGGATAAAGGAAAAGGTTGCTACAACGCACAGATTGCTGAGTAAACTCGCAAATTTAAACTAGGGAGCTTACCCTAAACCCCGCATATAACAGCATTAGCACTTTGTTACTCTGCCGCTGAATACTCTGGTTGGATCGTGCCATGCCAAATTAATCGACCCAGAACTGAATAATGCATGCCGCAGAGTTACTGGGACACTAAAATTAACCCTACTATCTGCCGAGGTGTACAGATTGGTTGGCATGGCACCCAAATCCGAAGGAATGCTTATGTAGTAATCCAAAAACTCAAACAGGAACCCGTCAGAAGACACTCCTATCTGGTCATGGACAGCCAAAATACAGCTTGAAATTAAGAAGCCGTTTCATGACTGTTGTAGACCCGTGCTAGGGGTCACAAAGATAACAACCACAAATTGTGACAGGTTAAAATATACAGTGCATTTATTCATAGCAATACAGTAACGCCACTAAATGTGGTAGGAGATGACCGGATTCCTACCATGCGGTAAAACATGAATAGGAATGTCCTTTATTTAACACCTACCCACTATAAGAGTATGTGACACAAGGTCGGAAAGTGGGATTTGAAAAGCCAGCGCCCGAGAAGGTGAGCGCTTTAGCCATTAAAAATTGCCTGGACAGCCCCGTCGGCATTCCCCGGTAGGGGCGCCTCAGGCAGTAAGCTATAAACTAACTCCTCCCCAAAGAGGAGAGGCAAAGCCTGGCAGGGTGGACCTCCTAGAACTGCACAGGACAGACCCATAGACCGGCGGAATCATGCCCCGAAGGCCAAGACAACACCGGTCTATAGGGTGTAGTATCCATCGGAACAGATACCACACGTGGTACGAGGACTCTCACATGATAGGAATGTCCTTTATTTAACACCTACCCACTATAGGAGTATGTGACACAAGGTCGGAAAGTGGGATTTGAAAAGCCAGCGCCCGAGAAGGTGAGCGCTTTAGCCATTAAAAATTGCCTTGACAGCCCCGTCGGCATTCCCCGGTAGGGGCGCCTCAGGCAGTAAGCTATAAACTTAATCCTCCCCAAAGAGGAGAGACAAAGCCTGGGAGGCTGGACCTCCTAGAACTGCACACGACAGACCCATAGACCGGCGGAATCATGCCCCGAAGGCCAAGACAACAACGGTCTATAGGGTGTAGTATCCATCGGAACAAATACCACACGTGGTACGAGGACTCTCACATGATAGGAATGTCCTTTATTTAACACCTACCCACTATAGGAGTATGTGACACAAGGTCGGAAAGTGGGATTTGAAAAGCCAGCGCCCGAGAAGGTGAGCGCTTTAGCCATTAAAAATTGCCTGGGCAGCCCGGTCGGCATTCCCCGGTAGGGGCGCCTCAGGCAGTAAGCTATAAACTTACTCCTCCCCAAAGAGGAGAGGCAAAGCCTGGCAGGGTGGACCTCCTAGAACTGCACAGGACAGACCCATAGACCGGCGGAATCATGCCCCGAAGGCCAAGACAACACCGGTCTATAGGGTGTAGTATCCATCGGAACAGATACCACACATGGTACGAGGACTCTCACATGATAGGAATGTCCTTTATTTAACACCTACCCACTATAGGAGTATGTGACACAAGGTCGGAAAGTGGGATTTGAAAAGCCAGCGCCCGAGAAGGTGAGCGCTTTAGCCATTAAAAATTGCCTTGACAGCCCCGTCGGCATTCCCCGGTAGGGGCGCCTCAGGCAGTAAGCTATAAACTTACTCCTCCCCAAAGAGGAGAGACAAAGCCTGGGAGGGTGGACCTCCTAGAACTGCACAGGACAGACCCATAGACCGGCGGAATCATGCCCCGAAGGCCAAGACAACAACGGTCTATAGGGTGTAGTATCCATCGGAACAAATACCACACGTGGTACGAGGACTCTCACATGATAGGAATGTCCTTTATTTAACACCTACCCACTATAGGAGTATGTGACACAAGGTCGGAAAGTGGGATTTGAAAAGCCAGCGCCCGAGAAGGTGAGCGCTTTAGCCATTAAAAATTGCCTGGGCAGCCCGGTCGGCATTCCCCGGTAGGGGCGCCTCAGGCAGTAAGCTATCAACTTACTCCTCGCCAAAGAGGAGAGGCAAAGCCTGGGAGGGTGGACCTCCTAGAACTGCACAGGACAGACCCATAGACCGGCGGAATCATGCCCCGAAGGCCAAGACAACACCGGTCTATAGGGTGTAGTATCCATCGGAACAGATACCACACGTGGACTCTCACATAATAGGAATGTCCTGTGTTTTAGATTTTGCAACCATGGTATTTATTATAGATGGTTGCTTCCATTAGTTCTTCAATAGGGGTGATTTGTACCCCACAACAATGACAACACATCAACTTGATATTGGGACAGTGGATAACGACACGGACTGAAGACTTGTGTGTTCCAAGTTCGAATCCAGTCGGTTCCATTTTCACTTAGGGATGTTGGCAACCTTCTCGTGGTCCTTCCTGTAATTACCCGATGTCTTTCTAGAAAGATTTCTAACTAGAAAAAACACCGGGGAAACAAATGCCAACAGCAGAATCATCTGATTCACACGAAAGAAGAAGAATAACTTGATCTGCTATGGTAACAGAACTACCACATTTACAGATGGAATGATTGGAATGACTACTTGAACGAAGTTATCCAAGAACCCAGAGAACATCTTCCACGTCGATCGAATATCCCAAGGTATCCATGAACCGAACAAAAGCGAAGGTTGGAAGAACGCACAGCAACCTCCACAGCAACAACAAGCAACTACCATGTGGAAATCCCAGACAGATAATGGAACACAACCTCATGATTGCAGTTACGAACCAACTTGATGCCCCACAATTGATTCAGTATTGACATGATAAGATATGATGAGACCCTAATCTTTGTTCAGAGTTCATTCAACATGCCAATATGTTCCGTTTGAAAATTCTGAAGATTGGCACTTGTTATATTTAGGATTTTGAGCATTATTTTCTTCAGTCGGTTGGATCACAAAAGAAGACTCGGAACAAAAGGATCAATATCGTTGATTTTCTCTGGAGTGGAAACATCGCATTGCTCTCCGAACCCTTCCAATAGAGATCTAGATAGTGTTATTACTCCTCGGACTCTCCATCATCCTTTACCCTTTCTGAACGATTTTGTGTAGTACCATCTACGGCTGGTGCTATTACATTATTTTTTCTTTTTTAGGGGGGGGGGGATATTATTTAATTTCTGACAGTTTCAGTTCTCTTGAGTTCCTGCAATGTTTTTCGATATTTTTTATGCAATTTCTGCATCATATACATGTGGTTGATCGATGTTACCTGACTTTGTGTGTTAGTTTATGCACTCGGTGATTTCTTTCCATATTTTGACATCAGTGCCGAGTGTTACACCCCCCCTCCCATTATTTCAATTTCTCCTAGTCGTGTTGTCAGTTTTATTTTGAAACTGTTACTAGTGTTTCGTTTTTCTGTCTTCTTGATCGTCACCCTGTGGACGCCTGGAACGTCGAAATCTACGATTTGTCAAGCTTTTTCCTTTTTTGTGGATTATTATCATGTCCGATCCCTTTACTTGGGTGAGCTTATCCGTTTGTACTTTAATGTTTCGGAGTATCTCATGATTTTCGTTTTCCACCACTTCCTCCTGTTGGTGTCTATTCCATGTATCTGCATTTTCAAAGTTCGGATGTTTGCATGGTTCCCAGTAGAATGCCTGTTCCACGCAGCCGTGTCTATTTTTGTTTTCCTTTTGGGCTGATTTGCTACATTCAATTATGTGTTTTACCATTTCGTCTCGTTGTCCACAACGTCTAAATATAGTATTTTCTTGAGCTTTCGTCTATTTTGCTTTTATATAGTTTATTTAGATCGCATTGTTTTGTGTGGTTGTCAGTAGCGCTCGATTTCTCTGTTGAAATGTCCTTTACGTAGCCATGCCCATTTTTTAGGTGCCTCTTCTTTCGTCAATCTTATAAATCGTCGATGTAGTTGCTTCTTTTCCTTTTTTCTTTTCTTGCGCTTTTTCACTCATGTTTCAATGCTTTTCATATTAGTCTTTTTGGCGGGACTTTTGCAGCGTTTTTCCCTACACTAAACACCGACCATCTGTCAAACTCTGCCCTCGTGGGAAGCCAAGTAACTAGGAACACATCTCTATAAGAGACTTCGATTGTTGGTCTGTCCGGCTTCAGTTTGAAATATAATTTTCATTGATAAACGCTCTGATCAAATGGACGCGTTTTAAGAATAAGCGTTCCTTTTTATTTTGTTGTTCTTGTTTTTTTGTTTTTTTTTACTGTAGATTCTGAGACCAGGTTTTCATGAGAATCTCACTCCAGTCGCGTCTAGAACTTAATCGAAAGATTGTCTGCGATAACTTCCAACCAGAATCTACATTAATCTTTAATCGCCCATCAAAACCTATGGAAATGATTTAAATTCAAGCGTTCGTAAATCCGAAGTATTTTACCTTTTCACGCACATAAGTTTCTTGTTTCTCAAGCGGTATTTCGTTTCAGTCTACTCATGATTTATATTATTTTGTTTTTTTCGGACTACTATTCTCATATTGGTTGTTACTTTCGCAACGTTTTCGGCCGATGTAACCTCCAACCTTCTTCGGGTGCATCTTTTCAAA
>OY744537.1:5278537-5301037 GCA_963556195.1 Sepiola atlantica | reverse complement strand
CGAACCCACAGTCGACGCCTGTAACCGCTACACCATGCCACTGTCCGCTGCCCGTATTTATATCAATGGTGTATTCGTAGTAAAGATGTCATGCTCGGTGATATTATTGTGTTTTAAGGGTTGCGTTGACAAGATGCTAAAAAGGGAGAGGTGATCAAAGAAACATAACAAACAAATAACAACAACAACAACGACAACGACAATAATAATAATAATTAATGGTCAAGGGGGAAAGACAGCGAAGGAAGAACACCAACTGGACCTTAACTGGAAGAATGCGGTGAATACTAGAATGTGTTGATAGCTTATTGCCACTCAAATTGCAGATAAAACTAGTAGTAGGTGCCAGCGAGAAATCAATGGTAAACGGCTGTTGCAACACCGCAAGAGTATTTGGTTATTAGAAGATGCGTAGTATTCTGAAAACTGCGGAGACTTGTCACTTAGGTCCCAGGGTACATTCTTTGTTGTTAGCAGTGAGCAATCACTGATAAAGTCTCGTGTGAAAACTCTTAGCGAGTAAATAATCATAATAATAATAATAATAATAATAATAATAATAATAATAATAATACCCACCCCCAAAACATGATGCCACCAGCCTCAGCTGATATCACACAACATAGTCGTGAAGGGTTAAGGAGGATGGGAAGACCAAGGAGGGAGAGCACTAACCAGAGTGCGGAGAGTGATCGGACTTGGCGAGGCTTATTGCCACCCAAATCCCAAAGGAGACCAATAGTCGTTTCCAGCGAGAAATCAATGGTAGGCGGCTGGTGCGATACCGCAAGGTCATTTGCGGTAGTGTTTAAAAAGAGGTAGAGAGTACTGGAAATCTGGGGAGGCTTGCTGTCACTCACACCCCAGGGAACACCATCGGTTGTTGTCGGTGAGCAATCATTAACAAGCACTTGCGTGATAACTCCTAGTGAGTACAAATAATGATGAATTGATTCATTAAACACACCTGCAGTTGCACCAGCCTCGGCTGGTACACCACAAATTAGTCGTGCCACGTCAAGCAGGCTGATTATTACTCAAATCTACGAGAAAACCAACAATTCTTATCAGCAAGAAACTCATGGCAAACGGCTGTTTCGATAATGCAAAGTTAGTTGTTTTCAAAAGCGGTAGAAGGTGCTGGAAATCTTGAGAGATTTGTTGTCACTCAGATTCCATGGACAACCTTTTGTTATTGCCAGTGAGCACTCAATAATAATTACTCGTGATGAAAACTCTTAGTGTCAGTGAGTAAGAAAAATTGAAATAATATCGTGAATGAAGAACCATAACAATTGAAAACAAAAAAAACAATTGAAAATAATCGAAAACAAAAACTGAAAACAAATCATTCAATTATTTAATTGCAACAATTTTTTTTGTTATGATTTGGATCATTCGGACTACTGTTCTCATCTTAGATGTTATTATCACAACGTTTCGGCCGATGTAACCTCTGACCTTCTTCGCGTGCGTCTCGTCGAACTCGGAAATCTGTATGGAATTTCGAACGGAACTCTTTATTTAATCCACGGGTGTAGTTTGAGATCAGAAAGACATATATATATATATATATATATATATATATATATATATATATATATATATATATATGTGTGTGTGTGTGTGTGTGTGTGTGTGTGTGTGTGTGTGTGTGTGTGCGTGTGTGTGTGGGTGTGTGTAAGTAGTTACACTAGACATCTAAAACAATAATAGGTTTAAGGCTTCTAGAATTCCTACGAGAATTGTTTTCCATAGCGGATATAAGTGCTAAGTAATAATTAGTTCTAAGTGACAGTTTTCTGGAGGTTGAAGGTTCAATCCTCAGTACGGGCGATAATAAGAGTACAACTACTAATTACTTAAGACTTGTACCGTCATGGGTGACGGAACAAGAGCAAGCTACCCCCGTGGATTAAGTAAAGTGTTTCGTTTGAAATTCAGTACAGATGCCCGAGTTGGACGAGACGCATCTGAAGAAGGTCGAGGGTTACATCGGCCGAAACGTTATGAGAATAACGTCCAAGTGGAGAACAGTAGTTCGAATAATACAAATTATACAAGTGTTGAGAATACTGGGAAAGACGGAACAGGCGCCGAACACCTCTGTATTACTAAGACTGTGTGTTTGTGTGTTCGTGTGTATTTCTAGTGTCACATTGAATTATCTTTTTATTCGCTATTAAGCGAATATTTCTTTTAATAAAAATGCAAGAGCGTAAAACACAAAATTGTAAAATCCTATTTTAAAAAAGTAATTTACTTACGAAATTAAATCCACCAAAATGCATTTCATTTTTTTTTTGTAAAAGAATCAACCATTTACATCTTTTGTTAACCCTTAAATGCTTTAATACAAAAATATTTTGTATTAATTTGACATCTAAGATACTGATTACCTATATTTAGCGGGTGTGCTGAGGCAACATCATACTAATACCTACTCACACTTGCCAACAAGCTCATTGCAGATGTGAACAAAGTTGCAGTTTGACAAATTTTCGTTGAATATTTTATTAAATTGGAATTTTGTTAGAATGTGTCATATTTGAAACAAAAAGCATTTAAGGTCGAATAGTTAAAAACGTAAATTGTTTCGAGACTCTTCAAAAATTGTAAGGAATTTGAATGCATTTAAACTGTCGAACAGAATGATATTTCTAGTTGTAAAATTCTCTGCAAATCCTCATGTATTAAAATATTGAACGTTTTGGAAGTCATTTACATCCAATTATTTTATAAATAGAGATTAAAACTACATGAAACATGTTTAATAATCACGTAAAAATCGCAAATAATAAGGGGCATAACTCATTGTAAAAATTAACAAAACGTGTTATAGTTTAATAAGAAATCGGTTGAATTAATAATTTAATGGTCAAGCGATATTTTAATAAAGTAACAAGTAAAAAGTAAAAAGAAACAAATGTCATACGTAAAAATAAAATAAAGCGAAACAAAAGTAAAAAGACTCCCCGGTAACGCCGGGTAGGTACATGTAAATCGAGCTGTCGAGAATTTTCATTGTTAAAGTATCGAAATTGCTGAGAAAATTTTTTTTTCTTCGTAAGCATTTTTAAAAAAACCTTGATGGCGGTAAGCGATTGCATTACAATTGTTCAATGATTGGAACAACGCCGAGCAAATATTGGATTTGAAAAAAGAGATGCATTATTTGTTTGGGGAAGTTGAACGTTCACTTCTGTTGGATCAATTATTTTCTGCCTTCCATTTTTTAGGAATCTTTTTGTAAAATAGTGGCTCTCCAGAAATGTCGGTTATCTTTGGTTTTCGGAGCACAAATGAACCATAATACTCGACTTTAGGGTTGACTTGTAGTGTAGGAACCGTTTAAATATATTGTCTATTTCGCTAGATATTTCCTAAGGTTTGAATAGAATTGTTGGTCTTAAATTGCATTTCTCAAATAAAATTTCAAATTACTTTATAAAGTGTCAAACATCTCATTTTTATTTAATAGCCGCTATGTTGATTTTTTATTTACTTGCCACTATGTAGATTTTTTATTTAATGGCCACTATGTTAATTTTTATTTAATGACCGCTATGTTGTTTTTTATTTAATGGCCGCTATGTTGATTTTTTATTTAATAGTCGCTATGTTAATTTTTATTTAATGGCCGCTATGTTGATTTTTTATTTAAATGACCGCTATGTTGATTTTTATTTAATGACCGCTATGTTGATTTTTATTTAATGGCCGTTATGTTGATTTTTTATTTAATGGCCGCTATGTTGATTTTTATTTAATGGCCGCTATGTTGATTTTTTATTTAATGGCCGCTATGTTGATTTTTATTTAATGGCCACTATGTTGATGTTTTATTTAATGGCCGCTATGTTGATTTTGGTTGTTTCTGTTTTCCTTGCATGACATATTTTTACTGTTTAAAATTTCATTACACAAGAAAACACAAGTTTTGAGACAAATTATTAACTCTGAAAATTCTTCTTACACAAATTTAACTCAATTGATAAAATTTAAACATAAATGAAAATACTCTTCGATCACTTAATAATTAAAAATGGCAGCGAAAATGGCGACCAGCGACAGAAATATGGTATAAAAGTAAAAATGTATATACATTAAAAAAAAAGAGATTTTTTTTATTTCGGGACAAGAAGTAAAAGAAAAAAAAATCCATCTCATATTTAAGAGAAAGGAAATTAAAATGGGTATTCGAAGGCTCCTTATATTACCAGTGAACCGGCCTTTAGAATATAAACTTTTATTCTTGCCGGAATTTATTCGGAATTGACATCATAAATGTTTCAAAATAACAGTCGAATCTCCCAAGGACACTGTAAACATCGTGTTTCGGAAACGTTTGTCTTCTTTATCTAACATATAAAGTTATACTGTCGGATTGATAAAGTCAGGCTCAAATAGCACTTAACTTGACAAAACAAACTTTGCTTCTGACAAACGTGAATGTTTCTTCACTTTTAGATTTGGATCGAAAGTCAGTCTTTGGAAATTGTTAAAGTAATAGGCTTTCTATAGGGCAGATATTCATTCCAACGAGGTCAAAACAGGGGGCCAGCCGTTGATGATGGAAGGAGAAAGGATTGGTTTTAGAAGGGTTTAATGCAATAAGCCACTTTTCTCTTCCCTTGTACCACGTGTTCGAGATCAGAGTAGAGAAAGAGAAAGAGAGAGAGAGAGAGAGAGAGAGAGAGAGAGAGAGAGAGAGAGAGTGTGTGTGTTTGTTTGTGTGTTTGTTTGTTTGTTTGTTTACTTTTTCTGCCGGAGGTTAGACACGAGGTAAGGTGGGCTTTGAAAAGCCAGTACACTAAGGGAAGTGCACTCTGGTCTACAAAAAAATGCCTAAGCACTCCGTCAGCATTCTCCGGTAAGATGCCTCAGGCAATAGAAATAAACAAATCCCTTGTCAAAGAGAATGTAAAGCCTAAGAGGGTGAACATCTTAGAACTGAACGGAACAATACCTTAGCCACTGTCGGACTGATTGCCAAAGACGTATCTCCGACTAGTACGAACACCTCATATAGCTGGTTATGTATGTGATTGAAGGTGTATGCCCATATATTTATCATATTTTTCTTACGCACATATGAATATGTGTGTGTGTATCTACGTATGTAAATATACATTAGTAATTGAAACTGTATGATGCTAAGATTTATGTCAGTAAATTAATATGTACGTGTATCATTAATCTATTATACTAATATTTGAACGCGCACTCGTAATATGGGACAAAAGGGAGAAAGTAGCAACCCTAGTTGAAGTCAGTGTACCTAATGATGCAGGATTAAACAGAGCTGAAAGGGAAAAGATTACGAAATACCAAGATCTTATGTACGACATGAATAGAAACTGGAATCTTAGGAAAATCTCCATCATTCCAGTAATTATAGGAGTAACAGGACTAATGAAAAAGAATTTCAAAAGCTATCTGGCGAGTATACCCGGTGAACCGAGTGCAAGAAAAATACAAACAATTGCACTTAAAGGGACGGTCAGAATCTTAAAAAATGATCTCTAGGCTGAGAGATCTGAAATAGCTGGTGAATGTCTGGCATCCGGTAGGATGCCCCATCTCCAGCAAAAACAGAATGATAAGAAAAATAAAAAGAAGAGAGAAATGGATTTAGTGTTAGTCCCCTTGATTTCTGAGACTTTACATAGAAGTAAAATGATGCTAATTATGGAAATAATAACCCCGCATGATGGAAAATGAATGAACAGAAAACCGAAAATTGTTTCAATATTTAACAACGTTTCGTCTTTATTTCAAGATTTTCTCAAGATGACTGTGTTGATTACTTATGTTTTTCTATAAATAAGAAATCTTGAGAAAGTCTTGCAGTAAAGACGAATGAATATTAAAACAATTTTTTTTTTCAGTTTCCACACACACACACACACACATATATATATATCCCTTTATATATATATTATACTAAAATAGAGTAAATCAACATTTGTTTCTCTAAGGATTTTCTAATAAATTTTATTTACGCAAAATACATCTTAAAAATTCCTTGGCTTTAGGGATTGAGTTTTAGTTGAAAAACATCCATTTTAATTGTTCTAATTAGCCGTAATTTGCAATTAATTCACCATGTCACCAAACTCGTAATAAGTATAGCAAAGGAAAATACTAATTTTGACTGTGGTCTTTTTTATTTTTCTTATATTTAGATGGCTTTGTAAGTTCAGTTTTTTTCCTGATTCGAACAATTTAAGTCGCTCTAAATGGATGATCCAACGATTATGATTTTTCTAATCTCTCTCTCTCTCTCTCTCTGTCTCTCTCTCTCGCTCGCACGCTCTCTATACATACATATATATATATATATATATATATATATATATATATATATATATATATATATATATATATATTATATATATATATATATATATATATATGCGATTTTATGAAGGCTTACCAAAGCATTCCTTTCAGGACACCAATGATCACCATTAAAGATATTTTTTCTTACAAATACTATTTATTCAAATTAAATGTTTTTTCCTACACGTGTTTCACTACCAAGCAGTTACTTGCTTGGCAGATCATCAGGGAAATTAAATGTCTGGAATACTGGTTTCAACTGCCGACAAAACACAATGTGGCGACAAAACAATATCTTTAATGGTGATCATTGGTGTCCTGAAAGGAATGCTTTGGTAAGCCTTCATAAAATCGCATATAAATGCTCTGTACTCTGTAATCGAGTATCATCGAGCTTGTTTTTTATTGGAACAACCCCGGTCTTCACTGAATGATCTATTTTATAAGTGAAAAATCTAAATCTATATATATATATATATATATATATATATATATATATATATATATATATATATATATATATATATATATATATATATATATATATATATATATCAGGCTAGGTGTGTCTGGGTTTGTTTATATCCTCGTTTCATGGTATCTAAATATCTGAACGACTGCACTTTTGTAGATATGTATGCTTGTATAAAGAATATATATATTACTAAATTAGATTAGGTATCTGTCTGTCTGTAGCAGAAAATGTATTGTAACTTCTATACTAAATCAAAACTCTTGTATTAATTTATTGCAATGTTTAATTTAGTTTACTATACTATTCCAAACTAATCTACTATCTTTAAATGTTTAATACAGGAAGGGTATATTGTAGTATCTGTTCTGTTTTCATGATACCTCCTAGATATTACCTTCTCCTTTTATTCTTTATAGGGGAAGTGTAGTGTTTAATCTGTCCTATATCCTAGGTATTATCTCCTCTTTTGTGGGACAGTGTAGTGTATGTTCGTTTGTTATGATATTTTCCCTCTAGGCATTATGTCATCCTTATTAGTGGTAGTGTCAATCTGTTCTGTGGTCATGATACTACCATCCCACGCATTTCCTCCTCCTTTTTGGAGGGTAGTGTAGTATATATTTAGTTATCATGAGACCTAAATCTCAGATAGTACCTTCTATTTTGTGGAAGTAGTGTTGTATATGTTCGTTCGTCATATCATCTTCCCAAGCAGTGTAGTGGCAGTGTAGTACACATTCAAGCAGTGTAGTGGCAGTGTAGTACACATTCAAGCAGTGGTGGGCAGTGCAGTACACATTCAAGCAGTGGTGGGCAGTGTAGTACACATTCAAGCAGTGGTGGGCAGTGTAGTACACATTCAAGCAGTGGTGGGCAGTGCAGTACACATTCAAGCAGTGGTGGGCAGTGTAGTACACATTCAAGCAGTGGTGGGCAGTGTAGTACACATTCAAGCAGTGGTGGGCAGTGCAGTACACATTCAAGCAGTGGTGGGCAGTGTAGTACACATTCAAGCAGTGGTGGGCAGTGTAGTACATATTCAAGAAGTGGTGGGCAGTGTAGTACACATTCAAGCAGTGGTGGGCAGTGTAGTACACATTCAAGCAGTGGTGGGCAGTGTAGTACATATTCAAGAAGTGGTGGGCAGTGTAGTACACATTCAAGCAGTGGTGGGCAGTGTAGTACACATTCAAGCAGTGGTGGGCAGTGTAGTACACATTCAAGCAGTGGTGGGCAGTGTAGTACACATTCAAGCAGTGGTGGGCAGTGTAGTATACATTCATCCTCCGAGGCTAGCAAAAAATGTGCGCCTGGGGTGAGCATATACTTGCTAGTATATATAAGGTAGTTTGATGACTAGGAAAACATCTATCTGTTATTTTTTTCTGTTGCTTCAATCTCTCATTTTTTTTTATCCAATAAAGACTTAAAAGCCATACTATTTATAACGCATCGTACCCGAGGATTTTTATAGCACTAAAATCACGAATACTATTCCCCGCCAACCTAAACACTTTTCCCTGACTTTATAACCAACCAAGTAAAAGCGATCATTCTCTCTTTTAAAACAAAAATAAATGTTTGTATTTATTTAACAGATACTTGATGTGTTTTTCCTTTCCTTTCAGTGGAGGAACATGTTCATATTAGATATCTTACACATCTATTTCTGATGCACTTGAATTAATGCTTTATTTATGACAGGTATATTACACCTTATGTTTAAAGAATCTATAGACATAGATATGAGATGAGGCTGAGCATGTTAGTCTCTCGAAAATAAGTCTTCTCTTGATATTTTTATCATCAAATGTTAAGTAATAATATATATATATATTTATATGTATATAAGCAGAGTATGAAATTATATCTATTGCAATAGATATATTTTCATACACCTACTGAGCTCTCTTCACGTATTGAGTTATGTAGAAGTAAATAAAAAAATATATGCAAAATATTTTATGTTATATGATACGATTATTTGTATATATACATGAAATAGTAATAAATATATAATATATATATATATATATATATATATATATTAGATATATGTCATCCAAATACAGCTGTTTCGTCGTCATTAGGAATCTGTAATGTGGATTAAGCAAACCTAGAGCATAAACACCGAGCATCAAAACTGTAACCACAAAAGTTGTGGCCCGATATCTTTCTCCCATGTCAATTCACTGGCCGCTTAGTAGTAAGATAATTATTAACGCCGTTCTGCATTTTTATTTTATTTACATTTTGACGTTAGTATGCGGCGTGAAGCCCTTTGGCCTTTTGGCTAAGATCAAAGTGGAGTATCTGTTCCGATGGATACTGCACCCCATACTGGTGTTGTCTTGGCCTTCGGGTCTTGATTTACGCTGGTCAATGGGTCTGTCCTGTGCAGTCCTGGAAGGTCCACCTTCCCAGGCTTCGCCTCCCCTCTTTGGGGAGGAGTAAGTTTATTGCTTACTGCCTGGGGCGCCCCTATCGGGGAATGCCGACGGGGCTGCCCAGGCAATTTTTAAACCCCACTTTCCCGACCCGACCTTGGGTCACATCTTACTTGTGGGAGTAAGATAAAAACTGACCTTGTGCCTAACTCCTGGATAGGAGTAAATCAATACCATCTCTCTCACTCAAACACACGCACACACCCCCCACACACACATATATATATATATATATATATATATATATATATATATATATATATATATATATATATGCATGGTTCCTTTCATTAACTTTAACGCTCTTATGACGTCAATCCGCCGAAATAAGTGTTAAAATTATCACTGTTTATTTAGCTATCCATCGGTGGCCGAGTGGTTCTAGATGTCGGGATTTGTGTTGTAAAATACTCGGTTTCCAACAACGCGACCAGTAGTGAATAGATATATCTCTATACTGATGAGTGCCGATTTAAAACGACGAAACGTATACGTACATAGATAATAAACAAAAAACAAATATATATATATATATATATATATATATATATCACTCTTTTTGTTTCATCTTACTTCAGTCAAAGTTCTCAGTAATCAAGGGGCTCTGTGCTGAGACTAACATTTGCTCTCTATATAAGATACATTAATATTCGACTATTCCATTAAAGTACCCTTTTACTTGTCATACGTTAAGTTAGTAAAGAAGTGGATAACATTAATTTTTCTCTCCCCAATTGACCAGTTAACTATGTTATAGTATATCTTTCTGGTTGTCTCTTGGTCGTACCGGATTCAAGGACAAGAATTCATCTTGTCTGGTGGAGTATCTAGCTGTGTAATGTTACTAGAGGTAACACTACTCGGAGAATGTGCACATGGGCCAGTGTATAGCTATGTCATGTTGTCCTGACAAACGATTGTATAGAGAGACCGAAGACCCTCGGGGATGGTGTCTAGTAGGTAATTCAAACTCTCGCGTAGGTAATTCAAACTTTCCTGTAGATAATTCAAACGATCTCTCTCTCTCTCTCTCTCTCTCTCTCTCTCTCTCTCTCTATATATATATATATATATATATATATATATATATATATATATATATATACTTGCTGCCTTAATACACACACAATATATATATATATATATATATATATATATATATATATATATATATGTATGTACTCTGAAATATTGGGTATTAAACAATATAGATGAGCATGGCTGTGCGTAGGTGTGTGTTAATGTTTGGCAAATCTGCTCATTTCATTGTTTGTTTATTAATTTATTGCTACCTACCTTCAAATCCCCTGACCTGGTTGTGGTCATGCCTGCTAGGGACATAAGAAAGGAAGATTTCAACAGAAATTCTATAGAACTTCTTAGTTTATTTTTTTACCCCTGCCGACAAAATATATCGAGTTGCTATAAATAGCAAAACATATTTTAGAAAAACGTTACTGTGCAGTTATTGTGTGTCATACTTCAACTCTGGGCCAGACGTAAAATCTGGGCCAAACTTAAACTCCAACAAATTGCTCTTCTTTTGTAAATCGCTAAGCTTCAACACATCTATTCCCTATCAAATATATAATTTATTTAATAAATACTCAAATGTTATACAAGATTGTTGGTGATTAAAAAGGATTAATACGCTGTTTGCTTATAAAACGTATTCTGCTACTATTATAGATTGGAGGTGTTCGGGAAGACAGGATGGCTCAAAATCTTGTTTGACATGTTATACGTATTCGACACTCAGTCAGACAAGATGGACCGCTACGGCACCAGCTCAGTCGCGCTTAAGTATCGATCTATGTAATCCTATGATGTACACCTTCCCAGGCTTTAAGTTCTCTTCTTTAGAAGGAGTTGGCTTATTTCAAATCGCCTGATGCGCTCCTACAAGGTAATGTTGACGGGGCTGCTCAGGCATTTTTGTAAGGCCAGAATGCACTACGTTTACTGGGCTGACCTTTCTCTCCTGACCTTCTGGTCATGTTTCTGCAGTGTGAAAGTTATGGTTAATAACATAAAAAGCTATTGCGAGTACTGTCGCTGCAAAAGTTTAACAACGTCCTAAATAGTGTGCAGGTTTCAGTTATTTATTTTTCTTGTTTTATACTTTGGTTGCCATGGGCAATTAACTCTTGGCCGATGTTTACGTTAATAAGGCAAATCAGTTATGCATCTGTCAAATACAAGTTATTCTTTTTTCTAATCTGTAGATAATTTCAAATTGAAGCCACTGAGAGTCCTTCGCGTGACCTTTAACTACAATTATGAGGACCTAATATAGAAGTTTTTGGTCAGTGTACATTCAACAATTAGGCGTCATTAGTTTCAAACTCACTCTGTCTCAGCTTGACACTACCTGTTAAGATGTGTTCGGTGTGATCTGAGTCCGCATCCGATGACGTGGCTTAATTTTAGGAGCAATAACTCTTTAGTTGCAGTAACTCTTAGATCTACTCTGACATGAAAGTTCTTATCAGTGTTCAATCTATAGAGCATATATAACCTATTGTTTAAAGACTATGTATTTACAAAGTATGCGCCTTCACCACGAAGTAACTTGCACATCCTTCGTGCGGTTTCGACATAAAATGACATAACTGGGTTAACATTGTGAAAAGGCCAACAACGAACGAACTAACTTACTACTGGCCTAAACAAGTAGTTTACCTTTAATATAGTATTTCGCACAATAGAATTCACATAATTAGCGATGTTGTGTAAAGCTCTTACATAAAACGTTTTGTTTGCTCATTTTGCCTTTTCGCCATAAAATATCTCTTATATGTATACATCTCTCTCTCTCTCTCTCTCTCTATATATATATATATATATATATATATATATATATATATATATATATATATGTGTGTGTGTGTGTTTGAAAAAGGAAAAACAAATTCAATACAGGAATGAATCATCAAAAGCGAGAGATTTTACCGGTTTTGTTCGGATCAACAAAAGTCTTCAAAAAAAGTTATGATTCATTCCTGTATTTAATTTATTTGTTTTTCATTTGTCTTTTTCACACAGTCTGTCTTCATGGCTTTTCATTTTATGACATATTGAGCATTTACTTGTCATGTTATAAAGTTCTATCCGAACGGATATTGAGCCCTCGTGTCTGTGCAATGTCTACTGTTTTGGATCGGTTGTTAATTTATATATATATATATATATATATATATATATATATATATATATATATATATATATACAAATTGCTAGATCAAAGTTATATCATAGAGGGGTGTATTGTCAGTTTTGAAGCGAAACAAAGCTAACACGTGTTTCAAGAAGATGTAAAAACATATTTGAAACAAATTCAAATAGCAAGCAAAAATCTCCCGCCATTTCTTTGGTGTTTTTTGGTGTTGCTTTCATGGACATTCAATGAATTTTACAGGAAATGTCATTTTGATAATGTACGGTTTTCATCTGACAACAATACTCTGACTACAAAGGTGTGTTTTTTTTACTAACTGAATTTGTTTCAAGTTTGTTTCTGATACTTCTAAAAACACGTGTAAGCTTTTATTTGCTTCGAAACTGACAATATATCACAGTATGAAATAGCTTTTATCTGATGCAAATAAATACATTAAAGATACTGCCAAGTCTGCTGAATAGAATGTGGGCTCTCTCTACCGTGCTAGAAAACGGCTTACACCTGCTAGTATCCTATAGATTTATCGAGCCACTATTCGTTCATGCATGGAGTATTGTTGCAACATCTAGGCTGGTGCACCAACCACTAGTCTCTCCCTCTCGGACAAGGTGCAAAAACTGTCTCTATCTTAATTGATGTCTAGAGGTCAAACTTTAGCCCATGTTCATTCGCTGGAAAGTTGCATCACTGTCAGCAAAATCCCACCCCTTAACTGTAGAGGTTCCCAGATGCCGGCAACTTTCTACTCTAATAGCTTCTACTCTATGATCGCTTACATTTGAAATCCCCTTCCTGCTCCTTGTTTCTCCGACTGTACCAACATGCACAAATCTAAGTGTAATGTAAGCTTGCCGAACAACTCCCAAATTAGGATTCTCTCTATGAATTCGATCCCTAATCACAGTAGTCCCTTACGTCTTAGAGGAAATATGCCTCGCTTGATGTTTATTAAAGTAAAACAAAATCCTCTACAAATATAAGAGTAGCATATAAAACAAAATCCTCTACAAATATAAGAGTAGCATATAAAACAAAATCCTCTACAAATATAAGAGTAGCATATAAAACAAAATCCTCTACAAATATAAGAGTAGCATATAAAACAAAATCCTCTACAAATATAAGAGTAGCATATAAAACAAAATCCTCTACAAATATAAGAGTAGCATATAAAACAAAATCCTCTACAAATATAAGAGTAGCATATAAAACAAAATCCTCTACAAATATAAGAGTAGCATATAAAACAAAATCCTCTACAAATATAAGAGTAGCATATAAAACAAAATCCTCTACAAATATAAGAGTAGCATATAAAACAAAATCCTCTACAAATATAAGAGTAGCATATAAAACAAAATCCTCTACAAATATGAGAGTAGCATATAAAACAAAATCCTCTACAAATATAAGAGTAGCATATAAAACAAAATCCTCTACAAATATAAGAGTAGCATATAAAAAAAAATCCTCTACAAATATAAGAGTAGCATATAAAACAAAATCCTCTACAAATATAAGAGTAGCATACACCCTAAGGTGAAGTATGGTAGCCACATTTGCGGAGGTGCCGCACAAAAAAACTATTTCTTGCCTTGACAGAATACAAAATCGACTTTGATATCTAGTTGTAAGTTTAGCTCTTTTGTATCGTTTTGAAAGGTGCTCGACTGAGCTCTAATTTTCTGGTCCATCTTCCTAAAATATTCGCAGCAAGAACTCGTTTTTAACACCACAACGAACAAAAAGTTATTTACTTCTTCTGGGTGGCTAGAGTAAGGCGGAAATTTCATGAGCAGAAGTGCTTTGCAACTGCCCCCCCCCGTCGTTGAACATTACCGCGGGACTGCTTACCTGCAAATTAAAATAGTTTTATATTTTACTACAGTTCTATGGCTTATTCAATCTTCGGTAATGTTTTGATATATTCATGAACGGCTCAAAACCAATTAGTTTTAAAATGTTCAGGAATATATAAAAACACTTGATTGGATACGCGATGAAAGCGAAGAAAAGTGTTGAGATAATCTACATTTTATATTATTAGTATTATTATTCATTATCATGGGAATGGATAAGGAGCTCAGTTTTCTCCTGCTCCCATCCCTGAACCTCATCTTACTATTTTTATATTATTTAATTCGTATAATTTTAACTCTTTAAGAAAATAAAGTAAAAACTTCATATTTGCTGTATATTGATGTTCGGCACGAACACAGGACTACGATATTATTGAAACCCTAACCCTAATACAAAATTGATACATCAGATCTCTCGTAAGATTTTATTCGAGAAATATTGCGTTTAATCTTGATGCAGAACTCCGTTTTCAATTGCGCCACGGAACAGACAGATAGACAGACACCACATGCATAATATACTATTATTGTGATAAAGCTCTATCTTAAAAACGATTGAGCCTTTTGTCGCTTTTCTTCCGACGTGTTTGTCATCCATGATGACACAACTTAAATGACGACCACCAGTGCGATTAAGATTCATCCGAGCACGTGTGTCGTTAAAAACGTAAAAGCTACAATATAAAATATTCGCAGCCTTTCACTTTTGTTAAATTAATTTTATTTTCTATTTTCACATAAAACACAAGATTTCACTGCTCAATAAAAAAGAAAGCGATAACATCCGAAAAAGAACTTCCATGCAATTAAATGAATTTCTTGGTTCTGATTGAACGAATAGAACGGAAACGGGCGATTTCCTCGTAAAACAACGTTTTCCGAGTCTTTTGTGTTCTTTTCAACAACGATTAAGTGTACGTGTCTCTTACAGGAAGTCACGTTCTTCTTATTTTGTCTTAGATAAATCATGGAAGGAAACATTTAATGTTTATTTTGGAAGTAAACATTTAATGCTTATTTGTACAGTAACCCAGCCACAAAAAATAAAAACAACAAAAAAAAACAAAACGAAATTTATTATTTTTTAAATAGACCATTGTTTGCCAATGATATTCTAATAGTCGACCCCGAGAAACAAAGACAATGAACCGGGCCCCACTAAAGTTTAATACAACACCGGTTATATTAAGTTGACACCGGTGTTATTAATAAAAATGGTGTTCATTTACAATAATCCTGTCGTAATAGAACGAATTATCATTTTCCTAATATTATAATAGCATTTAAGCTAAAGATGGTCATTAAAAACGCAAAGTTTAAAACATTCCAATTCCATAACTTCAGACGTGTAAAGTCGATGTTCACATTTTTCACTGTGAGAATGTTTGTGTTATACAATTACCAGATATCTTGCCGTGGAATGTCAGCAGGGTATAATCATGAAGGCTCAAAAAGTGGTACTCGCGTTGTACACGTGATAACAGATAAAGTAAGTTATATTTACGCTGAGATCGACGAGCGTAAACATAAATGCATTCAAATAGCACTCAACGACAGAGTCAGAGTCTCGCACTGAAGCATGAGGTGAATGTCTATTTTCTAATCCATCGACAGTGCTTGACACACACACACACAAATATGTATATATATATATAAGTATAAATTTTTATTTATACAAACATTATTGGTTACATATGTGCATACATGTTTCGGTTGCACTTTTCCAAGAAAGTCAACCTCATCAGACCAAGAATCTTTCAGACCAATAATGTTTGTATAAATAAAAAATGTATACTTATAAACAGCTCTACTTGGTATTGAGCACTTTTTATAAACACTTGAGTTTCTACGGATTTACATTTACAGAAACTTATACAATACATAAAGTGTGTAATGTTGGCTATATTTAGTTTAATTTAGGTTCATCTCAATAAAGAAATGAAGCCCTTCCTTAAAATTAAAATATCTCAGATCTTAATGAAATTTAAACCAAATGTATTGTACATACATTATTAAACGTTCTTCAAATTTCATTATCTGTGAAATATATATCTCTCTCTCTCTCTCTCTCTCTCTCTATATATATATATATATATGTATGTATATATATATATATATATATATATATATATAACAAATTGTTGTTTCATCTGAGGTCAAACGAAACAACACTCTTTCAAATGGAAAGACATTTCTTCAAATAGATTTACATATCTGATGAGAGTGGACCACCGCTTGAAACGCGTTATATAAAAGTATATATATATATATATACAACTATTCGCGAGCATAATATGGTAATTATTATTTAATCTGGGTGTTCGATTTTCGAGGATTTGCGATGTAATCTTTGATGGGTAGAAAAGGGTTCTTAAGCGTTTACATACTGTAATAAAACTTGTTTTTACCCGTTTCACATTTTACTATTAAAAATTTAGAAAATAACATCTTATATGTATTGCTTTCGTTTTTACATATATATAAAGGCCGCGTTTATTTCTTCGCAATGCTAGGTGCTTCTGCGAGTGTACACACGTATATATGTATATATGTAAGTTAGGTATGTGTATACAATTATATGTGTATGATTGACTCATAAATTAATTAACCGATCTTTATGAAATTTGAGAACACAGTTGCACGGCGTAAGGCTGGGTAAGGTGGGATATATTTAGTTTACATTTTGTTATATCTAAAGAGGGAGTGATAACCCTTCGTAAGACTAAGATATCTGCGTTTTATTGTGGAATTTTAACAATATGAGGCATTAATTAATAAATATCCCCCAAATAACCGTTTTTTTTTACTATTTTAAAGAGCTTTAGGGGGAATAATATGGGCAAAATCTCTCATCTGAAAGTTCAAATATTTCAGATTTGCATTAAATTTAACCCATTAGACACAAATTAATCACGATTCTCCGAACGTCAACTTCTAAACACCCATTACACTTAACACTTATTGTTTTAATAGTTTCTAAATTAAAAAATTATGTAATGGATGTTGATCACCATTAGAATAAGGATTCTAGACATAAGGCACAGAATATTGATTTAACTCATAGACGTAGAGAAAAGTCGCGAAAATTTGTTCTCTTTTGGGGAATTAATTTTACCCGTTCTGAGACGAGTATTTTTCTAGTATATATATATATATATATATATATATATATATATATATATATATATATATATATATATATATATATATATATATATAAGGGATAGGTATGTAGGTAAAGAGAGAGAGAGAGAGAGAGAGAGGGGGGGGCGAGCACGAACTAAGTGTAACTGGGTACAGCCGGCCAGTCCGTACAGAATCTACAATTGGCCGTCATAATTGAGACTTACTTTTGACACCTGGCCACCGCGGCCACCACGACGTTGGTTTTAATCTTCATTGTGCTGACAGTCGACTTGTCACCGACCTGCATACCGACCATTCATCATCCGATGACCCCGACATCATCTCGTGATGATCGTGTACCTCGCCGACCTGCGACCAACAAATTCCGCTGACCCTATTTCCATATTACAGGAAAGACTAATTGAGGCCATTCCTTATCAACTCAACTTCGTACCACCTCATCTTTCAAAATACCACTCTTTTTAGTTTGAAATATTTAAACTTACACTGCAAACGTTTGTCAAAAAGGTATCATCCATGTATTTTCAGAATGTCTTTTCTTTTCTCAGCTCATCTGTTAATTAATATTCGATACAACAGTCCCTCTTTACTAACGGTGATTTGTTTTTGACACATAGCAACAATCTAGTGTGGGATGATCCCTTCTTTTCTATACAGCCAATTTCTCACTGAAAATACATTGCTAGTCTTTCTCTCCTATATTCATGCTACTTCCATGGTGAATGCTCAACTGAGTTTAAATCTCTGGTTTTTCTCTGTAAAACATTCACAGCAACAACTCGACTTACTACCGCCACTGCAAATATTTTTTACTTTCTTCCTCTGTGTACTTAAAACCAAGTAGAATCTCCAAGAAGAGAGTTTCTTGTAAATAACCTCTCATCTATGGTACACGTTTCTGTGGTACTGCTTCCCCGCTGACTATGATGCCAACAAATACTTTTCGAGCAGTCCTCTTTAGTAATCAAATGTTGCCCTTCCCGTCCATCGTTTTCAACCCTCTCATAGTATTGTTCACCATCCGATGGAAAATCTATTGACTCTCATCCTCGAGTGACTTTTAGCCTTGGTAAGTCTTTGCTCATTAGTTTTAAAAACAAAATAAAACATTAATAAATAGATAGATAAAACAGCTTGCGTAACCTCTATCGGAACAGATACTACACTTGGTATTTATCTACCTCCCACGGCGGTAAGATGTGACCCAAGGTCGGAAAAGTGGGATTTGATAAGTCAGCGCCCTAGAGGAAGAAGAGCACTATGACCGTCAAAATAATGTCTGGACAGCCCCGTCGGCATTCCTCAGTGGGAGCGCCTCAGGCGATTAGTAATAAACTATCCCCTTCTCAAAGGGTGAGAAGGGGGAGCTTGGGAGAGTAGACCTCCCAAAACTTGAAATCTCGTTGCTAAATTGTAGAATACACTACATATTTGCACAAACGAATTTGACAAAACACTTTGAATTAAATTAATATTTGATAAATACCTTTTCGACGAAATTCCTATCTTCTTATAAGAGAACCCCTTCTTTACTGAATACGGATGCAATAACACTTTTTTTAAAAATATTATTTTTGTTTGGAATTTGTAAACTTTCATATCTGTGTAAATATTGAATTTAATTAGCATTATTTGATTTTTTTTTTTTCAGATATAAATCAACGCTAAGAAAATATCTCATTATCAACTCGACTTGAATATATACTGAATTGCCCCCCTTTCTACAGAAAAAATAAATCCATACGATAAATACAAATATATGAATAGGAATTATTATTAATATCATTTACTCATTCGTTGTCACACGACTAATTACCCGTTACCGCATACTAGTAACAACGGGTGGTGTTCCTTTCAGTTCGAGTGACAGCAAATCTTCCCAGATTTTCAGTTGTTTATGATTGATTTCTCGCTGATAACGACTGTTGGCTTTCTCTAGAATTTTAGTGTCAGTAAGCCTATTGAGGTTTCAGAGCTCCCCGTACCCTTCTAGTTTAGAATGTAGTCTTTTTATTTTTGGAAGGTTATATTTCTCTAATTAGTTCTTTCTCACTAGGAGTTCTCACACTTATCATTACCTGCGATCGCTCACTGACAAATGTAAGCTGTGTTCACTGGTGTCTGAGTGACAATAAGTCCTCCTAAATTCCCAGTGCTTCCTTTGATCATTGCAAACACATTTTGCATTCTCGCACCAGCCGTTTATGATTGAATTTTCGCTGATCACGCCGGATGATTCTGATGTTGGTGCTTTCCTTCCTTGGCATTTCTATCTTTTAAGACCATCCACGGCTATTTTCTGTGGTAACAACCTATTTTTCTTTTACAATACTACATATAATAGTGTTTTCTTATATATCTACCCAGTTAGTCTCAGTCTCTTTGGGTGTGTTTTAGTATTCTATATCTATATTTATAGTTGTTCTATGAAGTGCTATATTATTTCAACTTACATGTGGTTCGTTTTCATCAATGCCGTGGCTTTATTCGAACAACATCTAAGATATTGTTCTAATTTTTTCTCAAGTCTTACTAATGCTTCTACTATTACTGGTATTACAGTAGTGTTCTTAGTGTTACATATTCCTTTAAGCTATTATGCAAGTTCCATGTATTATTTTATTTTCCTGTCTTCTTTAGTTTCACACAGTGGCTGCTGGGACAGGGAAATATCGCTGTATCTGTGTAAATTATATAGATAACATTTCATAATAGATATCGTATATACAAAATGTTCAGAACTACAAAATTTAAAGTGCATCTTTTAGATCTTTTGCTGAATACAATTACATTGAAGACGTTAACCTGAGCGTCAGCCACCGGGGGCACGCGACCTTTACGATCTTCTTCGAAATACAACTAATCATCAATTTAACTTGGCAATCAGCTCGCTCTTCGAGTTTAAATACGACGAGTTTGTAGATAAGATGTTGGGACTGATTAAGTCGTGAAAGTTCTAAAACAGACTTTTCTTGTTTTTTCCTCGGAGGTTTGATACTGGACTAGAGTCCGCCGTCACACGTATGGCTTTCGTGAAGCCACCCTTCCGACCTTGCCCTTTACAACAGTGGAAAGAAACTCAATATAGCTATCTTAATTGAGTCTGAATCTCTTTTCGGAGATGTGGGGTGGAATGGCGTGACTCTCAAGGGAAACACACCTCAAATCATTACAGTTAAAGGGAACATGGTCTTCATCATGACGGGGGACTTCGTGCAGAATGTAGGCGAGAAACCTGGTATGTTTCCACGTTGCGCAACTGATTCGTACCCGGCTCGACTGGGTATTTGATATTGTTGAAGAGTTACTTGCCTTTCGTGTAACGGTTCTAGTTGTGGGCCTTAGCAGTGAGTATTTGCCCCTTGCGATTATTGTACGATGATTAGCAAAGATCCTCGTTCAGCACTTATATAATAGTAGAGGTCTGCATTGCCGTGTCTGGATCTTACCAGACATTTTTTCCAGCTTCACAGCAAAATTCGTCATGCGGACACGAACAGAACGCCCGATATGGTCCTTCCTGTTAGCCACTGCTTTCATACCTTTGTCGCTATTCTCAAATCTCACTGCCTGCAAGGTATTCAAGGACCACTGAAATGCAGCTAAGATTTCAGGATGTTTTAATCCGGCACGAATCACAATGATGTAGGTCACTGCGGGTCTCTCCCTCTCCCTCATTCTCTCTACCTCTCTCTCAATGTTCTGACGCTTTTCTAGTCGTCAATGGTCTCTCGCTCGCCAAACCTCCAAAAACCTAAATAGTTATTCGTTGCACTTTACTGCTATTAAATATTTTTAATGGTTCTGAAATAAAATAAATATCATCGAAAATTATCAAATTCGTTTCGAACGTCCTGCACGGTTCTAGTTACGTAGTAGTAGGCCCTCCGTTCAGTCTAGAGAGGCTATGGATACCCCTATAAGGGGCTGGCTGCGCGTGTAATTATGAAGCAAGGGTTGCGCAATCCATAACGACACCTCTCCTGAGTCGGCACCGCTTGATTCCAATGGCAAGCAGTTCAAGACGACTGGAAACAATGCCTAGATAAACAGAGAGCACATACAGCACCTGGTAGTCCCAAATGGTCACCCATTTAATATTGGCCAGGCTCAACGTCGCTTAACTTCGGTGATCTAACGGGAACCGGTGTGTCAACGTGATTTGTACCGTATAATTACGTAGTAGTGACAGCGGTAACAAATATGCATATCGAGTGTTCGCTGATAAACTTCATGGCTCTTGATGAACATGAAATAGGTAGAAATATTCCGTGATAAAGTGATTACTTATTCGCCCCCTAACCAGAACAAACATTCTGAGCGTTGCGTGCACTTTCATATTTACCGATACAAATCTTATTACAGCGCGACCATCTGATGCCTAAAGATTAAATGAAACAAACCTCTAAACTACTATAAAAGGCGTATATCTTCTCTGTCCAGCTACCACTGTATTATCACAAACGCATCTATGAAATTAAAAAATGTGTAAACTTATAGAACTTTATTAAGCAGGTTGAATTTCCATGAACTCAGCATCTTTGCAAAGGCTTCCGCTCCGCGGAAAACATTAACACGCAAACTAAAATCTGGTCGTCTTCAGATTCGATGTCAACAAATTCCTGTCATGAACTTCATTAATCATTCGCAATCCTCTCGTAACGTTCTTCACCTCTTTACTGGCAATACGTCCATCGCATTAAACCTTATACTCGATCGGTTTTTGAGCTTGATAAGCGGGCAACTATTAGTAAAATATAAAAATAAATAAGATTGAAACACTAAAACTGTTTTGATTGTGATGACTAACTAACATCTGAGACTATATAATCGTCCCTTTTCTCCTAAAATACATGACCGAATATTGTTTAGATCTGTCCAGTAAATATGTGTTTAGTATTTAAAATAATATTTCAGACTTGATCTTGTCAGTCAAAGCCTCAGCATAACGGACCGACTAACCTACGGATTAACCGACCAATCTATCGACCTACCGACATATCTACCCACCGACGTATCTCAACATGTTAGATAAACATAATTCGT
>OY744537.1:5268537-5271037 GCA_963556195.1 Sepiola atlantica | reverse complement strand
TCAAATAGTCACTCGTCTTAACTTTGGTGATCTAACGTAAACGCAGTGTCAACATAATTATGCCGTATAAAAACGTATTGATGTATGTATAAACACAACATATGTATCAATAGAGAATTGTGTTTACCCGTTTCCTTCCGTAGCAAAGTTAATTTATGGTGAGAATCAACCTGTGTCGAACACGGGCACTTTGGATGAATGCACAATTTGCAATGATTTACGTAGTCGGTATTTACCCGTGAGGGAGCTTCAGGCAGTCAATAATAAATCAAACTCCTCCTTTCCAGTGAGGGTTGATACCTGAGAAGAATGCCCCCTTAGAAGAAAGGGTGAAGATCAAAAAGGCAGTTAAGTAAGCAAATACAGGGACTTGCCATCGAGTTGAAAGGAATAAGAAATATAAAGAAAAATACTGTGATACCGATAATTGTAGGAGCACTAGGAACAGCTAAAGTACTCAAAGAAAAGCCCAAATTAAATTGAAATCAAAACGAGGGTTGAAATCATATAACGCAGGGCAGTGATGGAAACAGCTGAAATATTAAAGAAAATACTCGAGTGTGGAAGCCAACCCGCATAACCAGGTGACGCCGACTAACGACAGGTAATTTGAATTCGAAAAAGAAGAAAAATATAGAAAGCTCATTACCCGAATTCAGAGGAAGTGAAACTAGCAGAAATTCTGTAATCTGACCTTTTTAAAACATATGTGGACACCAGCCTCAATTTATAGCACTTTAAATAATCATTAAGAGTAAAGGATAATGGAACGAGAGAGGAGGGAGGGTATCATCTTGAACTTGAGTGAAAGGGCACGAAGAATACTGGAATCTTGGAAAGACTTATTGCCACTCAAATATCAGAAAGTTCAACGGTCGCGAAATCACTAATCAAACAGAATTGCACTGATAATGACTTAAGGAATATAGAAAGACCGAAGAAGGAGAGCACTGACCAGACCTCCACTGGAAAGGTGCCGCGACTACTGGAAAGTTGGGGAGGCTTATTAGCACCTAAATCTCAGAGAAAACAAAATGTTGTTGTCGGCGAAAAATCAATGATAAGCGGCTGTTATGAGAACGCAAAATAATTCGCAACGGTTATCGAAAAAGGTGAAGAATATTTGAAATCTTCTGTTGTCATTCAGACTCTAGAAACACAAGCGGTTATTATCAGTGAACAATTACCGATGATGTGTACTGAATATTAATAATACTTGAAGAAGATGAAAAAGATAAAGATGAAAAATATGATGATGTTTATTTACTCCTCGCTGAGTTAGGCACAAGGCCAGTTTTATCTTACTCCCACAAGTAAGATGTGACCCAAGATCGGGTCGAGCAAGTGGGGTTAAAAGCCAGCGCTCGAGAGGTGAGCATTCTGGCCATTTAAAAATTGCCTGGGCAGCCCCGTCGGCATTCCCCGGTAGGGGCGCCTCAGACAGTAAGCAATAAACTTACTCCTCCCCAAAGAGGGGAGGCGAAGCCTGGGAGGGTGGACCTCCTAGAACTGCACAGGACAGGCGTGCAGTATCCATCGGAACAGATACTACACTTTGTATGATGATGTTTATTTACTCCTCGCGGAGTTAGGCACAAGGCCAGTTTTATCTTACTCCCACAAGTAAGATGTGACCCAAGATCGGGTCGAGCAAGTGGGGTTAAAAGCCAGCGCTCGAGAGGTGAGCACTCTGGCCATTTAAAAATTGCCTGGGCAGCCCCGTCGGCATTCCCCGGTAGAGGCGCCTCAGACAGTAAGCAATAAACTTACTCCTCCCCAAAGAGGGGAGGCGAAGCCTGGGAGGGTGGACCTCCTAGAACTGCACAGGACAGGCGTGCAGTATCCATCGGAACAGATACTACACTTTGTATGATGATGTTTCTAAGTAAAATACTCTAGCTTAACAAACAAAAGATAAGCCTGGAGTGAGAGCGTTGTTTTCTGATTTCAAGTTCGACCAATAAAAGAATATAAACTGTTTGTAAAGAAATGATAAAGTTCAATTTTGGGTTAATGAATATCAAAGTTAGGAAGACATGTTTATTTCTAAAAGTACGTTCCTTGTATTTCGGGTTTGCGTTTTGCCCTTTTGCGAAGTTTTGAGTGGGTGGGATAAAGTGCTGATGGCCGGGAAAAAGGGTACGTCAAGATGTCTGTTGTAACAGGTCAATGGGGCGACTGGTTAAATCACAGGAATGCGAGCTGCTCACAAAGTCTTAAAGAACAGAAATAAAATATACAAACATTCACCGCATCGTTTTTTATTGATTGATCATCACTTATCAAGACCAAAATGCCATTCAAGAATGAGGGTTAATGAGATGAAATGATTTTCAGTTGAGAAATGAAGAACCTTATAATAGGATTGAAAATGATTGAGTGGGTGGACCAGACTCGAATTATTTGTGTGGGTGGTGCATGACAGGAATCTGTTGACATTGAATTTTAAGACAATCATGTTCTAATCTGCAGGGAAGCAGTCCCGTGATACTGTGTTCCA
>OY744537.1:5246037-5261037 GCA_963556195.1 Sepiola atlantica | reverse complement strand
CGCCAACAACATTTCTCTCGCCTATGAAGCAATACGCATACTCCAACTTTTCGGTCTACGAGTCTCAATCGCTTCTAACTTACTTTTCAATTGTAAAAAAAGGGTAAAAGTAAGAAAAATCATATGAATGGTTTATATGTTCAAACAAATTAAATGTTATCATTTTCCCGCGTTAGATGGCGAGCTTTGCGCACAGGACTTAGGGACAAATGTTATAAGTTCGAACCTTGCCTGTATTTTCATTTTTTTTCTTCTGATTTTGTCAAAATTTGAACTTAATCATTTTGAATTTTTTTCTTTTACTTGTCTTTTTTTGGGCCTGCATTATACGTATAATGCGGAAATTAGGACCAGGGCACAGTGACATTTTTAAACGTAATTATGCGATTTAACTTTCCATATTCAAATTAAAATTAATCTTGTCATACTCAATTGGCCCGGGCAACGCCACCAGTACATATATTCACAAAATGCTATTTCACTTTATATATAGATATGTTCATAGCATTTCTGCTCACATATTATCAGTAAGTAAATAGTTTTCAGCAGCAAAACTAATGTACAAGAACAAGCTGACTGCCAAAAGCAGTAATATTAGACATAAAAATTATGACGTCAACCCGATTTAGTGATGTAGATATTTTGTTGACTTTAATATGTACACGTCAGAGCAATATTAGGTGCAAAGCCATCAATGTTTTTACGTCATAACGATTTCTGTTCAATAGACAGGTTTCACCTTTGCCAATATGTTGGAGAATTCGCCTCTCCTTCTTTTAGTCTGTGTAGTGATGTTAACGATTATGCTTCATACATATGCAGGGAGCCATGTGATATACAGGGTGTTTCAAAAGTCTTGGGAACATAACGATTTTTAATAACTCAAAAACTATTAGGAGTTGAAAAATTAAATTGGTACCGTTGGAAAGGTTAAAGTTTCAAGTTTTGTGGGGAATCTTCAAAGTTGCTCAATATGAGCACCATTCGTCACACGGCAGACATCTAGTCGATAGTCCATTTCCTGCCAAACGCGTTCCAGCATCTTGACGTCAATGGTTCCCACAACTGCCGTTACTCGAGCCTTTAGTTCGTCAATATCTCTTGGAAAGGGCGGCACATAGACTTGTTGCTTGACAAAGCCCCAAAGGAAAAAGTCACACGGGGTAAGATCTGGAGACCTAGGAGGCCAGGGCATGAGAACGTCATCACCTCGCCCAGATCTCCCAATCCATCTACCAGGCAGCCTTGTGTTAAGAAACTGCCTTACTCTAAGACTCCAGTGTGGTGGTGCACCATCTTGTTGAAAAATGAAGTCATCAGATTCTGCTTGTTCCAACTGAGCCATTAACCAGTCTTCCAGCATGTTGAGATAGGATTCACCAGTGATAGTTGCCTCTTCAAAGAAGAACGGTCCATAGACACCTTTCTTGGAAATTGCACAAAACATGTTCACTTTTGGTGAATCTCGCTCGTGCTCAAGAAGTTCATGAGGATTCTCAGTACCCCATATGCGAGTGTTATGCTTGTTAACTTTGCCATTCAGATGGAAGGTCGCCTCATCGCTAAAAGCAAGCCGGTCATCAAAGCCGTTATCTTCCAACTTCTCTTGCATTGCAATGCAAAAGTCACGGCGAAGTGGCTTATCAGTGTCCTTCAACTTTTGGACCAACTTGAGCTTGTAAGGTACCATTTGCAGTCGTTTCCTTAAGACACGCCAGACAGTTGCTGGAGCAAGCTGAAGTTCCCTGCTGGCTCTTCTCACTGATTTACGGGGGCCCTGCTGAAATGCTGTCCGAACTTGCTCAACTGCATCTTCTGAAGTTGAAGGGCGACCTGTTCGCTTACTTGGGCACAAACACCCATCTTTCACAAATTTAGCATGCCATCTGACAATGGATTTCCTTTCAGGGGCTTCTTTTTTAAATTTCCTGCGAAATGCACGCTGAACACATGTCCACGATTCAGTCTTTGCAAATTGGAGGACGCAAAATGCCTTGTCTTGTTTAGAGAACGCCATTACTGCGCCTGGAAAGATAACACGAAAATCATTAGTATGACCAAAAACTTGATTAAGCAAGCTTTAAAATGGCACCAGTTTCATTTTTCTACCTGGAATAGTTCATGAGATATACGCATTTGTAATGTTCCCAAGACTTTTGAAACACCCTGTATATAAGTTTCCGATCGAAACTAACTTCACTATATCTGTAACTAGTTGAATTTACCCGGCGTTGTCCGGAAGATGTCATATTGCCGATAGGGGCCTTAGGGCAAAATGATTAAATATATAGTCATGTTTACAATTTTGTTCTAAATATTATAGAAATAGTTTCAGTTTTCCCTTATTAATATTTGATAAATAGTAAAACATAAACCAGTTGGTATTTATCAAAGTTACGTACAGGCGAGAAACACATACAGGAACACAAGATTTTGTCTGAAAATGTTATTAACAAATAGACTACATTCGGGTTCGGTACTTTATTGATCAAACTAACAAATATGAAGAAATGAAAGAAAAGAAAGCAATCATCCGATTGGTGGTTATTTTTCGGCATGCGTCCTCGCATCTGCCTGAGAGGTTTTCGCTCTCTCAGACTTAAGTTTAAGATGTCACGCTTATCCATTTAGTGTGTAATGTTTATTCGTTAGCAAAAATACATAGAACAAAGTAGACATTTGTTTTGTATTCATGTCGTAAATTAATTTGTCAAGTCATTATTGAAAGTGTTTCAATACTACTAGTCATCCTAGCAAGAATAAGTATTTTGTAGAAAAACTTAAAGCGAAGTACATTTTCATGGCAAGGAACATGGTACACCAATAACAGTTAATAAGCAAATGCTATTTAGTTCTAACATTTCATTTTCGGGTTGGATTAATTTTATATAGGATACCCACACTCGCTGTTTAAATTCTTAATATTTCAGATGTTTTAATTCGAACCATGCTTCGTAGAATGCCAATCCTCCGCTTGACTCCAATTTCTTTTTATCTGTTCAAATCTTTTCGAACATAAAGTTGATAATTTTCTTAAGTATTGTGTACATCCTTAACTATTCAATTATCGTTGCTTGGGGATTGTGTCGTATACTTACCCGCGATTGTTATGTTTCTTTTCTTCTGTAGTTGTTTCCTTCAGTATTTTAATCGATGTATAAGTCATTTGTCCCTTGTGTCGATTTCTAGCAGTCTTTACGTTTCTCGAAGGGTAGTTCATGACGACTAATGGAATAGTAAAATAGTATTAAATGTACTCACTATCAGTTCTCGCAAAGGTCATTATCAGTTATTGCTCACTGATAATCACCGGAGATGTTCCTTGAAGTCTGAGTGACAACAAATCTCCCAAGGTTTCCAGAAATCTCCACCGCTTTCGATAAACATTGCAAATGACTTTGCCTTATCACAACAGACGCTTATTATCGATTTCTCGCTGGTAACGACCATTGGTCTTCTCTGGAATTCGGCTGGCAATAAACCTCCACAAGGTCCCAGTTTTCCCCGCACTCTTCCAGTGGAGGTATTGTTAGTGCTCTCCGTACTCGGTCTATCCAACGTCCTTGACCCTTTACGGTTATTTTGTGTGGTATCAACCGAGACTGATTCCATCACTTTTTTTCCGAAGAGTTGGGAGAGAACTGGGACCTTAAGGAGGCTTATCGCCATCCAAATCCCGGAGAAGATCAATGGTCGTTGCAAGCGAGAAATCGAAGTAATTTGCAATATTTATCGAAAGAGGTGGAGAGTACTGGAAACTTGGGGAGACTTGTTGTCACTCAGACTCAAGGAAACACCACCCGTGATTATTAGTGAGCAATCACTGATGATGACCGTTGTGGGAACTCCTAGTGAGTCCACATGATGATGATGATGATGATGATCATCATCATCATCATCATCATCATCATCATCAAAGGGAACTAAAACTTTTAGAAACTTTGGAAGGTTTAGTGCCACCCAAATCTCAGAGAATATCAGTTGTTGTTGCCAGCGAGAAATCAATGGTAAGCGGCTGTTTTAATAACGCAAAATCATTTGCAATGGTTATCGAAAGAGGTGGACAGTACTAGAAATCTGAGGAGACTTGTTGTCACTCAGACTCAAGAGACACTACTGGTTATTATCAGTGATCAATCACTGATGATGACCTATAAGCGCCCATCGTGAGTACTGAATAATAATGATGGGTAAATTGATTTGCATCGATTATCGAAAGAGGTGGAGAAAACGGAATATCCTGGGAATCTTGTGTCATTCAAACTCCAAGGAAAACCAATTGCTATTTCCAGTGAGCAATCGCCGATAATTATGTGTGAAAACGCACAGGGGGTAAATAATAATATATTATGCTGAGTAGCTGACGAGGTTTAGCTTCGAAACGCGATTGCATTTGTGTAGTTATTCACCATAATATTGTATTATTATTATTATCAGTTAATGTACCAAATCGCGGCCAAGCTTCGTTTCAGCCGTTATGTCTGTCTGTTTTGGGCTGCAGAGGTTCAGATTATTCCCGGAAAGGTAAAGGAATGAAGTATAGACTGGATGGTGCAGGGTTTCCTTAGTCGGGTTCTCCTTCCTTATCAGTTAATCTATGTAATAAAATTGTCAGACAAGTAATCGTCTGTCTGTGGCAATGTACGTTCAAACGTAACTTTCTTTTAAGGAGAGTAGAAAGTGGACCCTGAGTTTACTGTCGGCAGCCTCGTAACTCTAACTTCCCTTATTTTGTCCTTTAGTTCTCACATTCCATGAGCGATGTTTCTGACAAAGGAAAAAGAATTGCTGTTTTATGGGTCGGAATCTATACAAATAACAGTAATCGTTAGCTTGTTTTTGACTAAGTAGTATCTTTCGCTCCTTATATAAAGTAGCTTCATGCTTTTTCTGGAGCGATTTCCAGTATTCCAGTATGATATCGTTTGTTCGTCACATTAATGAAATAAAACAACATTATGACATTCTTTCAAAAAATATAATTTTTTTAATGGTAATCGCTCCAGACAAGGCATAGAGTCACGTGATATAAGAAGCTAAAAAAATAGTACTGCAAAGTCAAAAAAACTAGCCAACTCAGGAAACAGCAATTTTTCCCCCGTTGTCAGAAACATCGCTCATGGAATGTGAGGACTCAAGGACAAAATAAGGGAAGCGAAAGTTACGAGGCTGCGAAAGTAAACCAAAAGTTCACTTTCTATTCTTCTTTTAATACTATGTCTACTTCGACGTTAAAAATTAAAAGTATTTATGGGATTCAAATTACAACATTTAATAAAACGTCTTATGGATTTTATTGAAAAGCGGAATGTATGCCAGTCTGCGACACTTCTGATGATCGGTGATACCGTTAAAATGCAGTAAAGCCTTAAGACAAACTATATTTTATAATCTCTTATTATTTATATCAATCAATATATAAGATTTGTTGAGCAATATGAAAAATTGAAAACATTTGTTTATATGGGATTTTATTTACTCCTCCCCAGAAGTTAGGCACAAGGCCAGTTTTATCTTACTCCCACAAGTAAGATGTGACCCAAGATCGGGTCGAGAAAGTGGGGTTTGAAAAGCCAGCGCCCGAGAGGTGAGCACTCTGGCCATTTAAAAAGTGCCTGGGCAGCCCCGTCGGCATTCCCCGGTAGGGGCGCCTCAGACAGTAAGCAATAAACTTACTCCTCCCCAAAGAGGGGAGGCAAAGCCTGGGAGGGTGGACCTCCTGCACAGGACAGGCGTGCAGTATCCATCGGAACAGATACTACACTTTGATCTTAGCCAAATATGGGAACTAAAACAAATAAGCTTGAAATTAAACTGGAGTGACTACGGGCTTTCATGCCGCTGAATGTGAAAACCATTTAAACACTTTTCCGAAAATGTGAATATTTTCTTACAATTTTCTTATATTAATAGAAAAGCAGAGGTGGGGGGTCGGGGCTAATGAGCGAAGCAAAACTGAAAGTCCAAAACACCCGGGCGAATCCGGGTAGATACAGCTAGTATGGATATATATTAAAATCCCTAAAAAATCGCTTTTCCCATTAAATAGAATGTATCTACTTTTAGAACGTTTTATTTAATAAAAAACATATAAGTATATGTGTGTGTAAATACTCAGAGAAAGTTGTGCATATTTAAGGTTTTTTTACGATGTAATAAAAAGCGTACGAGGCCATCGTTGTCAGAATATTAGAAGTGAGTGTTTGCCACTTTTACTGCCTCGGTGGATACACAGTGCATTAATACGAGAACTGAGTATAGTTGATTGCGAGTCAAACACACACACACACACAAACACACACACACACTCTCTCCCCCCCTCTCTCTCTCTCTTTCTCTCTGTATATATATATATATATATATGAAGAAGAATGGAAAGGAATTAGAGAAGCAAAAACCAAATCAAAATTCAATTCAATTGCTCAGAGCAAGGTATATTCCGCAAAAAGGCAATTTATTCAAGTTAAATTTTCCTTAAGCCAGGCTTTTCAAAGATCAGAATCTTATCATCAGAGGAAGTCGCTGGGATAGATAAGTTGGCAAAGGCCAAGATTTAAAATTTGAAAAAGTTGTAGGGAAAGAAACACAGCGACAAAAAACTCTGCCCGAATGCAAGCAAATGTCCGATTACTCCATCTAACGTTAGTGATGAACTTCTTCATAGATTGGATAAGCTTGCAAATATAGGTTTCATTTGAGGGAATGGGTATATTTTTTGCCGAAAGCGGGAGGAATTCCTTGTTGAACATATCACAAATAGGAGGAAAAAGCTCAACTAAGTAGGAGCTTTTAGTACACCACTTTATGTATATATATATATATGTGTGCGTGAGGGGTTAAATTTAGATTTTAATATTTAAATTGTTAATGTATATAAAATTGTTATTAATTAAAATAAAGCAGAAGAAAAGGTTTTTTTTTGTAATATATATAAAAAATGTAAGAATTTCTGTAGGGTAAGGGTCGGGGTTTGGGGGCCAGGAAGTATAGGGGAAAGACGAAGTAGAGATGCAGGGTAAGACACCGAGGGGAGGGGGGAGAGAAGGGAGAATCTAGGTGCGGTGTAGTAAATATTGATAGCGGTTGGTTTTAAGGCTCGGCACCGCCGGCTAACTTTTCGACCCCACTGACCTTACACACACATGTATATATATATATGTGTGTGTGTAAGGTCAGTGAGAGAGAACCCCAGCAGAGAGCTCGATTATTATGAAAATTAAAAAATAAGAACGTAATATACAGAAGATCAGAACAACATCGGTATCGGCGGTTTCAAATTTTAACCCAAGGGACTTATTATAGGCCTCCTGTACCGGATTCTCTGCAGCATCTATTTATGTCTGCTTCCTCAGAAAAATGGCAGCTCGCACGCTGCGTGAGTTTTTGACGATGTATCGATCCTCTGCTTTATTTTAATTTCCATTATTTTTACACATTTGGACATTTCCACTCGCAAATTCTGCCGATATATGCGTTGTAGGCTAGTAAAAATAGTTTTTTTCTTTGATCTGGATCTCATCAGGCAGAGTTAGAATCCGATCTTAACCTTAGATCATCCAAATACGATCTAAGGTTAAGATCGGATTCTAACTCTGCCTGATGAGATCTCAGTTTATAATAGCTGTTTATCGATAACATCGACATGCCAGTGTCACAGATTTTGTACATGTCTGTGTAAATAAAAATAATCATATATAAAAACTCTATTTGATATTGAGCACTTTTTATAAACCCGGTTGAAATTCTTTGGATTACTACCCTGTGGATGTTTTACCTTGATTATATATATATATATATATATATATATATATATATATATATATATATATATATATATATATATATATATATTATTACTATTACATTATTTAGTTATATATATATATATATATATATATATATATATATATATATATATATATATATCACTATTACACTATTTAGTTAAAGTTCCCGGGAAAATTTAGAAATCCAACAACTCTGCACTTACCCAGAAACCCATGTACGCATTTTGAATCGAATTTAAAAGAAAAAAAATCCTATAAAGTTGATTTAAGAAATTCAAAGATTAATTTACTTTAAAGGAAAAAAGTGCAAGAACACGTAAAAGTTGTCTTCTACTCCAAAAGAGTATGGTATGCCGTAAAGAAAAAATAGATAGGTATTAAAGAAAAAGAAAAACAAATTTTAAAAACGTACACATGGCTTCCGGAGATTAATATATGTAAGTTAGTGTTCTACGTTATCAGCGTTCTATGTTAATTAATAGTTTTTCTTATTACCAAGTATTTTCAGAAAGAAAGCCTCTACTCTAAATAAAACACGTCAACAGTTGATGTTTTTTTTTCTTTAAGTCATCAGAAATGATAATAATTTTTATATGAAAAATTAAATTACTGACGTAATTCAATGAGTTCATATAACTATCAGTGTGAACACTAGCGAAGCATATTTTTTCAATCATTTTAGACGTAGATATGTATAATTTCTAATAATCTAATAAATCATTTTATTGGCATAAAACTAAACATAACTTCCATGAGCAAAGTTTGTCCCCAAGAGCTACCCGTCTGTGGCACACAATACCACGAGGCTGCTTCCCAGCTGACTACAAAATGGTCGTTTTTAAGTCGAATGTTTGCAGATTCTTGTCGAATCGTCCTCTTAAATACTCAAATTCTGCCCAGCTTCAACTATCGTTACCAATCCTCAAGGTGTTGGCTCAGCATCCACTTGACAAACTCATTAACTCTTATCCTCGAGTGTCTTTTGGGTCTTGCTAAGCAATGAATTATTAGTAGTAGATGTCGTTTTTTTCTTAAGACTACATTTAATTTAATACTTGATTTTAATGACTCTTTAATCTGCGTTTACTGAAAGCAAACGACGCGTTTATATATATATATATATATATATATTTTTTTTTTAACATAGTTCACCCCAAACAAGGCAGGCCGCCACTGTAGACGTAAGGGGCTACTGAGAAAAAGAAAAGGGGGGAAGGTAGGGGTGGTCAACCTAGATTGGGATCAGCGCAGCGAGGTGTCTGTTTACATTAGTTTTAAACTTCTGCATGTCTGTACTGTTGGGGAAACAGGGGGCAGGGAGGGAGTTCCAGAGGCCAGCAGTACGAGGAAAGAAGCTATTTGAGTAGAAGGCTCCCCGATGTGTGAATCAATTGAATATTTGTAGTAAATATAATTATTACTTACCTAAAGAAACACCAAGAAATAAAGCAAAAAATATTTATTGGCCTGTTTCAGTATTGTTGAGTGTTTGTTTCGCCACATGCGAACGACAAACGTAGCATTAATTATATTTTGAAGAATTAAACACTAATGTGTTACCAGATAAAATAGTGCACAATGTTAATTGAGTTTCTGTTTAAAACACATAAATGATGGATCTGTTTTTTTCTATGTACAGTCTAAGAATGTCACTAAGAGGATTTTGGGGGATTTTGTATAATTTTTTTTATTGAAAATCGAAGTTTTTAATTGATTCTTTTATATTAAATTGATAGTCGGTAGTGATTAATAGGAAGTCATCTAACGTACAGTTACATAAGTAAAAGTTTCTTCAGTTTCTTTATGGTTTAATCGGGTGAAAGAGAATAACTCCCAGAACTTTATCTTTCTCTGGTAACCCCTCTTCGTAAATAGTTAGAAAAACACTCTTTGTCGAAGTAAACATAAAAATCGATGAACTTGAAAGAAAAAATGTATTGTTTTAAAAATACGTACCAAAATGCATACATACATACACACATACATACATACATACATACGTACGTAAGTACGTACGTAACTACATATGTAAAGTTAGTTGAGATCAATACCATTTGAACATTGTTCTTGGAATTAAAAACCAACTATTATTAGGCGTACAATCATTTTCAAGACTTTTTTTTTGAAATATTTTATTGTTATCAGCGCTTTTATAATATTACATATAGAATTCCTTTGGGAAAAAAACAAACATCAGATGCCAGTACTAAATGACTTCAGAAATTGAAAAAGGACAGGAAATTGAATAACCAATAAAACCTTTCAAACATTAAAAGCATTCAATATATAGGTTGAATCGAGGAGAAGAAATTACATGACAGAAAAAATACATCAATAAATAAATAAAAAAGAAAAATATAAACAGTAGTTACATTCAATAATATTATTAATAAGAATAAACTAACTAATAATAATAATAGAATACAATAAAATAAAACTAGATAAGGTAAATAAGAAAGTAAACTACTACTGTTATTTCTATTATAACAACAACAACAAAAAGCCTTGATTGAAACTTGTAATATTATAACTTATTTCTCTTAACATTTTAAGAGATTTGAGGACTTACAAATAACTCTAGTTGTATTATTTATGTTTCATGTTTTAGTTTAATTAAGACTAAACCTCTCAATGTTATTAGTTTACTATTATTCTACTTCATTACAACAAGTCATTCTTAAATTCTCTTGATTGTTTACAAACTTATCCAGAGTTTTTCGTTTGAAGTGTCTACAGTTAAAACCGATCTCATCTCGTTGATTAAGAAGACAGCTATTATCAGGGAACATATCAATGGCTAACTTTTCACTAAGACAAAGAAAACAAGTGGAGTGTGCAGTGTAGGTGTCGAAGACTTTTTTAAATGCTCCATTATATTACAGGAACTATATTCATATATTAATGGATATTATGTACTTGGATAGGGAAGTGCCAGTTTTATTATAAAATAAGAAAAATTATATATATATATATATATATATATATATATATTATATACGAAGCATGTCTAAATAGTATCTGACGTTTGTTCAGAAAAAATATTTCAAATACCTGACGGGTTTGGGACACTAGGCCTCTTTAAAATAGGCCCTTTATGCTTTCACTCACTTAGCCCACCAATTCATCCACTGCCGTAAACATATCTGGAAACATTCTTTTAAAATGGTGTTCATCTCCGCCGTCGCGTTCCGCATTATTTTTTCTCTAGTCTCCAAACGGAAATCTTTCAGTGGCGTCTTCAATTTTCGAAACAACCAGAAGTCGCAAGGAGCCGTGTCTGGAGAGTAGAGAGGTTGGCGAACGACTGGAATTCCATGTTTGGCCAAGAAATGTTGGCTCAATTAGGATGAATGTGCGGGGGTGTTGTCGTGATGCAGTTGCCAGTTTTTCGCCGTTCACATGTATGGTCTTTTGCGCCGAACTGCGTCACGGAGACGCCGGGGAACATCTTGATAGTACTTCTTTGTCACTGTTTATCATTCCGGTGCGTATTCGTGATGCACAATTCCGCAGATATCAAAGAAGACAGTAAGTATCACCTTGATGTTGGTTCGCACCTCTAGCTCTTTTTTTGGGGACTTGGAGACTCGGGATGCTTCCATTGCAACGACTGTCTTTTTGTTTCGGAGTCGTACCCGTACACCCATGAATCATCTCCAGTTATCAAGGTGTTCAGAAACCCAGGATCAGAGTTAACGGTTTCAAGAAGGTCCTGTGCAACTTGAAAACAGAGGTCCTATTGTTCCTGCAACAACACCTTGGGCACGAATTTCGAAGCCACTCTGTGCATGTTCAAATCATCACGCAAAATTTTGGGCGATCTCCCGCACGGTTGAACGACGATCTTCCATCACCAAATGTCGCACCTTCTCACCAGCAGCTGCACTCCGAGTAGTTTGCTGTCTGTCTGAACGCTGGTCACTCTTCGCTGATGTGCGGCCATTTTTAAATCAGTTGAACCACACCTTAATTTGTGTTACACCCATCGCATCTTCACCAACCTCATACTGAATCTTACGAATTGTTTTGCTTTGAGAATCACCTAGCTTTTGACAGAATGTGATGCAGTACCTTCGCTCAACACGTTCAGTCATCTTGAGAGAAACGGTAATCCGACAAAAACCTTGTGTAGCACCTCACTCAGCAACCGACAGACATACACATGAAGGTGTCTTCCTTCACTGTGTAGAGTGGTGCCGCCCTATCGTGTCTATTTCGCACGGAAAAAATAACGGTCGGCTACTTATAAGAACAGGCCTCGTATAGTTTATGTGTGTGTGTAGATGCAAATGACTTGTCAGATAGCGTGGTATACTTATCGCGAGCAAAATATATCTGCGTCCCACCCTTGAGTGAGACACTGCTCACAACGCCAACTTATAACTTAAACTATAGGCATACCCATCTGCTACCGTCGACGTAGTGTTTCAAGTTATCTATCTATCTATCTATCTATCTATCTATCTAAGGCTATATATATATATATATATATATATATATATATATATATAATCAATCTTTGAAAAGCCTTGGCTAAAGGAAAGAACAATAAACATAATTTTATTACAGAATACACCTTGCATTGAACAATTGAAGTTTGAAATAAATTTAAACATTTGCGCATGTTTATCACTCTTCGTCCATCTATCTTTATAATTGCTCTATCTCGTATATTGAGCTTTTACCATTTCACTATAGGTTCTTTCTACTAAAAGTTTTCTTTTAGTTCTTACTTATATATATATATATATATATATATATATATATATATATATATATATATATAAATTGAATTAATTAAGTTCAACTATTAACAAAATGAACAAAACCAATATTTTTCAAAAGTGCTCAATATATATTAGAGATTTACTCAAACTATGTTTATTTTAATATATATATATATGTGTGTGTGTGTGTGTGTGTATGTAGCGCACGTACACTTTTTCATTATTCAAACAAGTTAAGCCAAACTCAACATGTCACATTTTTTCTAGCATATATATATTTCCCTTCTCTGTCAGTCAGTCCACGTACCATTATCGCCCCATCCTCTCGTGTTTGTCTGTTTGTCGCTATTTGTTTCTAGCATGACATTGTCCTTGTCAAAACATACAGAGCTTGTCGATATTTATCGGCCGGTTTTCTCACGGGGTGAACTGTCAAATATTTCGGCTCTGACTCACGACCGTAAAAAACACACACATATATACATATATACGTATATATATTCTTTATATTAATAACATTATGTGGCCAATACTTCTGTGCATGTGTGTGTCTTACTTCTACGTAACAAACACAATATTATTTTCTTTATTTACAATTAATCGCTTATTTATTGATGAAGAATGCAATAGCGTCGAGTATCAAAAATAACTTTTTTTAAAATCATATTTAAATATAATTTAATTACGAAATTAATCCTATCAAGTCATTCATTTTTATCTTTTGTTAGTAATTTCAAAAAAAGAACTAGTTCGGGATCTTTCGAAAGGTGAACAAAATGTATAAGTATTTGAATGTTGATTAGAAACGATTTGTGACGTAAACATTCTTAGCAAATTTTGATGAATCAAAGATTAGAAGATTTAGAAGCAATTTGCATCGAATAATATCATAGAGATTGAAACCAAATCAACGTAACAAAACGATTTACAGTTTTATAACAATTTAGTTCTGTTAATAAGTTAATCTCCAAACCATACCATGACAAGTAAATTTAATTTTCAAAATACTATCTAAAATATATATAATTTAGTAAAAAGAGCAGCGTAGTTCAACGTTTAAAAGAGAAGCGACAGAAAATATTTTTTTTTTAAATCCTGGGCAACGCCGAGTATATGCAGCTTGTGTATAATTATACATATGTTTTATATTCTGTTCTTATACAATTAAATACTTAATATACTGTGCGTATATTTGCTTCAGTATTTATTTTAACACTGTTCAATACATGATATAAACTTAGTAGTATAAAATATACTTCTGACAAATTAACCTGCCAAACAATTATTGGACTGAAACCAAAATGTTTCTGTCTAGTTTATTTTCTTATAATATATATATATATATATATATATATATATATATATATATATATATATATATATATATATATATATATATATATATATATATATACGTAATCGCGTGCTACACACAGCGGCATATACACATTGGTCGTCGATAACACCAAGACGAATTTCAACTTGACTGCGATAGATATGTCTCAGTCAGGGAGAACAAAAGAAGAGAAAAAAATATGCTTATACTTCTAACAAGTGTGTTTATTAAAGAAAGAACTCAAATTTAAAAAAGAAAGAAACAGTTTTTAAAGTAAATAAATAATTTATTAAAAAACCCCAAATAATTTGCGTTGTCGAGTTTTCAAAATATTTTAAAAGAATATTCTTATTATTATTGTCATTTCAGCAACGTTTCCAATGTGTAACTTTTCAAACTATATATATATATATATATATATATATATATATATATATATATATATATATATATATATATATATATATATATATATATACATCCTTAAAACTAAGGGGCGAAATAATGTATGCGCAATTATCATTGGCCTTTACGCAGCTATTATTACTAACAAAAACAATTGATTATACAATTTATATATATATATATATATATATATATATATATATATATATATAAGAGAGATAGAGAGAGAGATAGAGAGAGAGAAAGAGAGAGATACAGATACAAATAAAAGTAGAGCTGTCAACCATAATTAAGGGTGACCCGAAGACATCCGTTTAAATTGCTACTACACCGGAATGTATGAGAGGACGTCACTACTTTCTCTATTATACCCCCACTTCTATGAAGTATGAAGTATAATTTTAAAGTCTTCAGTATGACTCGACCTAGAATTGAACCCCTAGTATCCTGGAACACCCTAATCATTATGCAATGCTTTGTACACATATCTTTTCAGATAACACCCCCTCTCACTCTCTCACACACACACTAATATATATATATATATATATATATATATATATATATATATATATATATATATATTATATATATATATGTTAAACAGTTGTATGGTAAGCAGTTGATGTGATATTTGCGTGGTTGCCAGATTTAAGGATAAGAATTCGTCACTAATTTCCTTACATGATCTCGTGTGTATCCATGCCAATGACACCTTTTTTGAGCTTCGAATACTTTTATTTCC
>OY744537.1:5237982-5245837 GCA_963556195.1 Sepiola atlantica | reverse complement strand
TTATTTCCATTTGAATATTGCGTCAGGGTTAACTTCAAAGGGAAAGTCTCAACATGTCAGGATGTCCTAAAGAACCTACCCCCTCTACAGCGAGACCAAGGACACCCAAGGGTTATGTTCAGTAGGCTTTCACACTTTCTTCTAGGTTTTCCATCTCCATGTGTGTATATGCGTTCGCATATATGCTTGCATAGTAGAATCCGCACATTAATAAGTTTTCAGTGAAATGTTTCATTTTATTATAATCATTAATATTTCTTACTCACTAGTTCTCAAGCGAGTCATTAGCTAGTGATCGTTAGCAAAGAGAGCAGTGTGAGTGACAAGTCCTCCAAGATTCAGTTGTCTTCCCTTTTTTCGATCACCGTTGCAAATTATTTTACGTTCTCACACTAGCCGTTTACAATTGAGTTCTGTTCAGTAAAGCTGTTGAGTTTCTCTGGAATTTAAGTGACAATAAGCGTCTGCTGGATTCTACTAACCTATGTGCTTTTCCAGTGGAGGTCTGATTGGTGCTTCTCTTCTTCTTTGAGTTTTATCTTCCCAAACACCTGATGACTATTTTTTTCTTCCTATTCTTCTTCTTCTTCTTCTTCTTCTTCTTCTTCTTCTTCTTCTTCTTCTTATTATTATTATTATTATTATTATTATTATTATTATTATTATTATTATCATTATCATTATTATTATTGTTATCATTATCATTATTATTATCATTATTATAATTATTATCATTATCATTATCATCACTAATTGACAGCAACATGCAGTGTTCTCTTAAGTCTGAGTGAGAAGTCTTCATATATTTCCATTAATGTCTGGTTCTTTCGGTAACCATCGCAAACAACTATGCGTTCTCACAACAGCCGTTTACATTGATTTATCGCTGACAGCACCATTTGTTTTGTTTTTCTGGAACACGAGTGGCAATCAGTTTGCTCTGGATTCACGTACGCTTCGTGCCTTTCCAGTGGAGGTTTAGAAGATGCTCCCCATTCCTCGATCTTTCAATCCTCTTCGACAAATCATTACCATTTCCTGTGTCTGCCATAGAGTTTCTTTGTTTGGAGGGAGATTAATTGGTTTGTCTTATCTTCTCTGATAATGTCAATTCCATCGGTTTTCTGTAATGTCCCTTCTATGTTTCTAGTTGTGTTGGCGTACTGTTATTCTATGTACGCTTATCAATGTTTGGTAGCTATAGTTATTATTGTTACTCACTAGGAGTTATTCAAACAGGTCATCATAAGTGTTTGCTTACTTACAGTTACCGATGATATTCTCTGGGGTCTGAGTGACAGCAAATATCCCAGATTTATTATTATTATTATTATTATTATTATTATTATTATTATTATTATTATTATTATTATTATTATTATTATTATTATCATTATTATTATTATTATTATTATTATCATTATTATTATTATCATTATTATTATTATTATTATTATTATTATTATAACATCGAAATATAATGCACACAAAAAACAACCCTTTGTCTTTATGTCTGTCTGTCTGTCTGTCTCTGTATATGTCTCTCTCGCCCCCTCTCTCGCTCTCTCTTTATATATATATATATATATATATATATATATATATATATATATATATAAAGAAAACAAAGATTAGTTTGATATTCCACATAGGAAATGATCAGAAAATGGTAATTTCCAATGAAGAACGCAGGACGTTTGAAATATTGAATTGAAACTATAATAAATAATGGTATTGGAAAAAACAAAAACATCGTTTTATGCTGAAAATACCACAGATCATTATCAATATATATATATATATATATATATATATATATATATATATATGTGTATATATGAAGTTAATCCAACAAAAGATATAAGAGGCAATCAACCTATTGGATATCTTTCCTGAATATGTTTTAATTTGTATGACTTGGATGGATTTTATAACTTTAACAAATAAGTATGTTTTTGCCTTTATATATTTGCTGTGTTATGTGCTTTTATGTATTTTTGGATATATTTTTATATATTTTCAAAGTGTAATTTCATCACGTGCAGTAACGTCACTGCGGTTATGGTCCTCTGAGGAGAAGAATTATCTTTGAAGACTCATGAGTTAAGGACGTGTAGATACTTTGCCTGAATTTTGAATTCTAATAAAATTTGATTCGCACCTTATTTTATTATTTAATTTTATATTATCCTATATATATATATATATATATATATATATATATTTATATATATATATATATAATGGCAGATACGTATTCCATATCTATATATACTAACTTTAATACCTATCCGAGGACAGGTTCATGATACTAAGATGTCCGTGGACTTTGTTAATATCTGGTAGAAGTTGGCACCTAAAATACATGAAGGCACTCTAAAACAATTGTGAAAACGAATAAATAGAATAGGCTTCAAGAGAATTCACTTAAAAAAACTCTCATTGAATCTCATAAATGATTTCTTGCTTAATTTGAACAAATACTCCTTGAAATTTTCTTTGCGTGTTTTTCTAACTACCGTTTTTTTCTAACTACCGTTTGTTTCACGAGCCCAGCAACTCCGAATCAAAAGGAATAATTGTTTTTCTTGATTAAAACAAATATTTTTATACATACCCTTTTTCCTGATATGTTGCTTTCATTTTAAGTAGTGTCAATCCAGTTTTTCATCGTTAACAATCGAGGTATTATCGTTTCTCGTGAGTCGACAAACTGATTTTCGTCATGTGACTTCATTTTTACATCTTTCGTTGCAAAAAAAAAAGAATGACCGTGCCGTCTATATTAGAACGCGTTTCTAAGCCTTTTTTTCGTTTCGTTTTAATTACAAACACGTGTCAATCTTTTAACTGTTTCTACATGTATATTGTCGAATCATATGACCCTCTTGACAAGTTTATTCCGAAAAGAACTAAGCGATGTTAATTATTACATGCACTAATAAGTCACAGCTTACCAAGGCCAATAGAAACCAGAAGATAAGAGGGTTTTTTTTCACACAGTCCACCCAAAACAAGGCACGTTGCTGATGTAGAATGAGAGTGAAAGTGTTGGGGATCATCTTAAATTGGGAGAGTTAATGAGATTTTCAGTTGGATTATATATAATACTATGAGAGGATTTAAAAAGAAGACTGGAATAGAGAAAATATGATTACGTTGGAGGACGTTTAAGCAAGTATTTGTTTACGTTAGACTTGAAGATGACTGTTGTAAAGAACAGATTAGCAGCCTAGCGGTAATATGTTCCATATGTTGAGATTTCTTGGAAAGAAACTCTTCTCATTGATAACTCTGTTTGGTTTTGAGTACACATATGTTATAGGAAGACGAGCTGTTTATGTGAATGTTATATAACCCTTAAATGAGGAAGGGGTTATTGCGCATTTATCGATGTAGGTTAATTGTATAGATGTTCTAAATACTCTTTCTTTCTCTCCGGTTACTGAACTCGTGTAGGAGAACGACTATGTTTTCACTTAACAGACGAGGTGTGTCTGAAAAGAAGCCGGACTGGTGCACCAATAATTTACATAAATTCCAGGCAACAGACGATATGTTTTCCCCTACAAGTCTAATGCATATTCACATCTTTTTATCCCACGCTCCTATGAAATTCGTGTGACGTTCCCAGCTCCGTCGTTACGACCCTTTTGCTAGCTTCACGCCTCGCAGATCCCCTTGGGATTGAACAAAGTAAAAAGGGGACACAGAGCAAGATCGGCTACATAAGACGGGTCTTCAAATACGGTGATGTTTGTTTTATTCGTTGTTGTCAGGTGGCAGTGGGTACCAACACGGATTTACACAGCGTACACAGTTCAAATCTTGTCGGTTTCATGGCACCACTTTTACTCATGCGTGTTGTCAACTTTCATGTGGTTACCTCCGTGGGTTCCTTTGTAGTGAAAGTGGTGATATGAAACCGACAGTATTCGAACTTGGCACGCCCAGATGGTCACTCGGCGTAGGTATCACCTTAACCCCCGCCAATTCTAGAAAGAACAAGAAAAAGCAATTCTAACAGCAGAATCGGTCAACGGACCGGTCGAAGGTCGTACAATGCTGGCTCATATGAATTTACACTTACGTTTTATCCGTTGATCGGTGTTTACTGCCCTTTCCTCTGAACTCATTGCTGAACGACCTTAAAAAACAGACAATCCGCTTATCTCTCTATCGTTCATAGCTCAAACAGTACAAAGCAGATGCAGTTTCTTAACTTTTCGTAGCCAACTCGTGTATGTTATTACACGTTAGATTAATATGTGTCGCTTCTGGCTCTCTTTCTGGACACAAATGGGTGTAAAGGCTCTTATCAAACAGGATACACATTATATTGTGTCCTCAAGTAACGAATCGTAATTGTGAACCTAACTAGAATTATATCTAACACTATGTCACATGATTAAACTCAACCAATGAAACCTGCGCACATGTGAAGCAATGCCCAGCCATTTACTAACCACACCTGAGTAATCTTTTTTTTTCGTTGGATAAATCATTCTATATACAATTTCAAAAGTATAATACTGCTAAGCAATATAAAATACAACAATTTGATGCACATATTTTATTAGTTCTGACTTTCAAAAAATGTATTCGATATAAATTAACCAACAAGCTCAAGTTACTAACAACTAACAAGCATGATTGACATACAGATTTTAGTCAATAACACTAAACACTACACTACGATACAAACGTAAAAAGATTACAAATTCTGGAAGCTATACAAACTAAAACTAGATACACCACAGTTTATAACATTAATTACGAAACCAGTCACAAAATGTTCTTCTAGCATAGTAATAAACGCTAAGGAATTATTAGCCGTTAGACATTATCATTCTGCTGCGCATTTCACGTTATAACGTCCGCATGAAATATAACGTCCCTATAGATGTTCGTTTTAGTATTGGTAAATACGAGCCAGTAAAAAACTAAATGCAAATTGATGAAAACAATCCATGATTAAGCCAGTCGTTAAACACTACAAAAAGTAAATAAAAACACATCAAGACAAACCATCCCCTTATGATGATTTGAGGAATCATCTCGAAAGTACTTACACAAATATGGAGCAAAAAAATGATATAACGCACACACATGCTATATATATATCATGGACGGTTGCACCAGGGGGGGGGGACTCAAGCCCCCCCACACTTTTGACTCCCCCCCCCCCACTTTACGGTCATCCATAATAAAGTTATATATGCATGTGTTTAACCGGGCACCCCACTTTTTAGGAGAGCCCCCCTTTCATAACTGTCCCGCCGGTTCTGTATATATATATATATATATATATATACACACACACACACACACACACACACATATATATATATATATATATATATATATATATATATATATTTATATATATATATAAATATTTGTTATGGTTTATTATCTATGCAATGCATATATATATATATATATATATATATATATATATATATATGTATATGTATACTCATATATATATATATATATATATATATATATATATATATATATATATATATATATATATATATAAATGACTGAGTACCCATTCATGGGTCCTTGGACTTTGTTATAATTAGTTGTAACAGTGAAAACTGTGTGAAAATAGAGATTTTACAGCTGGGTTTTCGAAAAAAAAAAAACCTCCCATAACGATACATTAAATTAAAGAAATGATTTTATGTCACGTTGACATTTTGATTCCTGCTTTTAGATATTTTGTAACGAGCTCGGAAGAAAGAATTGCTTTCCTTGCTCAAAACAAATATTTTCATATAAACCTTTTTCCTAAAATGTTTCTTTTATTTAAAGTACAAAATAACTACAGATGTCCATCCAATTTGTCATGCTTGATAATCAGGGTGTAATCGCTTCTCGTGGTTAAAAAAAAAAACAGATCTCTCTCATGTGATTTCATTTGCACCTTTTATCACAAAGAAAATCTGATCGTGCCCTCAATGTTCGAATGTGTTTTCACACACACACACACACATACATACACCGCCCCACACACACACACACATATATATATATATATATATATATATATATATATATATATATATATATATATATATATAATAGCGTAGAATTTGAATGCCTACTAGACACTGTCCTCGAGTGCCTAAGGCGTCTTTGTACAGAGGTTTGTCAGGATAATCTGGCATGAGGATACTTGTCCCTACAAGTAAACACTGACTAAATATAAACAAAAATAACATAGTATTCGAAGCCCAAATAAGATCCCCTCGGTATGATTACCCCACATTAGCTTATACGAAGAATGGTTGACTTTCTAAAATTAGGTGTAGCCTCCAGTAAAAGCACTACGCTGGATACTCCACCAGACTAGATGAATTCATATCCTGGAATCCGGTAAAACTAATATATCACAAGAAAGATATACTATAACATAGTTAACTGATTAATTGAAGAGAGAAACAATGTTCTTCATTTTTGACTTACTCGACGTCTGAGACAAAAGGACAACTTGAATGGAACACTCGGATATCTATGTATTTTATATAGAAATCAAGTGTTAGCCATAGGAAAGGGACCCTTGATTTCTAGAAACTTACACTGAAAGTAAATAACACACACACACACACACACATATATATATATATATATATATATATATATATATATATATATATATATATATGTATTTATTTGTACGAATCCGGTTGAAGACCACGGAATTTTCTACGTTTTGTAATTTTCTTAGTTATTTTCTCGACACGGCGAGCAAGCTTTTGAGTCTCCAGTTGTATAGTATGGCTCCGATGGTTCTTTTGTCAGCTATGTCGGGCGCTTTCTATTGTCGTGATTGTCATCAATAGTTGGTTTGTTTTTTCTATGAGCTTTTTGTTGTCGTCTTCTTACTTTTGTGTTTTTATAATAATCTCGGAAATTGGGCAGGAGAAGAGGAAAATGACAAAAAGAAAGCGGGTGTGATTGTGATTGAGCCTGTTGTGTATTTATTGTTTTTATTCATTTTGTTTAGTTATATCATTTTATTTATTTATTAATTCATGTTGAGAAAATAATAAAGAAATTACAAAACGTAGAAAATTCCGTGGTCTTTAACGAGGCGGGTATAAATAATGACTTGCTGCCTTAATATACACACACATATAAAGAAGTTTAACACATGAAAATATTACACTAAAGCCATTTAGACGGCTTTAGAGATGTATTTCTGTTCCTTTTTGTACTAATATCTTTCATACTTACCCACTATTCTATATTCTAAACATCCCATATATATTACACATGTTGAAAGCGACTAAGAGAGATAGAGGGTAGACATCTATAAATCTATAGATGTAATAGTACATATACACTTATGAGAACGCCTAAATGATGACAGGGAGAAAATCTGACCCTCAAACACACGCACACACGAACAGACAATTTAAGAGAAGAATTTCAATAGGGCAAAAACTACGCGGTGGTGATGGCGAGATTCCCGGTGGCAAAGCCATCCACTGTGTGTGTTTGGCTGATGACCGGTTAGCCATTCATTACCTGAGATTGAGAAGCCCCTTCTCACCTGTATAGCATTTCAATGAAAGGTCTCGAGCGCTTCTTTACCTGAAATTACAGCTCGCCTGCAGCTAACATCCAATTATCACATTGTTGTGAATATAATCATTTTGAAACTTCTTCCAACTGACCACACGGATACCGACATGACGAGTCAAAAGAAGGGTAACAGTTGGGCCTAACCTACAAAAAAGACGGGAGTTAATATATGGACGGATTTTATTTTCTTACAAACAAGTAACCACTTATCAAGGTCCACAGGCGATTCGAGGATAAGGGTTATTCGAGGATAATG
>OY744537.1:5205482-5217982 GCA_963556195.1 Sepiola atlantica | reverse complement strand
TTCGCCCAGTGCGACGATTACGTTTTGAAATGCGAGAGAAATACGCATTGTATCCTTTCAATGTAAACACACGTACTGTGAAGTTTCCGATATCCCAAATGATAAAACCATGCAACGTGGCTAATTGAAAAATCATCAATTTATTCTCTCTCGGAAGGGCTTAACTTTATAGTAGCTTAGTTATAAATAGTAAAAAAAATATTGACTTATTGAAAATAATTATATCTATATATCTATCTATATATATATATATATATAATTACTTTTTATAAGCAAATATTTTCACATTAATAGACATATATGTTTCTTGTTTACATCAAAGCCTATCGGTATCGTTGATGAAACTGTTCAGCCGGTCGTACGATTCGAACCCGGATCCAAATATTACGATTCCAATCTTCTTACCGTTAGGCCGACGTAACAATCCAACTTTTAAAGACCCAGCAAAAAGGTCCAAGGGTCGTGATTCTATACGAGGTCGGTCTAAAACAGGTGTGGGCAAACTTTTCAGAGCAAGGGCCACATTAAAAAAAAATCAAATTTTAATGGGCCGCATAGTATATTTTCCAATATAATTGATATCTGAAATAGCCGAAATATATGGATTCCAAAGCGAAAATGCAATCATTTTTCATTTATTAGCATTTTAAAGTACTCTAGAGGATTCACATGAAACGCATTTGAAAAAAACAACATTTATTTGAAAAAAAAAGAAAAGTAACTCTGTTTAAGAAATAGAAAAAAAAATGATTAAAATATAAGGCAATAAAATCGTTGGCGCGGTAACAAATGAATAAATAAATAGAATAACAAAATTCAAAACTTGAAAAAATCTATTTCCGTCAGGTAAAAAAAACTAATAAAGAGTGAGAAATGATGCAAATAAAATAGAGAAGAAAATGTAATATAGAAAGACAGATTGAGATAAAGAAGCAGAGAAAGAGAGATAGATAAAAAAAAGAAGAGTCATGTTGTCCGAAAAAAGGGCAGTGAAAGAAAAAGAGTGAGCGAGAAGAACAATTTGCCGATTACTTATATTCTGATTTTACAATATTGATTGTAGAATCTTTTGGGGCATTCAATATTCAATACTTTGGAGGGCCGCATGAACACTTTTAGCGGGCCGCATGCGGCCCGCGGGGCGTAGTTTGCCTACCCCTGGTCTATAACATAACGAGACCGGGTGTTTCGTGTGCATTTTAAATGATAAAACAGTGTGTTTATTTTTTGTTGTAACTTACATTTCCGATGCTCATTCGTGAAATCGTGGATTATGGCGATAAGGCGATATGCGGATTATGATATCATAGAGTTTATAATTGGAACCGTAGCTTTCTACAGTCTTGATCTTTCACACATGAGTTTTGCACATATTTCTCTTTTATACTTTGTAGTGATTTGAAGGATTACTAATTGTGTTTGGTTCATTAGAGACATATAAGTACCGATGCAATCAATTCGTACTATCTATATATTATGAAGGCAGGCGATTATAACCCCCACAAGTAAAACCCTTAGATTAACTCATTTGGAATGCAGAGTATTCTACTAACCAAATTATCAATCTTAACAACTTCCCACCTAAGTTAGCGTTATACATCAAACCTCCTAAAAGGGGATATTATATACCTATCTCCAATTAGATATCAATTTACCTTATGTAAGAAGCCAATTGGTTCTTATCTCTGCATCTAAAGTGCCTAAAACTCCTTGACAATTTATGATTTTATGAAGTGACTTGAATACTTAACTTAGATAATAAAAGAATGTAGATTAAGTATATATATGTATCTATCGCTCCATTAAACGGTATCTTTGTGAAGAGAAGTTCAGTAATTGTCTGAGGATGGCTATTTTCTCACCGTTTATTTTCAGACATGAAATTGCTTATATTCGCGAGATATAAACTTCTAAAAAGCAAGCAGAACCAAGACAGCACACCTAACAGACACAAAGTTCTCGATATCCTCTTAGTGTGGCTGGAGGTGTCAAATAAAGTCAAGCTGAGATTCGAAACTCGATAGCCAGAGCACGTGTAACTGTGGTCATCAATAAGACGTCGTACGTGTAGGCTAACGAGTTCACTCTATCTCATGCAACACACACTCTCTTTCTTGTACCCTCTTTCATTCTTTCTCTTTGTACACTTATCCCCAAATAAACTAACCCAAACTGTAACCCTAAAACTTCCCCCCCTTTTTATTTTTCTCTTCTCATTTTTATTCCTTATATTCTGACACTGTATTTAGCTTTTGCTCATGTTTTAATTGTGAATATACAAAATGAATATCTCATTTTTGAGAAAGTTTTTCGAATAACAAAGGCAACATATTAAAATGAGTTAATATTACTAATAAGAAAATATAGTTCATATGTATAAAAACTGATGCTTATGAATAAGAACTTCATATTAAGCATTTATATGAACGGGCATATGCACATCTATCTATCTATATAATGCAATGCTGTGCATTAATATGTATATCTTAGGAAGTAAACAATTATGAAAAAGCGTAAGAACCCTACAATCACCAATAAAAACAATTAAGTAAAATACATTAAATTCTTCTCCTTCTATCTCTCTCTCTCTCTCTCTCTCTCTCTCTCTCTCTCTCTCTATATATATATATATATATATATATATATATATATATATATATATGTATATATATATAATATATAAAGTAGAGACGTTTTTACCCCTGTACCTTCTCGGAGTATAGGAAAATAACCATATACAAAACAGGCTACTAAACTCACCGCTATACTACACTTATTCACTCGAGCGTGTTTTAGTAAAGTTGTTATTATTTTTCCCAACCTAACACTCAATATTACATTTGGCTCACCATCAACCTCTCTCCGAAAAACCAACACCATATAGGTGGTAGCAAAGACTTTTCCCCCTAACAATTGTGTAGTGTGACTACACTCATCGACACCGGGAAGTAATAAACACAGTTTACTTTTCACAAAACAGTCCGTCCTTATTTATTATTTGGCTGGTATTTATTTACTACATAATATAAAACAATACGCAAACAAATAATGACCGCTCCCGTTGAATCCGATGATATTCCGCGAATATCAGATTACGTTTTTCCTATTTCTAACTATGATTTCCACATTTACATTCATTCCGGAATTAAGCGAATAACATTAACGAACACAGTTCCTGCAACATGTATTCTTCAAATATGGCGGCTACAATTCCTTCATTAAATCGACTTTCTACTTAATTCAATAGCCGCCAAGATGCTGTTAGACCCCGACACATTTATATTTTCAAAATCATATACCTTTAACCCTTCCCAAATAAATGACATAAACCGTGTCATTGTTAGAACTTTACTTTTCGCTGCCAGAAGCTGTCAGTAAACAAGCTTACGTTAACTCGCCTATTTTCACATATATTTTTCAAGTAGTAACTGTGGCACACTGGTTAAGAATGGGGGTTTCATTATCACCTGTATCGGCGTTCGATCCCATTCGGCTCTAAACCATTTTCTTTTTTTTTAAATTTAAAACATTCACCAACACGGTAGAGGAGGGGGGGAGAAGAACAATAGGCGATTTCTTTTTTATTCAATAGGTAGTACTTTCTCCCGCGCAACGCCGGGCGACGGGTTCCGCTAGTATATATATAAAGAGAGAAAGAATTTATGAAAGAGAGAGAGAGAGAATTAATGAAAGAGAATGAGAATTAATGAAAGAGAGAGAGTGGGAATTGATGAAAGAGAGAAGACAGGGAGAAAAAGTGCATTTAAAAGAATATATAACAGAAAGAAAGCGGGATTTCGGGAAAGAGAGAAAGAGAGGGCGATTAGGGGGGCTATGACGAGGGATGCTTGCTGCTTACTGTGATTAAGCGGAAACGGAAATCGGACCATAATTACCCAACGAAACTGGCAGGAAGTTTCCGGAATGAAATCGGAAATTGCCTTAACTCTTGACGGTCTCTCCGAAGTCCCGAGGGCGATGAGTAGTCGGGGGTGCTTACAGCAAAAGATTGGAAACGTTTGAGAAAGTAACTACAACAGAGAGAACCCATTTGTTGCGGTATGTTTGTCATAAGACGAATGATTTGATTGTGAAATGCTTTTGTGCGATAAGTGGGTGAGAAATCTGAATAGGAATCCAAAAGAGATCGTTTGGCGACTAAGAAGAACTTTTTAGATTGCCGTTTCTTTTACAGTCTACAGAATATTCATCGCAGGAAAAGAAATACAATGAAACAAGTCTGTGTTTACCAGAAACGATCGTCTTTATTTGTCACAAAACGATGATGAAATATATCAAATATCATATACATATTTATATATAAATATATATTTATAAAGTAAGGCATGTATAGTTTTACACATGAAAAAGAGAGATAGGGGAGGGGGTAATGTTCTAAGTTTATGAACGGATCATTAATAATTTTGGAATATATACTCTAAAAATACAGTACCATAAGCACATTATTTTTTTGTAAATGTTAATAGTTAGGCGGTGCATATATATGTATAATATGTATATTAAAATTAATTTGTTTATTTTTATGAACTGATCATTATTAATTTAGGCATACATATATTATTTACGGCAATCCGGTGATTAACATGGGTATATTATTAATTTATTAAACCTTCCCATTTATGGGATTTTAATCTCATTAACTAATGAACGGATCATTATGAATTTGGGAATATATATCCTAGGCAACACGATGAGTAACATCTGGGAGGAAGTTCACTGATTTTCGGTACTTATTTAGTCCGTGGTCTTTCTGTATCAGACCAGAAAAAAATTTATAGAAAAAATAAATACTTAGAACAAACAGGGAGTTATCACTCCTACTTCGGAAATTTTCCTGGTTATTGATTACTCCATAAAAATGTTGTTGAAGTCTTATAGGGTAAGACCCCCACTGATTAAGTACCGAAAAGAAAAGAAATAAATATTTAAGAAAACCAGTGAACTCCCTTCCAACGGGACCAGTGACATAATCCGAAATCAAATATGGCTGAAGTTAGCCAGAGTGACTTGTTTATTATTATAAATAAACTCAACTAAACATTAACTTCTAATTTGGACCTTCGCGAGGCTGTACAATTATGGTTCCATGTTGTTTTGACCTGATCTTCGGTAACATTAATATATATATATATATATATATATATATATATATATATATATATATATATATATATATACAGGGTGGCCCAAAAGTAGGTTTACAATCATCATTTAATATTTGAAGTTTTTTAACTAGGTTATTCGAAAAACTTTCAATAGGTTAAATATTTATTTGAAATTCTACACCAGAACAGTTGAAAATTCATCATACCTGTTAACATAAAAGCAAATAATTTAATCTTTCAGATGTTCAAAATGTCCTCCTTCAACATTGCAACATTCTTTAAATCTCTCCAGGACACTCTGACACACAGTGCGAAACAAATTCCGATCTTCATCAATTTCTGTGAATGCGACGTGAATGTAATCTTTTAAATCATTTATTGTTTTTGGTTTCTTCTCATTAACCTTGTTTTTAACAACACCCCCAAAAATGAAATCCATTGGTGTCAGGTCAGGTGAACGTGGTGACCAATCTATGCTGCCTCTTCTTCCGAACCAACGCTGTGGAAAAACTTGGTTACGGTAGTCTCTTACTTTAGACGCATAATGTGGTGGTGCTCTATCCTGCTGAAAGAAAAGTTCACCAATGTCAGGTTGAGTTTTGAGTTGTGGTACTACTACTTCACGAAGCATGTCCAGGTAGTTCTCCCCATTTACAGTTCCATTAAAAAAAAACGGGCCCAATAACACCTTCGCTTGATAATTCACCCCAAACTGTAATACCAGACTGGTTCAGTTCAGTCTCTATGGTCAAATGGGGATTTTCATCGGCCCAGTACACACAGTTAGGCCTGTTCACATGACCAGATAGTTTAAAGCAAGCATCATCTGACCAAATAATCTTATCCAAAGAGTCAGGTTGTTCTCCAGTAAATTGATTACGCATCATTTCGCAGAACTGCAGTCGACGATCTGCGTCGTCCTCTAAAAGACCATGTACTAGTCTTGGTCGGTAAGGTTTTAATTTCAGTTTACGCATTAAGCGTTGCAACGATGTTCTTGGTATGGATAGTTCTGCGGAAGCACGTCGTGTGGACTTCCTTGGACTGTTCACAAATGTCATAGCCACTAACATTTCATTTGCTTCGGTCTCAGAAGTTTTTGGACGTCCAGACTTCGGTGCATTACTCATTGAACCTGTTTCATCAAATGTATTCCTTAGACGATAAATTGTTTGCCGTGAAGACGGAGAAATGTCAAAAGTTTCTTGCCATGCTCTACGTACCATCTCGGCATTTTCAGATTTCCAATATTGCTTTAATATCCATTTCCTTTTCTCTGTATTTAAATTGTTCGCCATTAACCCTGAAATAAAAAAAATATCCTCAAGTAAAAAGTTGGCTTTACAGAAATAAAATAAATTACAATCAGCAAGGAAATAGCTGTTTATGTAGGTCAGATCTATACTCTGACGAGTATTTTATATTGCTTGTTATTAGCAAGTAACTTCAACCATATAAAAAATAGTTTCATAACTGTAAACCTACTTTTGAGCCACCCTATATATATATATATATATATATATATATATATATATATATATATAGTGTGTGTGTGTGTGTGTAATGTAGTATATATATCAACGTGTTTCGTTGTCTCTACGACTCATTAGTGTGGCAAACCTTGGTATCGTTCAAAGCACATAAATAAGTGAATAGCATCATTTAAAATGCGATATCATTTACCCCATTTCCACTTGTCGCAATTGGTAGAATACGAGACGACAGTCAATGGGGTACCGGATTCGAATCTCGCTAAGTCGAAGTACACTGAAGAGTTGTAGAGACAACAAAATACATTACTGTAGATAACTACATCATATATATATATATATATATATATATATATATATGTTTATGTGTGTGTGTGTATTATTTCATGTATCCACATAAAATCCTATAAAGAAGATATAATTTTTTATGTATCAATTTTCAATATTTACTTCAACAGTGCTCAATACGTGAGTAGAGCTAAGTAGTAAGTTATGAAAATATATTTATGCATTTTAGCCTTACGATTCCCTACGGGGATGTACCACAGAAGCCTCAGCGTAGCTTAATTGCCATAAACATATTTTCATAATTTACTAATATATATATATATATATATATATATATATATATATATATATATATAGGCAAATATTATTAAATAACACGAAGTGTTTCTGTTTGATAAGACTTTTTTAATTTTTAGAATGGTCCATTTAGTGTTTCGGTACAATTGATGTATGTAAGTTCCATGGGTTTCCTGTTCCATTTTCTTTCCTTTTTTGTGAGTAATTTCGATTTTACTCGTGAAATCATCTTCAGGCGGTGTTAGTTTTTGTTTCTTAAAACATATGTCTTTACTGTTGAGTTTTTTTAAAACATTATCATAACGGCCAGTAATTTGCAACTTAAAAAGAGCATCTATAATATAGAGATGTTACATGAGAGCGGGATTACGTTCTAAGAGCGTGAAAGATTCAAAAGTTTGATTGCTTAACCGTAAAGAATTTGATTACGTTCTTAGCGCGTTCAAGATTCAAACGTATAATTGCCTTATGGCTAAGAATTTGATAACGTTTATTACTATGCTAGACACTTTAATATGTTGTGACTAGTTTTGTAATTCACATTATTGATTGTTGGATTTTAGTTTTATTTAGAGGGGTTCAATGATTTATAATCTTTTGGTGTTATTTGCATATCATTAATACCAGATAAAACCTTTGCTTTAAAACAATTACTTACATCGTTGCCTTACAGTGATTATATAAGTGGCCTGCTTTTAAAATATACATACTATTTATTTCAATTGATTTTCTCATGGTTTTTATATAAAAAAATAGGCAAAGTCTTCTTAACGTGTAAACACCAACACATTCATTCCCACGTCCGTTATTCCATTAAGAAAACAAATATTTTAATTCATTTCAGCAGTGAATACTGTTTTTATTTTATTCTGTTCTCCGCCTTAAAATTCCATATTTATTTCATGTCGTTTTTAACTTTTATTCTGATAATTTTTACAGATACAACCCGTTGTTAGAGAGATAATTACGGATTAGCGTCTTGCAGTCTCATGGAATCAGAAACAAAAACAAGATTTGATTTCGTTTAATATTAAATGTCTGCATTCAAACGTTTTAAAACAATTAGAATGCAAACTAAACTTATTATTTATAAATAAATAAAAACATGCGTCCTGGGTACATGTCATGAGAAAACAACTATTATCAACGGTATTGAACGGCAAATTAAATATTGCTTATGGCAACAGATCTGGCCATTTGGAATATTACAAATTACTGTGTGATGGGGAAATGTGTAAGAGTATCACAACTATAGCCTGTGGGGCAAAGGTCTGCTTAGCAAGTTAAAGGGGCAGTTACCTGCTGATACTTTTGAGGGTGGGTGGAGGAAAAGACGAATACACTAACGACCTGTCATAGTCAGCTTTTACTTGAATGTAGAATTTCACTGTCTCTCTTATAAAAATTGTTATCGTCATTCTTTCGCTGCTGTGTTTAGGTGGGTGTGTGAATCTCGTCTATACGAACATAATATTTTTTTCTTATTAATACTGAAATTTACTTATTAATACTGAAATCGTTAATAAAATAAAGAAAAGCTTAAACGAATTTATTCTATCTATAAATAATAATTTAGCATGACTATATTTAGAATTATCATCCTCTTCGACATGACTGTATTTAGAATTATCATCCTTTTCGACATGACTGTATTTAGAATTATCACCCTCTTCGACATGATTATATTTACAATTATCACCCTCTTCGACATGACTATATTTACAATTATCATCCTCTTTGACATGACTATATTTAGAATTATCATCCTCTTCGACATGACTATATTTAGAATCATCATCTTCTTCGACATGACTATATTTTGAATTATCATCCTCTTCGGCATGACTATATTTTGAATTATCATCATCTTCGACAAGACTATATTTAGAATTATCACCCCTTTCGACATGACTATATTTTGAATTATTATTATCTTCGACAAGACTATATTTAGAATTATCATCCTCTTCGACATGACTATATTTAGAATCATCATCCTCTTCGACATGACTATATTTTGAATTATCATCCTCTTCGACATGACTATATTTTAAATTATCATCATCTTCGACAAGACTATATTTAGAATTATCACCCCTTTCGACATGACTGTATTTAGAATTATCATCATCTTCGACATGACTTTATTAAGAATTATCATCCTCTTCGACATGACTATATTAAGAATTATCACCATCTTCGACATGACTATATTAAGAATTATCATCCTCTTCGACATGACTATATTAAGAATTATCACCATCTTCGACATGACTATATTAAGAATTATCATCATCTTCGACATGACTATTTAGAATTATCATCATCTTCGACGTGACTATATTTACAATTATGATCCTCTTTGACATGACTATATTTAGAATCATCATCATCTTCGACATGACTATATTCAGAATTATCATCATCTTCGACATGACTATATTTAGAATTATCATCATCTTCGACATGACTCTATTTTGAATTATCATCATCTTCGACATGACTATATTTAGAATTATCATCCTCTTAGACATGACTATATTTAGAATTATCATCATCTTCGACATGACTATATTTAGAATTATCATCATTTTCGACATGACTATATTTTTAATTATTATTATCTTCCACAAGACTATATTATGAATTATCATCCTCATCGACATGACTATATTTTGAATTATTATTATCTTCGACAAGACTATATTTAAAATTATCATCCTCTTCGATATGACTATATTTAGAATCATCATCATCTTCGACATTCATCTGGACGACTCAAGGTAAACATAGCTAGTTCTTTAAGATATTTATTCTTTTATTTCATTTTTCCCTGTTTACCTGTTTGCGCAGGAGGTCAATGTTAAATACTAGGTCTGTTTTATTTTTGGAAAATCATTCTCCACAGAAGAGGGAATTCTCAATTAGGACATTTTCTTTGTTTAATAAAGGAGGACTGCTGCTCTTCTGGCCGAGGACAGAACAGATATTACACCCTGAGCACGAAGACGGTTTTTCGATTTTGTCTTTATTATTTCTGTCATTTGGTCTTTAAGGTTTGATAATATTTGTGAAATACCTTCACAATCTGTCTAGGTCATACAGAAAGGAAAGAGGCAGACAGATTCGAGCGCGCAAATAAGAGAGCAAAAGATCGTCTGGCACCTGTGTCGTCTGCTCCTAATTTTTAATTTTATTTTGTATACCAAGCCAACTCTTTTGTCTTGCTCTTTTGATCTTTCTCGAACCTGTTGTTTGTATCATTTTTCTTGTTTACGGCTGTACTCTATCAATTACGTTAATTCAAGTACGTTTAATGTTCACTCATAGCTTTTCTATAACATTTTGCAAACAGCCCGAAATAGGATTAATCCAAGAGAGGAACACTGATCCAACATGTACCTATATCTCACAATCTAAAAGCTGGTGATTACCTTTGGATCCACAAAAATCTAAAAGCTGGTGATTACCTTTGGATCCACAAAAATTCAAGAGCTGGTGATTACCTTTGGATCCACAAAAATTCAAGAGCTGGTGATTACCTTTGGATCCACAAAAATCTAAGAGCTGGTGATTACCTTTGGATCCACAAAATTCTAAAAGCTAGTGATTACCTTTGGATCCACAAAAATCTAAAAGCTGGTGATTACCTTTGGATCCACAAAAATCTAAAAGCTGGTGATTACCTTTGGATCCACAAAAATCTAAGAGCTGGTGATTACCTTTGGATCCACAAAATTCTAAAAGCTAGTGATTACCTTTGGATCCACAAAAATCTAAAAGCTGGTGATTACCTTTGGATCCACAAAAATCTAAAAGCTGGTGATTACCTTTGGATCCACAAAAATCTAAGAGCTGGTGATTACCTTTGGATCCACAAAAATGTAAAAGCTGGTGATTACCTTTGGATCCATAAACTCCATTGAAAATTATTTTACAGTAAGTTTTTGTAGTCAAAATCAAAAATATTCCAATATGAGTAATTATGAGTTAATCATGGGGGGAAAGTAGGTAAAGTTTCCTTAGGGTATTATTATTCCTTTAAATATCACTATTCTCTATTTGCCCTTCACTAATTTCGAGTTGACTTATTTTTGCGTTTGGGGAATTATCAGAAAACCTTCAACCTACCATTCCATTGCTAATAGCACCCTTCGCGCCAATTCAACATTCAATCTCCTCGCCCTTACATTCAAGAGCAACTTGAATTAGAATAAATACATAGAAGACACTGCCAAGTCTGCAGCAAATAATTTAGGCTCCCTTTACCGGTCTAGAAAACCCATCAAACCCGCCAGTAACGTATATATCTATAAAGCCACCATTCGTCAATGCATGGAGTATTTTTGCTACATCTAGCCTGGTGCACCAACTACTAGTCTCTCCTTCTTGGACAAGATGCAATAAAGAGTATGTAACCTAATAGAACCTGCACTTTCTTCCAAGCTAAAACCCCTGTCCGATCGCAGCTATGTTGCATCCCTGTGCTTGTTTTACAAGTACTTCGACAGAATGTGCTCTGACAAACTTACTGTACTTGTACATTCTCAAGATAAACACTCCTACCAACCCTAACCCTAACCCTACCAACCCTAACCCTACCAACCCTAACCCTAACCCTACCAACCCTAACCCTAACCCTACCAACCCTAACCCTAACCCTACCAACCCTAACCCTACCAACCCTAACCCTAACAACCCTAACCCTAACAACCCTAACCCTAACCCTACCAACCCTAACCCTACCAACCCGACTAGTAGCAAAATCTCATTCCGTCATTTTAGAGGTCCTCAGGGGCCGATAAAATTCCACTCTTCCAGCTTTTTTCCTCGGACTGCTTGCCTTTTATAATTTTATCTCTGCTTCTCCTACAATAACAACATGCTAGAATGTAAATGTAATGGGAACAAACATCTTGCTGCACAATTCCTCACTTAGGATGCCCTCTATGTACTTGGTCCTTAATATCATTAGCATCTAACTTCACAGTAGCAATACTATTTGTTTCAGGTTAAAAAAGGTATAACAACTATTTTCATAGAATAACCAGCTTTTAATCTTTCTAAATTTTGATTTAATTTATTTGATATTTTATTTAAATCTATTTTCGAAAACAATCGTGAAAAAATAGGAGTCGAGTTACTTTTTCTTTCTTTGTAGCAGGGTTACCCAACATTGTATTGGAATGAATACGCACCCTTAGCTTTAAGCATCGATCTCATTGACTATTTCGATTCCTTTTTATTTTTAATTCTATTCTTTTTACTGTTAAGTGATTCATGTATACTAACGTTTAAA
>OY744537.1:5192982-5200482 GCA_963556195.1 Sepiola atlantica | reverse complement strand
CTGACACCCGGTGTCATCTCGCTGTGTGGAAACAAAGAGACAAACAGTACAGCTAGACCTTTGCTAATTGCGATTAGACCATCAAATGTGACATTTCGATCCTCAAATTTACCTCACAATTCTATGAACGCGGTCAGCACTTCTTGTAACCCACAACTGTCTGACTTCGCTTCTTAAACAATATCTAACGACATGCTTGGGACCTAGGGCTGGTCGAAATGGGTTCGTGGCAATGACTACTTTCATTTTAGTCGGTTGCCTCATAGTTCATTTATTTCAAATCAAGGCAGTCTATTATGAATGCTAAGTTTGGGGATGTGAAACCTCCGCTGATCCAACCGTTTGTTATTGAAGTGTTAATGACAGCAGAAAGGAGAAGAACAATATTAAACGTCATCAGAAGCGAATGGATGAAGCGTTCTAAATTGTATTTTTTAAGCCTTGCAAAAAAAAACAGACATTTTTTTACTGTCTTCTTTCTTTTACCTTTTCTTCTTTCTGTTCTACTAATTTGTGTTAGATGAGTCCCTTAGTTTTATGAGAGGGTATGTCGGTCGGTATGTCTGTCACGCTTTAGTTGTAAATAGCATTTGCATTGTTAAACAGGATGCTTCAATAGACGCATGCAATTTTAGAAACGTCGACAAATCTTTATTTGAGGCTTTGTCCGTCAGTAACTCTTTCACGTGTACGTTTGAAATAAAGTACTTTGATTGGTGAATACACAGACTGGATGAATTTATCTTAATAATATCTGTTCTTTTTTATTTTATTTGTTTTGATGTTTTTAATTTATTTATTTAAACAGTTTTTGTTAGTAATAGGTCATCACTTAACAAGTCCCGGGTGGGGGGCACTCAAGGATAAGGTTTACATAGATCGTCAACTGGGCAATGATCGTCTCCACGAGAGAACCGTAAACAATGGTTGGAATGAGTAGATCATTAAAGAGAGCGGCTCAACAAGTATTTGTTCACTATAGACTTAGATCATTAAAGAGAGCGGCTCAACAAGTATTTGTTCACTATAGACTTAGATCATTAAAGAGAGCGGCTCAACAAGTATTTGTTCACTATAGACTTAGATCATTAAAGAGAGCGGCTCAACAAGTATTTGTTCACTATAGACTTAGATCATTAAAGAGAGCGGCTCAACAAGTATTTGTTCACTATAGACTTAGATCATTAAAGAGAGCGGCTCAACAAGTATTTGTTCACTATAGACTTAGATCATTAAAGAGAGCGGCTCAACAAGTATTTGTTCACTATAGACTTAGATCATTAAAGAGAGCGGCTCAACAAGTATTTGTTCACTATAGACTTAGATCATTAAAGAGAGCGGCTCAACAAGTATTTGTTCACTATAGACTTAGATCATTAAAGAGAGCGGCTCAACAAGTATTTGTTCACTATAGACTTAGATCATTAAAGAGAGCGGCTCAACAAGTATTTGTTCACTATAGACTTATAGACAACCATGTGTTGAAATATTGTTATTAGTTACTATTAATTGAATATTTATTGACACTAAAACTGTAATAGCGTGAAATAAAACCTACATTAAAAAATATAGTTTTAAAAGTCTAATTTTATTACGAAATTAAATTCGCGAAAATGCATTTCCACTTCTTCAGTTATTTTACTTTTATGTTCATAGTTGAAAAAACAAGAATGAATTACTTTATGACCCTACAACATTTGAAAGGGATTTGGAAACATTTAAACTGTGGTATAGAAAGTTATATCTCGATTTAAAATTATTAGTATAAATATGCATGTATTAGTAAATTCAAAGTTTTGGAAGTTATCTACATCCTATAAATTTATAAATAAAGTTACTTACAAAATTAGTAATATAATTAAATCAATTAAGTTAAATTAATAATTTAATGATCAAACTATGAAGTAATAATTAAATTTAACATTCAAAACCCTATTTTAAAGATAAATTAGTAAAAATGAACAAACGACATTGTTTATAAAAAGCGAACAAAAATCAAAGAAAAATGAAACCCGGGCAACACCAGGTAGACACATCTAGTAAATATAAAAATATATAAATTATTAATAGGAAACAGTTATATGATTCAACGCGATTACATCTTTGACATCTTTGATGAAATGGCATGTCTGACTGATCATTAACGATTCGAGAGGAACCAATTTAACTCTAAACGTAACTCTAAAATTTGAATGACATTTTCTTGTAAATTGATCTAATGTATTAAATTATGATTACTCTTTTTTGAATTGAACAAGTAAAAACGAATTATATGTGAAGCATTCAAATCAATAAACGTACCATATTGTTCAACATATACTACTATTTGACCTTACTGAAATTACTTTTCTATGCGGTTTTACATGCAAATGTAAATAAAAACCACTCGAAGAAAAAGGGTCGAATCATTTTAGAAAAGAATACATCTATTATAATAAAAAAATAAGCGGCTACCATTTCACGAAACGGAACACCAGGTACATTTACCAATTCCACACGTGAGAAAAGGCACACAGAAAAAGCAACGTCTATTCACTCGCAACAAAAGCTTTACTAAGCAGAGTATTACTGTTCATTAGGAAGTAGCAGGTGTCAAATACGTTGTACATAAATAATAATTATATTGTAGCATCGTCTATACCGCAAACGCAGGCTGTGTTAAGGCGTTTGTAAAATTTCATACAATAAATATAGGTTGGCATACTTCCGGGATAATATGTGTAAATAATTTCAGAACTTCCCATAAACGTAAGACCGGACACGCTTGGTTTCTGAGTTACAGACCATTGGAATAAATCGTGATTAACATTCTTTATGTTATTCTAACACGAACAATGAACTGTTATTTTTTAAATATGAGATAGATAACTTCTATCCATATGACAAGATCAAAGGTAAAATAACCCTTGGCTTAGTGTTGCCACGTACGCTAATAAAACAATGAAAAAGTTACAAACGAATATAAAAGCCATGGGGTTCAGAAGAAAAATTTGACCTTCATGATCGGAAGGGGTTACTTTGATAGCCAACAGGGGAGACCCGGTCAGCAATCTGCGCATGTTTGGTCCTTATTTTTGCAGGTTATATAATACAACAGAGTAATTACAGGTAAATAAATATGATCAGCATGAACAACAAAGAAAATTAAATTACTAATAGAATGTTATTATAAAATAAACCTCCACACAAAAAGGCTAGTTTACACATATAGAACATAATCTTGGAACTATGCGATCTATTCACCGAACACGCTGTATATAATATTCATTATATGTTATTTAAGTATAGATCGTAAAACGTTATATCAGAGCATATACTAGTTTTGTTGTCATTAATAAATATGACACCAATAAAATTTCTAACGGCGGAATTTCAATTCGATATATGTGTATATGTTTGTTCTCTACATATTTATGCATAGAACGATTGATTTAATTTGATTTTGTTTTTGGAAAGTTGTGCCAAACATGGCCGCTTTATGTGAACGTTATGAAAGCAATGGACTACAGGGAGAGGAATTTAGTGGCGAATGACGCGGCTACAAAGTATCACTCACTCCTTGTGAAATGGTCATTTTCACTTGTACAACTCTTGATTGATTGAGTGTTCGAACTCAAAATTACATGGCTTCGAACTTGAGATTGATTGATTGAATTAATTGAATTAATTGATTTTCTCAACTTCTGCGGACACTTCGTCCGTTGTGTATTGACAAGGCTTCGGTCACAAATTGGCCTTTTGTTTTCCATTGAATGAGACCAGAGTGGACAATTGGACAGCGGCCTGTCGATCGACGAATGAGGAAAGCTTCAGATTGTTCGATATTTATTACTAGGGGTCAATTTAGGTGAGGAGGGTCTCAATCGATGTTCTCTGTCCAATTGAATTGGTTTGACTTATTAACGAGTGAAATAGAATGTTAAATATGAAGTGATTCGTAGAACAATTTATGAAATAGATTGTAGCATGGTATAGGGCCACGACTGTAGCACAGCCAGTGCTGAGGCAAATGATCAATTGTGCATTCTGAATATGGCACAAAAATATAGATATAAGGAGAACCCAGCAAGGGTTAACTTCATAATACGAGACAACGAACAAACAAAACACATAGATAAGACAAGTTAACAGGCGAAAAAAATAGATACATGGATAAATAGATAGATAAATAATTAACCATACTAAAATAGTTTTATATATATATATATATATATATATATATATATATATATATATATATATATATATATATATATATATAAATTTCTCAACTGGGCATGCTTTAAATATTCTCGCTGCCTCTTTTTCCCACTTTAAACACTTTCCTTTGTCATCTCTGCCCGGGAAGTATCTTTAATGGCGAATATTTTCCACCTTAATCTCCTCTGAATCTGCCTGCATCATCGAACGTACCTCTTATTGAATTTTTTACCCTTTTTGGATTTTCTATTTTCGCCGTACCTGAAGTTGTGGCTTCTTGGAATTTAACTTTGAAACCTCTCTCATTACTTCTCGTGCCTCTAACGACCTACCTATCTACATCTTATTCTCTCCGCTGGACTCTTCGACACCGGACTTTTTAGCAATCGGACATTTGCTTGCACCCTGGCACAGTTTTGCCCTGCGTTTCTTTCCCTACAACTTTTATTTCATTTTTTCAAATTTTAAATCTTGGCCATTGCCAACTTATCTATCCCAGCGACTTCCTCTGATGATAACATTTTGATCTTTGAAAAGCCTGGCTTAAAGAATATTTAACTTGAATAAATTGCCTTTTTGCGGAATATACCTTGCTTTGAACTTTTGAATTGAATTTTGATTTGGCTTTTGCTTTCTCTAATTCCTTTCCATTCTTCTTAATTTATATATATATATATATATATATATATATATATATATATATATATAAACATTGTTAAAAATAACAGAATTTCTCTGATTAATTATAGCTTTTTCATTTTTAAAATATTTTCTGATGGTCTTTTTTGTATTAAAAAAATTAAATGTTTCATATGTTTCACAGGCTTCACGAGCGTTTTCGATTTTTTGTCGAATCATGCCCAGGTGTCAAAAGCAAATGAACAAAATAGCTGGAGAAAGAAGAACATTTTTAAAAGACGGCGGAGAAACGGGCATAAAACGTTTTCCGCATTGTTCCAGGTAGTCGTTAACGATTTAAATTCACCAACACTGGATGACATCACAGAACAAAATCGCATTACGTTTAGTATTTTAAAATGTTACCACTGCTTTCATATGTGATATTGTTTATTTAGATTGTTGTTTTTCTGTAGATAGCTTCCGGTATTCTCCGCCGTCTTTTTTTAATTCTCTTCTTTCTCCAGAGTCTTTGTTCATTTGCTTTTGACACTTGAGGATAATTCGACGAAGAATCGAACAAGTTTGTGAAACCTATGAAACTTAGGGAACATTTATTTATTCATTTTTTATTTTAATACATAAATGACCATCAGAAAAATAGAAAAAAAGGTATAATTAATCAGAGAACTTCTTTTATTATTAACAATGTTTACATAAATGAGAAAAATAAATACACACAATATATATATATATATATATATATATATATATATATATATATATATATATATATATATATTCGTGATATATTTCGAATTTTAATTACCAGTGAATAGGGATTAAGTAGTTATTTTCGTGTAGTCTGAGTAAAGAAAATAATATATTAATATGAATACGGTTACATTCGAACTTTTCCCGGCCTGATTAATGTAAATGTACACCGATGAAGCCTTTTCGTAAGTGTTTATGATATTTTGTTAACCAGATATAAAATATATCCTCGAAATAGTCAGAAACAATTGTTTAATAATAAGATGTTGTTAGAATAAATCTGAAAAGTTTCTGAATAATTATTATTATGTTATATCACATTATGAGCTCTACTCGTACGTAGTATATACTATTGAGCTACTACATGAGCTCTTGTGTAAACTTTAAGAAATATATATATATATATATATATATATATATATATATATATATATATATATATATATATATATATATATATATATACTTATCTTTCTGGTCCCAAAGGTACTTAGGCTTTATTTTTTAATTTTTATTTATTTTTTAATGCAATTTTGATTCCTATCGTATTTTATTGCTAGCTACCATATTGCAGAATGGTTCTTGGGTTTAGTGTTTAGATAGTATTATTATTATTATTTTTATTTTTATTTATTTATTTATTTATTTTTTTATTGTTATAATTAATGTTATTTGATATGCAAATTACCATATCATACGGTAGTCTTAATATTATTATTTTATTATTATTATTGTTATTTATTTATGTATATATTAGTGAAATTTTAAGCTGAATTATTTCGACACTTTATTATTGGGGAAATGGTCGTATAATCAGTACCATTGGAGAGCCATGAATATTATAACTGTCCTGTTTTTAAATCTCCGAAAGAGTTACATGGTAAACACCTGATGATCCCCGTGTTAATATTAGACGCTTAAGGTCTCCTGTTTTTCTTTCACTGTTAGATACTTAACCCCCCCCCTTTTTATCATTTTTATTTATTTTTATTTTATTTACTTATATTTTTTTATCTGTCTATGAATTTTCCAACGAATGTTAAGTCTGCAATATCTTGGATTTAGTTAGTTGCTCTGGGAATTTAAACTGCATTTTACTTTCTTTTTTGTTGTTGTTAAAATGACTTAAAGCTTCTTTAGACTATATATATATATATATATATATATATATATATATATATATATATATATATATATATATATATATATATATATATATATATGAGACGGTGAGAGATGCATACACATACAGAGAGATGGAAGATGAAAAGAGAGTGGCAGTAAGGAATAGATAGCTAGTTAGCTAGCTAGCTAGATAGATAAAAAAGACTGATTACGGTGATACACAAGAGTAACCCTCCTTATTAAAACGGAGAAGAATAAAATAGGAGACGAGAGTAGCGCGAGAGAGTTTTACGTGACGTGATCCAAGATGTCGGCCAAAGGTGTAAAATTCTGACAATAAACCTGCACAACACAAATTACGCGGATTTCTTTTATCATTTCAACATTTAGATACACACAAATATATATATTGATGACATATAAAGAAAATAAATACAAAAAAACGCATTTCATTAGCATTGAGCGGATTTTTTAAATTGTGAATATCACTCTCTTTCTTTATCCCCTCTCCCAACTTATCTCCTTGGTATTTATAAATCTATCCACGAACGCGAGATGTAACGCGAGATGTGTTGTTAGTAAATGGTGTGAAGAGCCTTCACACACTTCTCTCTCATTTCATTTCTCGATAATAGAGGGCGCCACATGCGACCAAAGATCAATCACAATCTCGGCTTATATTTTTGTTGCGTGCATGTGTGAAGATACAGATGTGTTCATCTCAACTTTCTCCGTATAAGTGTTGATGTATTGGATAAGTAACAATGACTGAATGAAATGCAG
>OY744537.1:5177982-5187982 GCA_963556195.1 Sepiola atlantica | reverse complement strand
TTATGATTCGTCTGTTGTATTAGTGTACTATCACGTTATTTCATGGTTTTATGATTCGTCTGTTGTATTAGTGTAATATCACATTATTTCATGGTTTTATGATTCGTCTGTCGTATTAGTGTAATATCACGTTATTTCATTGTTTTATGATTCGTCTGTTGTATTAGTGTAATATCACATTATTTCATGGTTTTATGATTCGTCTGTTGTATTAGTGTAATATCACGTTATTTCATGGTTGTATGATTCGTCTGTTGTATTAGTGTAATATCACGTTATTTCATGGTTGTATGATTCGTCTGTTGTATTAGTGTAATATCACGTTATTTCATGGTTTTATGATTCGTCTGCTGTATTAGTGTAATATCACGTTATTTCATGGTTTTATGATTCGTCTGCTGTATTAGTGTAATATCACGTTATTTCATGGTTTTATGATTCGTCTGTTGTATTAGTGTAATATCACATTATTTCATGGTTTTATGATTCGTCTGTTGTATTAGTGTAATATCACGTTATTTCATGGTTGTATGATTCGTCTGTTGTATTAGTGTAATATCACGTTATTTCATGGTTTTATGATTCGTCTGTTGTATTAGTGTAATATCACGTTATTTCATAGTTTTATGATTCGTCTGTTGTATTAGTGTAATATCACATTATTTCATGGTTTTATGATTCGTCTGTTGTATTAGTGTAATATCACATTATTTCATGGTTTTATGATTCGTCTGTTGTATTAGTGTAATATCACATTATTTCATGGTTTTATGATTCGTCTGTTGTATTAGTGTAATATCACGTTATTTCATGGTTTTATGATTCGTCTGTTGTATTAGTGTAATATCACATTATTTCATGGTTTTATGATTCGTTTGTTGTATTAGTGTAATATCACGTTATTTCATGGTTGTATGATTCGTCTGTTGTATTAGTGTAATATCACGTTATTTCATGGTTGTATGATTCGTCTGTTGTATTAGTGTAATATCACGTTATTTCATGGGTTTATGATTCGTCTGCTGTATTAGTGTAATATCACGTTATTTCATGGTTTTATGATTCGTCTGCTGTATTAGTGTAATATCACGTTATTTCATGGTTTTATGATTCGTCTGTTGTATTAGTGTAATATCACGTTATTTTATGGTTTTATGATTCGTCTGTTGTATTAGTGTAATATCACGTTATTTCATGGTTTTATGATTCGTCTGTTGTATTAGTGTAATATCACGTTATTTCATGGTTTTATGATTCGTCTGTTGTATTAGTGTAATATCACATTATTTCATGGTTTTATGATTCGTCTGTTGTATTAGTGTAATATCACGTTATTTCATGGTTGTATGATTCGTCTGTTGTATTAGTGTAATATCACGTTATTTCATGGTTTTATGATTCGTCTGTTGTATTAGTGTAATATCACGTTATTTCATGGTTTTATGATTCGTCTGTTGTATTAGTGTAATATCACATTATTTCATGGTTTTATGATTCGTCTGTTGTATTAGTGTAATATCACGTTATTTCATGGTTGTATGATTCGTCTGTTGTATTAGTGTAATATCACGTTATTTCATGGTTTTATGATTCGTCTGTTGTATTAGTGTAATATCACGTTATTTCATGGGTTTATGATTCGTCTGCTGTATTAGTGTAATATCACGTTATTTCATGGTTGTATAATTCGTCTGTTGTATAAGTGTAATATCACATTATTTCATGGTTTTATGATTCGTCTGTTGTATTAGTGTAATATCACGTTATTTCATGGTTGTATGATACGTCTGTTGTATTAGTGTAATATCACGTTATTTCATGGTTGTATGATACGTCTGTTGTATTAGTGTAATATCACATTATTTCATGGTTTTATGATTCGTCTGTTATATTAGTGTAATATCACATTATTTCATGGTTTTATGATTCGTCTGTTGTATTAGTGTAATATCACGTTATTTCATGGTTGTATGATTCGTCTGTTGTATAAGTGTAATATCACATCATTTCATAATTTTATGATTCGTCTGTTGTATTAGTGTAATATCACGTTATTTCATGGTTGTATTATACGTCTGTTGTATTGTGTAATATCACGTTATTTCATGGTTGTATGATACGTCTGTTATATTAGTGTAATATCACATTATTTCATGGTCGTATGATTCGTCTGTTATATTAGTGTAATATCACATTATTTCATGGTTGTATGATTCATCTGTTGTATTAGTGTAATATTCCGTTGTTTTACGGTTTTATGGTTTGTCTACTGTATTAGTGTAATATCCCGTTATTTGATGGTTTTATGATTCGTCTGTTGTATTTGTGTAATATCACGTTATTTCATGGTCGTATGATTCGTCTGTTGTATTAGTGTAATATCACGTTATTTCATGGTTGTATGATTCGTCTGTTGTATTAGTGTAATATCCCGTTATTTGATGGTTTTATGATTCGTCTGTTGTATTAGTGTAATATCCCGTTATTTGATGGTTTTATGATTCGTCTGTTGTATTAGTGTAATATCACGTTATTTCATGGTTTTATGATTCGTCTGTTGTATTAGTGTAATATCCCGTTATTTGATGGTTTTATGATTCGTCTGTTGTATTTGTGTAATATCACGTTATTTCATGGTTTTATGATTCGTCTGTTGTATTAGTGTAATATCACGTTATTTCATGGTTGTATGATTCGTCTGTTGTATTAGTGTAATATCCCGTTATTTGATGGTTTTATGATTCGTCTGTTGTATTAGTGTAATATCACGTTATTTCATGGTTTTATGATTCGTCTGTTGTATTAGTGTAATATCCCGTTATTTGATGGTTTTATGATTCGTCTGTTGTATTTGTGTAATATCACGTTATTTCATGGTTTTATGATTCGTCTGTTGTATTAGTGTAATATCACGTTATTTCATGGTTTTATGATTCGTCTGTTGTATTAGTGTAATATCCCGTTATTTGATGGTTTTATGATTCGTCTGTTGTATTAGTGTAATATCCCGTTATTTGATGGTTTTATGATTCGTCTGTTGTATTAGTGTAATATCACGTTATTTCATGGTTTTATGATTCGTCTGTTGTATTAGTGTAATATCCCGTTATTTGATGGTTTTATGATTCGTCTGTTGTATTTGTGTAATATCACATTATTTCATGGTTTTATGATTCGTCTGTTGTATTAGTGTAATATCACATTATTTCATGGTTGTATGATTCGTTGGTTTTATTACTGTTTTATTATTGTGTTCGTTCCACACATTTGTAAGTGTCGGAAAGAATCTCTACTCATGAACATAAGAGGAACGAAAATTATGAGTACTGAACAAATCTTGACTGTCTATGGGGACGATGTGCGACAAGACCACCATGTTGTATCCCGCAGGGAAGCAATATCATGGTAATCTGCTACACAGAGGGGAAGTTCTTAAAAATACCCTTTGTTCATGGAAATACCGCTTCACATTAGGCACGACGAGGAAGAAGGAAAAATGTCCTTTCAGTTGTGGCAAGAAGAAAAGTTCTTGCTGAGATTGGAGTTCAGTCGATCATCTTCTATAGAGATAACGATGGAGCCGAAAAAACTAAGAAGATCTTCGCTGTGACAAAAGGGCTGTACACAACGGAAGAGATCATCACCCGCTAGACTGCGAATCGATTTTATACTCTGTCAAAACAAAAGAAAGTGCTCCCAAGATATGGCAGCAGAACTCTATCTCATTACGTATCTAACTATAAGATACGTCGGTTGATCTGTCTATCAGGATTCAGTTGGAAATAGTATGTTCTTTGGTCTGTCACGCTTAAGTTTGAAATATAATTTTTTGATCCGCCACTCTTCTGTTTGAAAGAGAATGTTTGTCAATCTGTTCCACTTAAGTGTGGAATAGTATTTTCATCGCAAAATGCACAGAGTAAACTGGGGTATATTAAGAATATACTTTGTTTTTTCTTTTGTTTTCACTTTCGCCGTACAAACCTTTGACATCCCCTGCGGTAGGTAAACACACACGCTGCTCGATTCCGGGTGGGGAGGCGGATTACGGTTGGGGGGGGATGAGGTCGTTCAGATGTCGGGCCGAGAAGATGGGAATGGATTTGAACTGTGGGATTGAGGTCGCAGCCCCTTCATTACAAGGATGCATGTGTCTATGAAGATGGCGTCACTCAGGCGACATGGTCGCACACATTGCCCCTTTTTTGAAAACCTCTTCCCCATCCTTCCTCCGAAACCCCTTGGCCCTTTGCTTCGCTCCTTGTCCCCAATCTCGCCCCCACCTAATCCAACTCGACTCAAAAACATTATCCCCTCTGCCAACAGCCAACCATCTCTTCCCATCTAGAACCGTTTTAACCATCAATAAGGGCGTCGAACACGTAAACACATGTGCACACTAATTCATCCATGTCATATATATATATATATATTAGACCACCCGTGACCCGTTGGGTCAGTTTGTTATATTAGCTATGGAATTCATGTATGTGCGTGACACTTGTGGAGAAAACAAAAAAAACTATTTGATGAAATTAAATGTAATTGTTTAAAAAAGAATATAGATAGATTTCTATGCGTCGTTCTGTTTATTATAATTGTTTTTTTTTTAAATTATAGTTACTGAATTATAAGTGGTTGGCCATACTTATAGGTAAATATGCATTGAACAGGTGAGAAAGGAAGGGGGTACAACCGGCTGTCTCGCGTACGTAACGAAAACAGAGGGAGTAGGAGTGGTGAAATCTGTGAGAGGAAAAGTGGGAGGTGGTTTCGTTCACCGCCGCTATTGATATTAATAATGATTGTTGTTGTTTTGTTTGTTTGTTTTTGTTTTTTAAAAGGGTGGAGCTTTTTTGAAACTGCGACAGACTTTACAAAGTCCTGCCGTTGAATGTTTTTAGGCGTGGAGAAAACAAAAAAACTATTTGATGAAATTAAATGTAATTGTTTTATATTTAAAGCGATATAAACATTTCCAGAATGAAAAATTTCATGCGTTCGTTAATAATAAGAGTTCAACGGAATTGGAATAACAGATTGGAAGACGATGCTATTTACGCATGCGCAACCGGATGTTGAAAACCGGAAAGCTGAAAGCTGATTGCAAACATACAAGACAATAGAGTTTTAGTAGTATATATATATATATATATATATATATATATATATATATATATATATATATATATATATACTGTTTCATTTTGCTTAAATTGGAGTACCCAAGAATTAAGGGGCTAACATTTGATCTCTATGTTAGATACATAGATATTCGAATATTCCATTAAAGTTCTTTTTTACCTGACAAACGTTGAGTTACAAAAGAAGTTCAGAACATTAATGTTCCTTTCCCCTACTTGAGCAATTTACTATGTTATAGCCTTTCTTTCTTGTGGTTTATTAGTTTTACCGGATTCTTGAACAAGAATTATCTTAGACCGCTGGAGTATCAAGCTACGTACTGTTACTTGATGTAGCAGTACTTAAAGAAAGTGCACCATTCCCCTTATAAGCTATTGTATAGCCGTGTCAGGAGGATGCTATTTAGGCTTCGAATAATATGTTATTTTGAATATTTGGTTAGGGTTTACTTGTAGGTGAAGGTATCCTCATGTGAGGTTGTCCTGACAAATGCTTGTGCAGGGAGACCGAAGACCATCGCGGATTGTGTCTGGTAGCTAATTCTTTTTGATTTTCTTTTTGCTTTACTTAAAATTGTTCTGTAAATTTTACAAATAAATATTTACCAATAATTAGAAATTTATTGGTCTTACTCCCTGTGATAAAAAGATCTACTTCTTTGAAAATCCATGGGTTAAAGGACTTTTTCATAGTTTACTTTTTGTTGAAACATTTGATTGTAATAAACTTGTTAAGTATGTAATTTTACTTTTGTTTTATTATTTCATTCGATCCTATAATAATGCTCTATCCCCACTATTGAGCACCTTTTTTATCATACTACGATCTAAAAAAAAAATAATTTTATAACACTTAAAATAAATTAAAAAGAAAATATATATACATATATATATATATATATATTTATATATATGAATATAATTTCATGTATAAACATATATTATCAAGTAATATAATATATTGTGTATAGATTTTTAGTATTTACTGCAACAGTGCTCAATCTGTAAGTAGAGCTTAGTAGTGATAGTAATAGCATATGTTATAGCAATTCAGCTAAATAGAGACGTCCGAGCGGATGAAACGCAGACGCATCTGTGTAGCTTAATTGACATATCTCTCTTAAGGTGATATAATATATCGTGTTTTTATTTTTAGTTATGATTGGACAATGCCCAATACGTAGGTTGAGCTCAATAATAGTAGTTATATGAAAATATATCTATTTAAAGTAAGCAACACATGGGCGTCCGCATTTAATCGAGCATTTAACCTGGTTATTTCTTACGAAAATGAAACATGGACGCCTCTGTGTAGCTTAGTTTCCATAGGTATATTAACATACCACTATCTCTCTCACTCTCTCTTTCTCTCTCTCTTTAACACACACCCGCACATACAAACACACACACACACATCTATCTATCTATCTATCTATCTATCTATCTATCTATCTATCTATCTATCTATCTCTTTCTTTCTCTCTCTCTCTCTCTCTCTCTCTCTATATATATATATATATATATATATGTGTGTGTGTGTATGCATATATATGCGTATATATATGTGTGTATATATATATGTGTGTGTATATATATATATATATGTGTGTGTATATATATATATATATGTGTATATATATCTGTATATATATGTGTATATATGTGTCTATATATATATATGTATATATATATGTGTATATATATGTATATATATGTGTGTATATATATGTATATATATGTGTATATATATGTATATATATGTGTATATATATGTATATATATGTGTGTATATATATGTATATATATGTATGTATATATATATATGTGTGTATATATATATGTATGTATATATATATATGTGTGTATATATATATGTATGTATGTATATATATATGTATGTATATATATATGTATGTATATATATATATATATATGTATATATATATATATATATATATGTATATATATATATATTTACTAAACTGTCACTGCTTGTCAAGGCCCAAACAGTCATTTGAGAATAAGGGTTTGTCAGGTAAACAGTGGGACAAAATTGTGAGGATTAGTTACGATGGTTATGACCGGTCAGAATTTGATTATTTAAAAAGACGCTTCGACAAGCATTTGTCTACATTTGGACTTGAAAACGACCGATTTGTAGTCAGTAGGGGAGCAGCCCCGTGGAATTGTGTCCAACAGAAAGGTAGTTCCAAGAAAATAAACTTTGCTTATGGAAGTGCCGTTTAGATGTAGGTACACAGAGGGAGAGAGGGAAATTATTGCAGTGGCTGTAGCGAGACGAGTTTTTTGTTAATGTTTTACGGGATAAACCATAGATTTGAGCTCAGATGAGTACCTACCATTACAATAACGATAGAAGAGAGAAAGACTAAAAACGATTCGTCTGTGAGAAAGAGGTCCCAGGGACGAGAAGAGTGTGTCCCTCACTAGGCAGGAAATAATGCTCTGCGCGACACCTTCCTAGATGTTGCAACAGTACTCTATCTTAGAACGTATTCGACTCTCATACAGGGTAGATAATTGTGTCTGGGGTAAGATACTTATTGGAGATGTAGAATGATTCAACTTTACGAGCGGATTTGATGTAAGTCTTCCATTTCAAGTCTAAGTTGAATTTCAGTCCCAGAAATTTATCAAATCCGCTGTTTTCTTGAAGAAGAGAACTATCTATTTCAATGTTGGCAAATTGAAGATCTAAGCGTTAGAAATGTAAGGAGAAACGTATTAAAAAAACAGCAACCTTTTCCCCATTGCACCATGTGCTTCATGTGCTTCATGTGCTTCATGTCGGAAGAAAAAGAATTAGAAAGATGCTGGTTATTAATGTTCTTCGATCTGTTAGCATAGATGGGTTTGTCATCTGCATAAATACCTGAGATTTATTTAAAGTACATTTTAGCCTAGAAATTCCCCCGGTTATGAAACGCGGGAGACTCTGTGTAGCTTGATTGCCATACATATATTTTCATAAATTACTTCCTAACTTTACTTATGTATCGAGCACTGTTAAAATAAATACTGAAAATTGATGCATAACAAAATGATATCTCCTTATAAAATATTATGTGGATACATAATATATATATACATATATATATATATATATGTATATATATACATATATATATGTATACATATATATATATGTATACATATATATATGTATACATATATATATATATATATGTATAAATAAATACATGTATACATATATATACATATATCTATGTATATATATATATATATATATATATATTTATAAATATATATGTATATATATGTATATATATGTATTCATATTTGTATATATATATAAATGTATACATATATATATACATATATTTATATGTGTATACATATATATATATATACATATATATATACATATATATATATATGTATACATATACATATGTATATGTATACATATATATGCATATATACATATATATATGTATACATATATATATGTATACATATATATGCATATACATACATATATATATGTATACATATATATATGCATATATATACAAATATATTATATGTATACACCCATATATATGCATACACACATATATATATATATACATATATATACATATATGCATATATGTATACATATATATATACACATATATATACATATATGTATATACATATATATACATATATATACATATATATAAATGTATATATATCCATATATATACATATACATATAAATACATATATATACAAATGTATATATATACATATATACATATATACATATACATATATATACATATATATATAAATGCATATATATAGACATAAATACACATACTTATATACACATATATATTTATATGTATATATATATATATACATATATATACATATATTTATATATATATATATATATATATATTTATATATATATATATATATATATATATATACATATATATATATATATATATATATATATATATATATATATATATATATATATATATATATATATATATATATACATCATTTTATAACGCGCTTTAGAACACTTTAGGGATTTTCTTCTTTATTTCGTAGATAAAATAGCACGCTACCTCAAAACTTCACCCTTCTTTTCTGCTGTATCACAAACCTTCTGTTATATATTTAAGTACCTGTTCCGTTGGAAATTAGAGAAATTAAACTCTTTTATATTTCAATATAGTGTATCCTTTAACCAATAAACTATTTACATACTATTGATCAAAATAACTTCATTGCAGTAGCCGCTGCTACTTATATAAATAGCAGCGGCCATTACAATGAATCTAAAAATTACCAGTTAACACGTAAGTGCAGCTTCAAGTTGCGCAACTATCGTCAAACGTAAAATATATGTCAAGTTTAAAGATATTTAAAAGGAAGGAGCGGAAATTAATATGAGATGATTTTATTACAAAGAGACTGAGAACGTATAGGTTGTACCAACGATCTGTATATTTATGAAAATTCATACACACATCTGTGTTTATTTTTAAAAATGTTTTAATCATATCCTTTTTTTTCTTGTTTATCTTTAGGTGAGATCAATGGGAAAGCGATGTTCTTTTTCAATCTGACGGCTGTGAAAGCCAGCGAGAAGGTTCTCCGCGCCGAGGTCCATCTTTACAAGCGGAAGCAGCAACCGTGGATGGCGTCCGGTTCGAAATTGGAAATCTTACTGTACGAGATAGGCCCGAACTACATCAGCGAAACGGGACGTGTCACCCTACACAGGGCGAGCCGGGGATGGCAGTGGCGAGACGTCACGGAGGCCGTCCTCAGCTGTCTAGCCACATCGCGGAAACCACCGCACTTGT
>OY744537.1:5165482-5172982 GCA_963556195.1 Sepiola atlantica | reverse complement strand
TTTCCTTCCATAAAAGTAGGAATAAAATAAAATAATATGTTAACTATTTTTGACAAAGGGAAGTTTCTTTTCCCGAAATATTAAATAAATGATTTTTATAATCATCCGGACGTCACACAAACAGCTAACACCACACTTTCTGTTATGTAAGATTGTAAGAAAAATAAATAGTAAGTTACATTTCGTATTCGATTTATTATTTTTGTTCCTTCCAGCTTACATCTTATCCGGAATTTGCATTTCCCACGGCTTTTTTAAAAACATACTACTAATATAAAATAATTTTATATAAAACTTTATATAAAACTTTATATAAAACTCCTGATTTTGAACAATTAATGATGTTATCCTAATACCTTACTTTACATATATGATCTCCGTAATTAGAGTAAATTTATTTCTATGTAAACAAATACAAAAAAGTTCCCTTACATTCGTTTGAAAAATTGCTGAATACTGTACAACCGGTTTGTTTCCGACTTTTAGCTTGAATAACTGACAATGTGTAGGCACACTGTAGAGCCGTAGTACGGCGAAAAGGGTGTCTGTTTTTGAATATATATATATATATATATATATATATATATAGTATGAAAATATATTTATGGCAATTAAGTTACACAGAGGCGTCCGCGTTTAGTAACAGAAGAGAATTGTCAGGCTAAGTGCACGAACTTCTTGTTACTGATTGTTTTTATATATCCACGTGGTGCTTAGTGTAGAAAGCTACCCAATCAGATTTGTTGTTATTTCCATCCCATAGTTAAATATTTTCTATTACCTAACGGCAGAGCTTCTCTCAAACAAACGCCCAGCTTTCCTATACGTCCCACGTTTTTTTTTGTTTTGTTTGGGTGTGGTGCATCTATTTTGGTAATGTGTAAAATTAAACAGGTGACCTTATTTAAGCATATGCATGAGTGTAATAATTAATTTTCTATTAATTATGTTATGCGTTGCTACTTTAGATGTTAATTAGTTGTTTTTGTTTAATCTATTTCATTATATTCATTATTGTTTTTCATGAAAATAGTTAACTGTAACTAAAGTTCATTCAATGTCTACAATTAGTTGCTATTTCCTATCTACAGCTTTGTAAGTTTTGGGGATCAAAAAGATTTAAAATTTAAAGCTTCTCATTCCAACATAATCTAAAAGAATTGTCTAAAAATCTACATTTACTTGCCTGTCGTACTATTTTTTACTCGGTTTTCTAGCGAGCGTCCACTTTCTTTTTGTTTCCCAGTTATTGTTCGAAAGTGAATCTACGTTTTTGTTCTTGAATGTGCTTTTATGGTTGTTATACCCAGTTAAAAAATCTAGAAAGATTGTACCTACATAGTATTTTTAGTTATTTGGGTTTTTTTTGCAAATATTTTAGTATCCTATTTGTATACTGTTGCGTATATCTATTCTCGATATTATTTAACCCACAAGTTAAATATATTCGTTGATCCGAACGAAGCCGGTAAAATCTCTCGTTTTATTAATAATTTGTTTCTGTATTTGATTTGTTTTCTTTTAGTCTTTTTCACACATCTCGTCTTCACGGCCTTACATTTTATGAGATGTATGTGTATATATATATATATATATATATATATACGTATGTATATATATATATAGAAGTATATATACGTGTATATAGAAGTATATATAAAGAAGTATATATATATATACGTATGTATATGTATATATAGAAGTATATATACGTGTATATAGAAGTATATATAAAGAAGTATATATATATATATATACGTATGTATATATATATATAGAAGTATATATACGTATATATAGAAGTATATATAAAGAAGTATATATATATATATATACGTATATATATACGTATATATATACGTATATATATACGTATATATATATATACGTATATATATAAGTATATATAAGTATATATACGTATATATATGTATATATATATAAGTATATATATAAGTATATAAATATACGTATATGTATATATATATATACGTTATATATATACGTATATATACATATACGTATATATATACATATACGTATATATACATATACGTATATATATATATATACATATAGGTATATATATATAGGTATATATATACGTATATATATATATACATATAGGTATATATATAGGTATATATACGTATATATATATGTATATATACGTATATATATACGTGTATATATTTATATACGTATATATACGTATATATATATATATATATATATATATATATATATATATATTCCATGATAAATTCCAGTATACTGAAATCATATGCCCTTAATAGGGTTTAGATGAAAATTCATATACACTAAATGTACAAAAGCAAAGAAATTCTTACATTTTAACACTTTTATGGTCATTAAGGGTATGACTACATATCAACCAAACCATTTCATTATCACATCACTACAGTATAAATCTCTATGCATGAGTTGATGAAGTGTGTGAGGTGCGCTGAAGAAAAATTCCTACCAGTAAAATACATAGAGAGAGAGAGAGAGGGGGGGAGAGAAAGAGGGAGACAGAGAGGATGAAAGACAGACTGCTACATTGAAAAAAGAAAAAGTGAGAGAGAGGATGAAAGACAGACTGCTACATTGAAAAGAGAGAGGGAGGGGATGAAAGACAGACTGCTACATTGAAAAGAGAGAGAGAGAGAGAGGATGAAAGACAGACTGCTACATTGAAAAAAGAAAGAGAGAGAGAGGGGATTAAAGACAGACTGCTACATTGAAAAGAGAAAGAGAGAGAGAGAGAGAGAGGATGAAAGACAGACTGCTACATTGAAAAGAGAAAGAGAGAGAGAGAGGATGAAAGACAGACTGCTACATTGAAAAGAGAAAGAGAGAGAGAGAGGATGAAAGACAGAGTGCTACATTGAAAAAAGAAAGAGAGAGAGAGAGAGAGGATGAAAGACAGACTGCTACATTGAAAAAAAGAAGAGAGAGAGAGAGAGGATGAAAGACAGACTGCTACATTGAAAAAAGAAAGAGAGAGAGAGGATGAAAGACAGACTGCTACATTGAAAAAAGAAAGAGAGAGAGAGAGGATGAGAGACAGACTGCTACATTGAAAAGAGAAAGAGAGAGAGAGGAAAGGAGATATAGACTCATTTTTTACTGCGTAGTTCCATATTCCTACCGTTTCTTTTATCAGCACGCATGGCTATTTGGGGTCGTTCGGTGCATTGCGCCATCGTAAGGACACAAAAAACAAAGCCGGTGTACGTGTGTGTTTTGCGTGCGTATGTCCACTCCCTATACCCCTCCCCACCGTGATATCCCTTCTATAGCCCTCCACATCTACCCTAACCGCACCCGGATAAACATTCTTGCTATACACTGTTGATCTTCTCCAGACTAACTTTAATTTATTCATTTTCAGGGTCTCTCTGAGACGCACATTTGGCTATAATCATACCTTTCTGTAAATTGACGAACCTCGTTACCAGTGAGGAGGAATTAAATATACCGAACATATATTTTAGAATATATATTACTAGTTCATGTATATAAGTTTCGTAGTTATATGAAGATATATCTATTGTAAGTCATCTACACATACAACCCAAACGTAGATTCAACATTAAACCGGGTTATATGCTCGTAACAGACAATCTGACATATGTTGCTTCTATCTCAATAATTAAAGAAATAATTTTTAAAAACAAAAGAAATGGCAATGATTAAGACAGAATTAAGATAGTTAAACTTAACCAAAAAAAATGTAAATGTAAAATTATAATGAAATGTGAAAAGCATAATTTACCAGGCTACAATACTACGAATAGCCGAATAATAAAGGATATTACATAGAAGGAAACCGTATGAGAATGTTAAAAAAGATATTAGAATCACAAAAGTGCATTTCATTACAAAAAAGCACAGATATACTATATCGTTATCTAAACATTTCTGAAGAACTTAATATTATTGAGTAGTATTATATCAACACGGATTCACCGTATTTTTACCCTGTGCATACAAACTTAATCGTGATTTTATATATATATATATATATATATATATATATATATATATATATATATATATAGTCTCGGAAGTTTCTCAACCATTAAAACTATTTAAATAAAAAATAAAAAAAATAAAAAATAAAAACTTATAGTCTCAAGTCTTCCAGTGGAAAATCACTCATGTAAGTCAATTTATTTTTTACAGTTATTATATTAGTTAGTTTCTAACACTATTTTAAGGGATCATCAGTTGTTTACCATGAAAAACTGTTTCGGGAATTTAAAAACAAGACAGTATTTAATTTCATGGCTTCCCAGCAGAGTTGATCAGACCCCACTTCCCTTAAAAGACAAAAACATAAACGTTCCTTATACTAAATCTACGTTTTATTCCATATAAATGTTTTGCTAACTTATATTAGTTATTTAAGACACAAAAAAAAAAAATTCTTTACCTGTGCTGTTCGTCTGTCTAATAAAATGTATCCGTTACTTACAAAAATGTTGCTGCATTTTAAAGTGCTTGGACGAATCCATATATATATTATTTTTCTTATCTTTCCGTTTTTGCTGGAGATGGGGCATCCTACAAGATGCCATACATTCACCGGCTATTTCAGACACTCCATCCGAGAGATCTTTTTCATATTCTAACCGTCTCTTTAAGTGCAATTGTTTGCATTTCTCTTGCACTTGGTTCACCGGGTATACTCGCCAGATAGCTTTTGAAATTATTTTTCATTAATCCTGTTGTTCCTATAATTACTGGTATGATAGAGATTTTCCTATGATTCCAGTTACTTTTCATGTCGTACATCAGACCTTATATATATATATATATATATATATATATATATATATATATATATATATATATATATATATGTATGTGTGTGTGTGTGTGTTAGAAAAAGTTATAAAATTTAAATAACTGATGAAACTTACCACCTAACTCGAATTTAATAATGAATTAGAAAAAAAAGTAATACACAGAGGTATATTTCGGTAGAGATACAAAACTATGCGTGCAGATATGCATATGTAAGTATATATCCTTTGCGCGTTCGTGTCCAAGTGCAGATGCAAGTGGGTGTGGGTAGTTGCTTTTTGTGGGTGGGATGAACGTAACAGCGTGACGATTTGGCGCATGGCTAAAACAGGGTATCGCTACTCTTCGCCTGTTATTCCTAAGGTTTAATGCCATCTGTTGAAAATGATCCGTTTAAATATGGGCGTACCTCAAACCATCCGTTCCTAACAAACCTGTCATCATATTCATCAGATATCCAACGTCCAAAGCTATCTAAATATAAATAAAAATAATGTAGAATATGTATATTCGTATATATATAACACATATACTAATTATATAAAAAATAGTTACGTTTAATAGACAGTAGAAATGGATGAAGAAGGAAAGAAATGTTGGAAATATGGCTAACTATACATTGAGCTTGTCTTATTTATTTATTTTTCATCTGATTTTTTATTTAATTTTTCAACTTTACTTTTGGGCTGGTCTTATTTAATCATACTCTTAACCAACTGGGATTCCTTTTTAAAATCTGCAGTACTTTTAAATATTTTAAATATATAACACTATATCTCTGCCCGGCTTAGTACTTTTTCAAAATTTAAACTACTGATTCCCATTCTTTGAAACCCCATTTTTTCCCCATCGACACTCCTTTTTCTTTTAATTTCGAAATTATTATTGTCTCTCTCCCTAAACCCGTCTTTAATCATGGCTCCCACTTTTCTTCTTTTTCAAATAATAAATACACTCAATATATATAAGAAAAGGTAAAATAAATAAAAATAAACAATGAATAAGAAAAACGAAATAAAGAAGAATATGTCACCTACTTGTCAAATAATATTTCAATGTTGCTAAACGTCTTATATAGTCCGATCAGATCATCATCTTTTCTTTATCTCATGCCTACAGAATTAAATGGTTTCCAAATCTTCACTTTTTCTGCAGACGTTCGTTAATACGAACGAAACCGGTCAAATCTCTTGTTTTTTGTTTTTCTATTGCATTTTAACCTGTTTTCCGTTTGTCTTTTTCACACATTTTGTCTACCACGGCATTTCATTTTCATGACTTATCGTTCACCTTACCCCATATATATCTAGCCTTGTAAGATAATAAAACTTTGTTATATATTATTACTAGCAGGGCTACCCAGCGTTGCTCGGGGCAAAAGTGTAACATATTTCAATTAAAACTTTTATCTATTTACCCCTCTCTATCCGTCTCTAGATCTTTCTCTCTGTTCGTCGTCCACGTTGTCCCTCCCTTTTCAAACCCCGTCGTTCTCTTCCGCTGAAGCCATTATTATCTCTGGACTTAGACACACATACACACACATACACACAGACAACACTTCTTATATATAATAGATTCCTCGAGAAAATGAGTCGGAAGTAATTCAAAATGAGTAACTTCCTTTCAGTACATAAAGTGACTGAAAAAGTGACAGCCCTGATGAAAACTGGCCCAGTTGACCCGTTTCACAATTTTATTTTCAATTTTAGATATTATCCTACCAAGGCAACGCTGATCCAGAATATACACACTTTGTGGATGTTTGTTTTTTTAGCTGTTTATCTTTACATTAAGCTGTACATACACACGTATACATACATACAACTGCCCTTTTTATAATAGATTATATAGCTCTCTCTAAAAGGAAATCGAGCTTTACGACTGAGAACTGCTATACGCAACATGTAGAAGATTAGTTTTGTATTTTTATTTCTTTTTATTATTTAAGAGAGAGTGGGGGTGATAGGTTGGGGTCTCATCTCCAGCACCTAAAAGATTAACTTTACGAAAAAATAATAATGTGCCTACGTTACTCTCCGTGTTGCCTAGAATACGTATCCCATAATTGATACTGATTAATTCATTTATTCAGGAGTTTACCCTGCATATGCATGTTATTGACGCTCACGCGCGAACCGATCTGATTAGAATTATATTATGTATGATTCAAAATTTGATGTACAGCAATTCTATTCTTTATTCAATTTTCCGCATCTCGATTATTTTTTAAAGATTTTCGTGTGTGGGCGAGTTTGAGAAACCCTCCTTCAATCCTAAAGTCTACAGAAAAATAATATTCCCACGTTACTTATCTATATATATATATATATATATATATATATATATATATATATATATATATATATATATATATATATATACTTTACTTTGGCTAAATAAAAGTGTAGTATCTCGTCCTATGGATGCTATACCCCGTAAACCGGTACCGTCTTTGTGTTCGGACCTTGATTCCGCAAGTCTGTGAGATTGTTCTGTGCAGTTCTAGGTAGTCCACCCTTCCAGGTTTTGCATTCTCACCCTTTAAGGGGTAAGTTTAATTGTTAATCACCAGAGGCGGCCCGATGGGGCTGCCCAGACATTTTTTGTAGGCCAAAGTGCTCTTCGTCTACGGCGCTGGCTTTTTAATCCCACTTTCCAACCTTGTGTCACATCTTTCTGCTG
>OY744537.1:5142982-5160482 GCA_963556195.1 Sepiola atlantica | reverse complement strand
GCCAAACCAGGGATATAGTCAAGAGCTGTAGCTGTTGCATTTCTTTAAATATTCGAATACCAGATATCTTTATAGATACACTTGCGTTACATAACAAGTACCCTGTATAATTGGAAAAATTCGAATGACACCTAAGGGTCAGAGGTGACCCAAGAACGGAAGTCGCGAAACTACGTTTTTTTTCTCTTGACTTGCGAGAATTCAAGGAGCAAAGACATGCACTGCGTGCTGTCCACAATGATGGAGAATGAGAGAGAGAGAGAGAGAGAGAGAGAGAGAGAGAGAGAGAGATGCGAGCTATCCGTCTATCTGTCTGTCGGTCTGTCTCTCTTTCTCCCTCCTCACGCGTGCATATAACCCGTCGCTATGATGTTTTCTGTAACTGTCGCTTATTTTTGATAAACTTTTTTCAAATCAACATCGGCACCCGAGTGGTTTTGTATCCGCAGATAAGCAAGAACCTGGGTTCACGACGACGACAACACGGGTGTATCATGATTTATACACGTATCAGAAAGTTGAAATGTTACACTTAGACGCATCTAAAATGTATAATCCTCTCATAATATTCATCATCATTCAACCGACAATCCATCCGTCACATTTAAGCTTTTATCCTCGAGTAGCTTTTAGCCTTTATATGTGGTGACTCATTAGTAAAAAAAACAAAAAAAAAAGCCGTCCATTCAATATGAATCTACTTCCAACTAATGCATCACAGAATGATGGACCGACTGACAAAGCCTCCCATAGAAATGCGAGGATGCATTTTAACACCGACTGGAACAGGAATTTTTTATGAAGCGTTCATTATAATTCATCAAAATAATCATCAAACTTTGTCGCCTTCGATCAGTTGAGAATGGAGGAGGGCAGAGGGGCCCCATCCACCCGTGTCAGGTGGGGGTTAGGATCAAAAGCCTAATGCTTGTGGCGCCCCGACAAGTGAGGGCTGGGCGTATTTTTGTAAACCGTCGTAGGCATGTTAAAACGACGGGATCCTTCTCATATAAAACCAAACTTTGTGTCACTTGATAACTTGGTGGAGACGCTATGTCTCCGGGCACACAGTATTAGCTTATATATATATATATATATATATATATATATATATATATATATATATATATATATATATATATATATATATATATATATATATATATATATACACTAGCAGTATTCACCCGCCGTTGCCCGGGTAGAGATATATTGCCGGGTTCAAGGGTTCTTTTGAAAACACAATTTAAATTTTAGTCTTGATTAAAATCCTTGTCTTGGAAGTTGCGTTCAAAAATGCAGCCTAAACGAATACGTTTTACGGTCATGCGAATAACAAAACTTTTTAAAAATAGTTTTCTAATCATTATTATTCGTTATTAGTTCTGTATATCTTCATCTGCCCAAACGATATTTAGGATCGAAAAACAATATTTTTTTTAACATCGCTGAGTACACAGTGGCCGTGACTGTAAACATTACGCAGTAATAATATGATAAAGACGTAGGAGTCTGTGAGATATTCCATTGTATGGACGTCAGGTGCGAACGGACGTCTCACGATATTATTGTAGAACCTTTGTTCAAATTGAAATATACTTATTTAACTAGTATCTGTTCCGATGGATACTGCACCCCATACTGGTGTTGTCTTGGCCTTCGGGTCTTGATTTACGCCGGTCTATAGGTCGGTCCTGTGAGTTCTAGGAGGTCCACCTTCCCAGGCTTTGCCTCCCCTCTTTGGGGAGAGTAAGTTTATTGCTTACTGCCTGAGGCGCCCCTACCGGGGAATGCCGACGGGGCTGCCCAGGCAATTTTTAAACCCACTTTCTCGACCCCACCTTGGGTCACATCTTACTTGTGGGAGTAAGATAAAAACTGGCCTTGTGCCTAACTCCTGGAGAGGAGTAAATCAATACTCTTGGTATTGTAGTTTCAGAATATATCTGGTAATTGGGGTCTATTTCTAAAACTCCATGTAAGAGTTTAGGACATATTTCCAGTTTATGGGCATCCGACGCGAACACAGACACAACGGTGTTATTGTACCACCATTGAACTGAACGGATACTACATTTTGACCCTAGCCCGAATGGTAAACATGTCAATTTAGTTCGAGTTCTACGTTCGACACAGCAGCGACAGTCGATGAGATTCTTTTTAATTTTGTACTGCATCTTCGGAGATCGGGAAATCCGATCTGTAGAAAAGAGGGGTGACGGTTTATAACGGACATACGAACATGACATTATCTTTGCATACTTTTATATAGATGAACAACTTATTTCTGCTTAGAATATAGGGGTAGTACACATACAACAAATAAGCAAATAAATATAAGCTTAATTATAATTGTCTCTGATCTCCGAATGTCGGAAGAATGTTTACTGTCTCCGTGTGAAAATCGATTTTGATTTTATAGCCTTTGTTCCACAATTAATAATTATGACTCAAATTTAGATTTTCTTTTTATTGGATGACATATATATATATATATATATATATATATATATATATATATATATATATATATATATATAATGGTAATAATCCAGGTAAAAAATATCCACAGGGTGGTAATCCAGAGAATTTTAACCGGGTCTATAAAAAGTGCTCAATATCAAAATAGAGCTTTATATATGATAATTTTATTTACACAGACATGTACAAAATCTGCGACACTGGCATGTCGATGTTATCGATCAACAGTTACTATAAACTGAGATCTCATCAGGAAGAGTTAGAATCCGATCTTATATATATATTTTTAAAATAAATGAAATAAGGTATTAACTGTTTACTAATTTATAGCTATGTTTTCATTTTTATTTGACACTGATATTAATTGCTGAGACTAATATAGCGTTGAATTTGAAAATGTTCCGCGTTTATAAGAGTATTTCTTTACTCCTCTCCATGAGTTAGGCACAAGGCCAGGTTTTATCCTACTCCCACAAGTAAGATGTGACCCAAGGTCAGGTCGAGAAAGTGGGGTTTGAAAAGCCAGCGCCCGAGAGGTGAGCACTCTGGCCATTTTAAAAATTGCCTGGGTAGCCCCGTCGGCATTCCCCAATAATGGCGCCTCAGACAGTAAGCAATAAACTTACTCCTCCCCAAAGAGGGGAGGCAAAGCCTGGGAGGGTGGACCTCCTAGAATTGCACAGAACAGACCCACTGACCGTCGTAAGTCAAGCCCCGAAGGACAAGACAATACCAGTATGGGGTGCAGTATCCATCGGAACAGATACTACACTTTGATCTTAGTCAAAAGGCCAAGAGGAGTACAATTTCTGCAGAGCAATATCACTCCCTACTCTGTATGTGTCTCAAAGCAAAAGGTAGATGCGGGTTAAATATGTCTCCAATAACATTAATGCGGAATACATATTCGGATATACGCTAAATGTTAATAGTAAAACAACATTTTGATTTCTGCTCGATTTTAAATTCTTTCGACCGTCTACAGATCCACATGTAGTTTATTATATAATTGAGTCACCCTAACAGAAATGTTGCACTCATTTCATGCCCCCTTACAACGATTATATATTCTACTAAATCTTATGTCAGGAGTTTTTATTCCAATTTTGAACAGAATAAATTAAACGGTTTTGATTCTAAAATTTGTGGTTTAATACAAAGACTCGAAAAATATCATAAACACCACGTCCAAGCAAACAAGTCAGTCGTATTCTCCCACAAATATTTTAATCGTTAATAAAGGCTTAGCATTTGCGATGACATAATATTATTGTTCGGTCAATTTACATTAAGGGGTTTCGTTTCTTGGTTTCCTACATGTTCACGTACAACGCCGGGACACATGCCCCACTAGTATATATATATATATATATATATATATATATATATATATATATATATATATATATATATATATATATATATATGTGTGTGTTATAATGGAATAATTCCAGGAAGAAATCCGGGTAAGAGAGCTCAATGTGGTAAACAGAGCAAGAATCACGTAAAATATAATAACACGAAATTACATGATTGTCGATGCAATAATTTATTTCAACCTTGCGGTTTTATTCAACCATCAAATTAGACAATTACATATATATATATATATATATATATATATATATATATATATATATATATCTATTAGAGAGAGATGTGGTAATGAGATGTGACAAGGGCAGTGGAAAGCGATTATTTTTAAGAAAACTACTCAGACTTTAGATGTCAAGCTTCCAATAATTTACAAGGCCCCTCCTCTCATTACACTTGGTCGGTTTAACAGCGAATTTATTTTCCCCTTTTGTTAATCTTTGTGTAAACAGGTAATCTGAAACTAAATCTATCGACCAATCGTTTCTTTCTCTAATCACTGGGTTAGATGTATTGTTTGTTTTATTTGCCGTTGGAGTGAGATGAAAATTCGGACAAGACGCTAAAAAATACAAACAAAAATATAAACGTTGTCAAAAGTTCGCCAAAGAAACAAGAATCGTCCTCTCCTAAAAGGAGGAAATAAGAAAATGGCGATAGGCTGGAATAGCTATAAGGAAGAGAAATGAAAACACGCGAAATCACGTTCGATTTCGATCATGAATGCTTGTTCATTCACATTAAACCTTTTTCAGCGAGCATGCACATACACACACACACACAAATGAAACAGTAAAGCATAAATTGTCTGCTCCTGTAATTACTACTACTTGCATGATATAAACGACCATTTTTAGCAAAACATTAATGTATTTTTAGCTATTGATGAAAAAAAAGTATACCATTTTCCTTCAAAGTTAGAAGGCATTTTGCAGTCATCATCATGGAAGAATTAGAGTTTTCTAGGGGTGATCAAAGATGGTAAATAACTAGTAGTCCAAACCTTTAGTATATTTGAGAAAATAGTAATAACGGAAACTTTACATATTAGTAAAAGATATTTCCTCACCATTTAGTTCCTCCCGCTGAGGGGCAGGCCAAAGTTTCTCCGAATAAAATATTGTTTAGTTTGTTTTCAAGGTTCACGGTAATATTAGGTAATGCCACACTTGTGAAAAACTACCGAAAATCAAAAGAAGTAATGGAATAACGGAATAACGGAATAACGGAATAACGAAGAGTGACAAAATCATAAGTCATTTTCGATTAACTAATGTTAAAAAAAATAATTTCATAGATTATAAAAATGATTATAGACCCACTTCATGTCCTGTGTCTATTTTTGAATGTGTAGGTCAAATGATTGTAGTCATTGTAATCAATAAATAATAACTTTCAAAAAAAACAACACAGGATTGGTCGCATTTCCTGAAAGAAAAAAAGAAATATGAAATTGCTAAGACCAAAGAAAATTGAATTGAAGAAAGCAGACATCACTGACCGAGTAACGTAAATATTAAACACTATAATTTATGAAGTTGGTGATTTCGCTAATATTTGAAATCGAATCTGTGGAAATCCACTAGAACTTTGTTTGCTAATAAGTCGCCACTAAACAATGCCAAAAGCAATTCGAGGATAACGGGAAATAAGATTAATAGATTTTCGGTTTAATGATTAATAATATCATGAGAGGATTGTAAATGGTTAATAAACTGAAAGAAAAAGATTATTTATGGAGAGGTATTTGTTGCCATAAGATTTGAGGACGGCCATATTGTAGAATGTGGGAAAACTGTCCCGTAGTAATGTTTTGATTAAACAATCGAGTGGCCTTGTTCTTTTATTTTTTTTTTTTGGGGGGGGGGAGGGTGTGTATGAAGTCCCTATTTGAAAGATTACTCACATGAAAATGGTAACATCACTTTCTTTTTGTAGGAACTATTGACTTTTCAGTTGAATAGTAAAACTTTATTATTCTTTTTCGTTTATTCATACTGAAATTTTACACTTCCAATTTCCAAAGGTCATTAATTTGTGAGAGGCGGTATATAAAAAGTTGATTTCCATGAGTAAATTCTTCTTCGAGTTTCTTTCTGTCTGTCAATTTAAGAATCATATTTTATGCACTTTAAAGAATAATTGTAAATCGTGGGATTATACATCCATTATCCTTCACGGCTTTAATCAATTTCGGATTCTTATTTAGTAGACGTTCCACCTGAATGTTTCTACTTTAATTAATGACATATTCATTTACATCCGTTCCCAGAAATTAACATCAACAACAGTTGAAGCGTACAATCGTTTCGGAGACAAAAGGTCAACCTTTCTTGGCCTTTTGGCTAAGATCAAAGTGTAATATCTGTTCCGATGGATACTCCACCCCATAGACTGGTATTGTTTTGGCCTTCGGGGCTTGATTTACGCCGGTCTATGGGTCTGTCCTGTGCAGTTCTAGGAGGTCCACCCTCCCAGGCTTCGCCTCCCCTCTTTGGGGAGGAGTAAGTTTATTGCTTACTGCCCGAGGCGCCCCTACCGGGGAATGCCGACGAGGCTGCCCAGGCAATTTTTAAACCCCACTTTCCCGACCCGACCTTGGGTCACATCTTACTTGTGGGAGTAAGATAAAAACTGGCCTTGTGCCTAACTCCTGGAGAGGAGTAAATCAAGACCCATAAAGAACACAAGATGTAGCATTGTTAAAATCTTTATTAATTTTAAGAATGTGGTTAAACATCACTCGATTACAATTAATTCAATAGATAAAGCGTCCGCATGATGGGAATACAGGTTATTGCTTCAAACAGATCGGGAAGTCTGGCATCTGATCTCTAGATATCTAACTATTGGCTTCAAATTCACCATCTTGTCGACGTTTTCTTTTTTTCTGCATAAAACACCCCCAACTGTGACATTGCGCAGTATCTAAAACAGTATCTAAGAGGTTATGTTGACGTGAGAAAAAGATTATGTTATATCATCAAGTAATCACTGATGTGTAAAATCCCCTGAATGTCATATTCCTGGGTGATATGATATATCAAATTGAAATTTGAATTTATGGTGAAAATTAGTTTTCTTGTAAATCAAATACTTCAAGTGAGACCGCATGCTAAAATAGGGTTCTATTCTGTTTATAGCATTGATCCATCTTCCTCGAGTCGCACGGATATTAAGAGGAGACACATAAGTCAAATAATCTAGGATCTTACATTTTTCTTCGGACCACATTGCTACTGTACAGATTCCCTGCTGGCTATAACATGATTGTTTTCAAGTCCAATATCAACAAATCCTTGTTGACCCGTTTTTATAAGTAATCAAATTTTCGTCTGTTCCATTCATCGTTTTCAAGCCTCTCATATTATTGTTCATCATCCAGCGTACAATATCATTAATTCTTCTCTTCGAATGGATTTTGGACATGGTAAGTGGTGATTCATTGGTATAAAAATGGTTTATTAAAAGTACTGTTTGTTAAAATTACATTTTATTGCCCGTAAACCCTAAAACTGATCAGATAGGGAATGTTATGTTCTTAAAAAATAAAATATATTTTTGCCAAAAACTATAAGAATACCCGTTCCAGGAAACGTAAAATTAATTCCGCCAACAGAACAGTTTTGCACCACTTTTATGTCTCATTACAAATATTAAAATAAGGATATAATGATATTACTCTTATGTCAAGAATCCTTATTTCAATTTTGATCAAAAAGAAATTGAAATTCAGGGAATTTTGCCTCGTGGGTGTCTAATGACTATGCATTACATTCAATGCCAATCTGAAATAGGAGGTTGTTCTCATATGATGCCATCATAAACCTCTTTAAAATACTTCCCAAAATGTTAAATTTAGGAAATATTTATTAATTAATATCTAATACCTATTGTTAAAATTACACGAAAATCGAAGGTATCTAAATTCTTACGAAAGGCTTCCATCTTATTTTACCTCTGTACATAAATCTAAATTAAAGAAAATATAGTCCACATTACCACCCTTACGCATAGCAGATGTATTATAAAATGTATAATGAGTAGTTAATCAGTTTAGAAGTGAATCATGTACAGTAAAATAATGTAAACATAAAATACATCACTTTATAAGTATAAAAACATTTTAGATATTTTCATTATTTCTATATTTACAATGAATGGCTTGGGTAGTCATTCAAATCTAATATCAATTTTTAGTGCAAAAATCACCTGCCACTTCTAGGTGACCTTGCTCAGGCCACAAAAAATGCCCTTACTTTTTCAACCCAACAACTAAGGGATCACATTACCGAACGTGATAAATTATTGACCCTAAACCACCCCTTTTTATGACTAAACTATTTCACCTCCGTTGACAATCTCTAATTTTTATCACGTGTTTGTGCTTAATCCGATGGATGGGTGGCTGACGGTTGAGGGTAATGGGTCAAAGTCCCTTCCTTGTTGGTTAGACACGGTCACATTACAATCGGTTTTGGACACGCTTGAAATGCTGGCAAATTTTCCGATTAACATTTTGTTTAGAAGGGAGTTTTCCTTTACCCAAATGTACGCAATTATGAAAGGTGACGTCGGTGGAGACTAAGATGCGCCCCTCTACATCAACGCTATCACTTAAATAGCGTCCTCCGTTTATGCGACCCTCAAAAATATAGAGACCTTCGTTTAGCCTCGAGAGACAATAGATACCTTTTGTAACTTTGCCTCCACTGAGAGGGACATAAGGAAAAAACGTTGCGCAATCCATAACTGCACCTTTCCTGAAATGGCACTGTTTGAAGCTCTATGTAAGAAATGATAGTCAGAAACCTAATAGCTACCTTAAAAATTATTTGGAATTCACACATTCAGGGTGTTATTTATTTGTAGATGTGGTCAGTGAGTGTCGCCTATGGATATAAAAATCGTATTTACTCATCGAACTCAAAGAGAGTAAAGTAATTTAAGTGACATAAAAATGTATAATCTTTTAAATAGCGAAATACTTTGCCGTCTCATACACACACATACAAGTTAAGGTAATGTTATTTTAATGTATGTTTGTAAAAAGAGTTAATGTAAATAGCTTACAAAAGTACACATATCTTAATAAATGGGGAATAGCAAATAAATTTACGAAGTAATTTAGTAAAATTGCAGATTTGTGTTCTGAGAAACCGAAATAACATTCTCATAGATTTAATTTAATGAATTAATTAATTATTGTAAATACAGTATTTATTTTAATAGGATTTTTATTTCACAAACTTATTCATTACACTTACTGAGTTGTTTACTAAGAAAGCAAAATGCATTCGAATTGATCGAATTTTTATTAATTGGTTTTATTATTTTTTATTTGTAAATATATTATTATTCCTTGATATAGTTTTTTTAAGTGCTGTAAATAATGTATAAATCGTGTAAGTGTTAGATTTTGACTTGAAAAGAGTAAACAATCAGAATATTCTCGGGTGGATTCAAACCAATAACGTTTGAGGAACAGAATAACTCGCTGATCGTTTCGTCGTGAACGAGTTAGTTATTTATTTAAATGCGAGCGTTAAAAGAATTAGACGCCATGTTGAATTTTGTGAAGCGAGTCAATCTGTAAATCTGGTATTCTGTTAATCAAGAATAACAGAACGAATTCAGATGATTTTAATAAAATAATTATTTTATTAAGTTTTAGCTTAAAAATTCGAATTGTAGGTATTAAATTAAGATCTAAAATAAAAATGATACCGATTTAATTTAATATAGAATCTGTTCAAAAGAAAATTATTTATGTTAAAATAATAGTATTTGATTTTCATTTCAGTAATTCTTAAATGTTATAATGGAGAATAACAAAACGAAGTTGGACTATTTTAATCAAATAATTGTTGTATTTATTTCATAGTTAACTATTATAATTTTCGATATGTAATATATCCAATTTAAGATAACATAATAACAAAGAGTTAATGTAATAGTTATTACATTTTAATGGAACATATTCTTTATTTGCTTTGGAAGTAAATTAGATAGACAACTTATAAGTACGTTAGTTAGTTGTTGTTCTGTTATTCTATTATTCTGGTATGCCAATAATCGAGATTAATAAACGAAGTGAATAGGTAATTGTATCTGAAACGTTGTGTAAGATCTAATTAAAATGCGTCACACAAAGAAAATGTATAGGAAGTTGGAGTGTAACTTTTTTGTACTAAAATGTAGAATATTTAACTTGCCAAAGAAAGTTTTAAATAATAAATAATAATAACAACGGTGCTACGATACTAAGTACTCTCCAAAATGTCTTCCCAGTCTCCGTGAATGGGAGTCATAGTCGATTTGAGTGTGAGCGTGAAAAATCTTACGTCTGTCCCTGGGCATGACACTAAACAACATTGGACACTCTTGACCAAGGCGTTCACCATGTACCTTGAAATCCACTACTACTACTACTGCTACTACTACTACTACTACTACTACTACTACTACTACTGCTACTACTGCTGCTACTATTGCTACTATTATTATTAATAATAATAATAATAATAATAATAATAATAATAATAGTAATAATACCATGTTCAAAACATCAATCACTTGAAAGGTTAGAAACTACTTGCCAAATTGCACCAAATTTGGCATGGAGTATCCTTTAGTTACCCGATGTGTCATGAAGAGATCAACTACTACTGTTACCACTGCTGATACCACTGCTACTAATAAGAATAAAATCAACAAAACTTATATGAACGCCTATTTCCCCCCTTGAAAATAAATCTACTCATGAATTAAAAACTACTGAACAGATTTTTATGAAATGTGGAACATATTAGACCTTAAAAGATGTTTAATGAGTTATGCTTGATCTATTTTTACGAAGGGGCAAATGGGGAAAACGCCGTCTCTTAAAAAATAAATGCACTCATGGATTCAAAAACTACTTGATCGATGTTTATATGATTTGGAACCTCGATAGTAGACATAAAGGCGAGTCTAACTTGTCAAGTTTGATTTATACTTTAGAAGAAACACTAAATGCAGGACCGATCGGACTCTACTTATTCTAACGTCTCTTACAAGTTGACGTGTGTTCATGCCTTTACCGCGATTCGACCCCTCGGCGTCAATACCATGGAAATGAGGTAGATGAAAAGAAAAAAAAACTTAAGACACTTTATATATATATATACACTTCTCTATTCCTGTCCGTCGACACGTGTCCAAATATTTACCTGCCAACTTGATCGGCCACTCTTAGACGTGTCAAATTCTCGCCATTTTGTTACAAATGCTTGTTGGTAAATTCCAGCCGTAAAAGAAAAGAAAGAAAAAACAAACAAAAACTTTGCGCTTTCGTCAAAAAACCAATGACGCCGACGAATTCCCATCGTTCCAACTCCTGACCATCCTTGGTTTTTGACATTCGACGTTTTCAGACGACGCTGCGTCCTTACACACTCGTATGCGTAACTGGCGAGGTTTGCATAGAAACTGGTTCACACAGGAAAAAAAAAAGAAATAATCGACGACATGGATAATCACACGGATGCATTTGAAAAAAAAAAACCCGCCAAAACTGGTTGTTGACATAATAAGATGTGTAGTTGCGCCCAAGAATGTTTATAACAAACTCTGTTTGTCAGTCTGCCAATTATTTTTGTCACGCTAAAGTTTCAGACAGCATTTGCATCTGTAGATGTGCATATTTAATGCACGCATCTCAAGAATATCGTTTCTTGCGAAATGTTTCGCCAATTTTTGTACCGATGTGCACTGATTGCGTCACAATTGTTTACTCTACGCGTGTGTCACTACACAGCGTCATAATGAGTTTGTCACGTAGCGGGGAAACGAATATTGACGCGTAGCGGACAGGAAAGCGCTTTCCGGAAGTAACGTAATATAGTGAGACATAGCGAAAAGAATAATAACTCATTGTCTCTTTTGTTCTAGCTGTGAGACGAAGCAGACGTCTTTTCAAATGGCTTCTCCCTTCTTCTACGAGGGTGCTTGGGGAAAAATACATAATATATGATTCTAATTTAATATAAAAAATAAAACTACCTAAAATGATCTAAGAAGAATATAATGTTTTGTTTTTATTATACCTTACTCCGACTACTGCAGAGAAAAAAACACTATACTAATTTCTACTCCAAACAACACCGGAAGGCACTGACAACGCTACATGACATGCAACGGCTGTTTTTGTTTATACGGCGAAAATTAGTCCGTTGTGTTCCATCTTGAAGAAAATTAGAGGCTAATTATCACACTCCAAATCATTTCTTACACAATGTGATATCTGCTTAATGGTATTCCCTTCAATCAATAGTTTTATAGTCTAATTTTTTTATAGTCTAATTTTTTTTATAGTCTAATTTTTTTTTATAGTCTAATTTTTTTTTAAAGTCTAATTTTTTTTTATAGTCTAATTTTTTTTTAAATGATCGTCTATTCATAGTGTAATTTGTAAATTTGAAGAAATTTGATTTACTGTATTTTGCATTTGAACTCGTCAACTATATCACATGGTCTATAAAGAAATTGTGAGACCGCTCTTCGTTGATAATGATGATAGACTCGTCTGCTTATAAACCGTATTGAGTTTAATGTTTTCCCGAGAAAAGAACACTAAGTACATTAAATTTAAATATACACTTTTAAAACTACGATTGGTTGCATGCGGACAGATATAGATTCATACATCAAATAGTTTTAACGATCGTGTGAAACCCCTATAGCACTTTGAAGTTTTGTTATCTTTACATTACCACATAATTTGAGTTAATTATTAAAATGATTATAAAGTCTTCATAATTTATTAAAATTTATTATAAAGTTATCATAAATTACGAAGTTGTTATATAATTCAATAGTTCAGTCTCGAGAAACAATGGATACGCCCTGTAAGGCTGTCTACGGGAAGTCTATAGTGTATTGATTTACTCCTCTCCAGGAGTTAGGCACAAGGCCAGTTTTTATCTTACTCCCACAAGTAAGATGTGACCCAAGTTCGGGTCGGGAAAGTGGGGTTTAAAAATTGCCTGGGCAGCCCCGTCGACATTCCCCGGTAGGGGCGCCTCAGGCAGAACACAATAAACATACTCCTCCCCCGAGAGGGGAGGCAACGCCTGGGAAGGTGGACCTCCCAGAACTGCACAGGACGGACCCATTGACCGGCGTAAATCTAGCCCCGAAGGCCAAAACAACACCAGTATGGGGTGCAGTGGAAGTCTATAGTGTAGCAAAGGTTGTACAATCCCCAAAAGTATCACTCGTGAATAAACATTGCTTGCGGCCAGTTTTTTCCTTCTCATAGGCTATTTGCCTCACTAAGGTTTGGTTGTCTAGTCTATTCTACGTAATTAATTGTTTGGGGGGAGAGCATATATATATCATATATTTTCTAAGGGAATTAGTGAAGGTTGTGCAATCCCCGCCCATAAACACTGCATTATACTACTTCCATAATTATTAAAGCAATGCCATTATGTAATCATAAAGTTATTATAGTTATCCTAAAATTATCATAATGTTATAATTTATTATAACGTTTTTATAAAGTTACAAAATTATCATAAAGTTTTAATTAAGTTATTATAAAGGCGCTGAGTTTTTTCAGTTATTATAAATGCTTTTAAATGAATCAATCCGTTTCTTAAGTTTAAGGTTTTGTGTGTTTTCATTTTTATTCCGCATCTTAAATGTGTATATAGATGAAGGATATTGACGTTGCTTACCTTCAGTTAGTAACCCTATAGTCGGTTAGCTTTACTCGTTGACATTAGGGTCGGTTAAATCGCCCCCATCCTCGGGGTGTGTCCACAATACTGCTCAAGTTTACGAATCAAACAAACAAAGTATATATATTTTTAACATATAAGAATGCGGGCGGGTATCAAAGTCCGTCCATTTAATCTGCGCGTTTAGCGATGAAAATTCTATTTTGAACTTAAGACTCGTAAAAGAGACACTTATGGAGATGCTGCCTAGCCTAAAAGAAATGGTGCGTACATTCCATCTGTGCGTTTATAGATTTACATGCTATTCCGCACTGACGTGGTGCGGGAAAGACGGACAGATGGGCTGACCGAAGGACAGAAGATCCTATAGAGGTGCGTAGCGAATATATAAAATGATCTTCTTAATCGCGGATGCCAGAATTATAGATACTAACATTTAAGTGATATAAAAACGTACGTGAATTTTAGCTTTTAATGTCCATAAAGGCTTTCAGATACGAGGTCATTTATGTCGAACGTAATTGCCCTTTTGTCGCCACTTTCGCCGCACGATACGCACTGATCTACGCTAAGATGTCATAAGTCACTTAACAGACAGGTGACATTCACTTTCTCTGCCTACCTCACCAATTGACCACATGACCCTGAGGTTAAACTACTTATGTACAGAGGAGCCTTACTTAACTCACGAGAAAACAGGGAGCAGCAAGTCAGTTTCCAATAATAATCATGTCGCTAATATGGAAAGGGACATATATTCTCTGGTGGACAATGCAGCTTGTTCGAATTGAAAAATAATACACGGTGACAATAGAAACAAAAAATCAAAGAATCAAACGAAATTGATCCAGCGTGAATTCAGGCTTACTTTTGAAATATTCTTTTTTTCTCCTCCTCCTACTTATACTATTCCTCCGCCTCCTCCTCCTCCTCCTCTTCCTCCTCCTCCTACTCCTCATCATCATCAGCAGCAGCAGCAGCATCATCATCAATTAATTATTCCTTTTCAACTTTTTTTTGCTTCAAATGTTTACTCATTATTATCCATTTTTTTTTCTGCTACATCAGCTTCACCATGATTTATTTTTCTTCTTCTTCTCCTTCTTCTTCTACTTCTACTTCCTCTTCTTCTACTTCTTCTTCTTCTTCCTCTTCTTCTTCTTCTTCTCCTTCTTCTACTTCTTCTACTTCCTCTTCCTCTTCTTCTTCTTCTTCTTCTCCTTCTTCTACCTCTACTTCTTCTTCCTCTTCTTCTTCTTCTTCTTCTTCTTCTCCTTCTTCTTCTTCTTCTTCTTCTTCTTCTTCTCCTTCTTCTTCTTCCTCTTCTTCTTCTTCTTCTTCTTCTTTTCCTTCTTCTACTTCTTCTTCTTCCTCTTCTTCTTCTTCTTCTTCTTCTTCTTCTTCTTCTTCTTCTTCTACCTCTATTTCTTCTTCTTCCTTTTCTTCTTCTTCTTCTCCTTCTTCGCCTTCTTCTACTTCTTCTTCTTCTTCTTCTTCCTCTTCTGCTGCTGCTGCTTTTTCCTTTTACTTTTTGGGGAATTAGTTGCGGCCATTGCATACCGTCGTTTCGTCACATTAGTGTGAAGAGCGACTTGCAGCTTCCCGTTTCAAGTCAAAGAAAACGAATGAAGAGCAGAAGGGAATGGATGAGCAATTGTACTATTCGCGCAAATAAATATATTGGAATAACACTATGTTCACATGTAAGTAAAAAAAAAAGTGGCACATTGTAGCTGAATTTGTGTAAGAGCAGCACTGTTAAACTTATTTGACCCCAAAGGTAAAGAAATTTCCAGTTCACTGAGGGAAATTTATTTGGATCATTTTTCCGGTTACGAAATGATCGTCACGGATAAATAAGTTTTTAATTTTGAGATCAGCGTATCTTCAAAGCTATTAAGGAACATTTTAGGAACATTTTACCGAATAAAACATCCATTCTGGCGGTTTCGGGTTGCAGAGTTCGCCTCCCCATAATCGAAGCATTGTTTATACGCATTAATAACCCAAACATCAACCATTCCCGTTATGAGGGGGGTGAAGGTGTATGGAATTGCTGTTGAAATAAATATAAAAATCGCCCTCTTGATAGATTCACCAATTTATTTCATTTTGCAACCGCCTGACGACAACCAATGTCGGTCGAAAACGTTCGCACAAAATACGGAGATTTTTTACACTCCTTAGATTATGACATCAAATCCGTCGTACGAAGACTAGAAAAAAGGATCAAAGCTGAATAAGCGGAAGTTGGCATCCCTGTTTAATCAAACATATCTATCTATCTATCTATCTATCTATATATATATATATATATATATATATATATATATATATATATATATATATATATGTATATATATATATATAATTAGTCTCGAAAACTGGAAAAAAATCAATCTACTGCACTATATTAGTTAACTTCCAACAATTTACTCTAATAGAAATATATTTTTATATATGTTTTTTTATATAAGGAATCGTCAGTTGTTTACCATGAAAACTGTTTCGGGATTTTAAAAACAAAACAGTATTTCTTTATCATGGCATCCCAGCAGTGTTGATCAGACACCACCTCCCTATTTAATAATTATTTTTTAATAAAAAAGTTTACAAATATTTGATTTAGTTTTGCCTCCAGATTTGTTTTTCTTTATAAGTTATTAAATATAGTTTCTCCTTACCTGTGTTGTTCCTTTCAAATTGAGTTTACTATTTTACAGAACATCTATTTTATAGAGTTAGATGATTCCATTATAATAACCCCCCCCCCTTTTTCCCTCTTTGTTATTTTCTTTATCTACAAATGTTTTAAAATTAAAAATATATATTTATAAAAATATTTCATATATACATATATATACATTTATTTATTTATTTGTTTCATCATGAACTATTTACATATGTTATACATTTTTATAGTAGAGATTTGGATTTTTTTATCAATTTCTTTTGATTTATTTCATATAATTTAAAAGCGTCAGGATAGCGTGTTATTGCCTTATTTAATTGTCTAAATATTTTATTTTGATCTCCACCTTGTTTAAGCATTCTTATTACTAAGTAAGTAACTGGAGGTATAAAATCCATTAATCTTAAAGTAACGCGAACTATTATTATTATATATATAATATATATTTATATATATATATATATATATATATATATATATATATTTATGTAATTATTGGTGATTGCAGCGTTCGTTGTTGTTTTGCTCACCTCACTACTACTTCGATTGTATCATTTCCCAAGTGATTAAGATGCAGAAAATTGTTTCTGGCTCACAGCCGTCATCAGCATAGCTAACTAACTGATGATCGCTGTGAGCCAGAAACATCTGACAATGGATTATTTTTATGTACGCATAATATATATATATATATATATATATATATATATATATATATATATATATATATATATGGTAAAATGAAAAAGGAAAACCAAAAACTGGATGTTTTTTTATGTGTACATCAACGTTTCGTCTTTATTTATAAGACTTCATCAGGATGATGATATAGGGAAAAGATATCATGCAAGCACGGATACATGTAGGGTAGACATGTTGGGAAGAAAAATAAAATAAAATGAAAAATATTGGCAGCGTCTAGCTGGACGTCCGTACTTGTTAGAGAATGAAAAATGAGTGGGAGAAAAAAGGGGAAGGGTGGAGGGAGCAAGGACTACTGTGGCTGGCGATGAGAGAAAGAGGTGGGGGATGAGCAGGGGTAAAATGGATGGCAGAGAGAGATTGGAGGAAAAGGGGGAGGGGGTGTCTGACCAGATGGCTGCGGTCGAGACCGAAGGGGAAGAGTGAGTTGGAACGTTTGTGTGTGTGGGGTGTGTGCAGGGAAATGGGGATGGGCAGAGAGGGAGGGGGGGGGGCTGTGATCTCGGAGGATGGGCGAAAGCCATAG
>OY744537.1:5077982-5137982 GCA_963556195.1 Sepiola atlantica | reverse complement strand
CACAGATAGGTACCGAGCTCACGTACACAAATGACTATTTCAAAAATCATAAAAACTGAAGAACAATTGAAAGAGAGAGAAAGAAAAAAACACTAAAATGTACAATTATTATGAAAACCATTACTACTTCTACTAGTTCTCCTATTTCAACTGCCAAAGGTCATTCATGTATTCACCCCCCCCCCGCAAATATCAATTTGATTATAAAAAAAACTAACAGTGGAGACTTAAATGTCTTTCATCGGGTATTTTTTCTGTCTCTTTCCGTCGTTTTTATTGAGTGTATAATTTGAGTAATTGACACACACACACACACACACACACACACACACACACACACACACACACACACACATATATATATATATATAATGTATAGAGGCTAACGAGGTTAACGACGCGGACTGAGTACCTGCGTGTGCCGGGTTCGAATCCAGTTCGTTCCACAGAAACACTTTCATCAAAAGCCACACGTGAACTTGTGTCTAACCTCTTGGGGAGGAGGAAAATAATATCTATATCAGATATATATATATATGTATATATATATTAGGACACATTCATAGTTATTACTATGGAATAACGTTAGTATGTATCCAATCTTATAGCATTTGATACTTATCTTTTTTAGGGGGGGGGGTAAAACTGACATATGTAAAATTTATTTGACTTGCATCAAATTGACAGTTTCGACTGAAAATAAACTTTATAGGCAGATGTTTGCCCTGAAGTATATATATATATATATATATATATTTATGCACATGCAGATTATGTCGCTGTATAATAGCACTTAAATGTGGCTGGAAAGGCAATTGCTTCCAGTTATTATTAGAATGTATATATATATATATATATATATATATATATATATATATATATATATATATATATCAGTGTGGATAACAAAGCTAAATCAGTAAACTTAATTCTGGATCTGATGATAACTAAAAGAGTTCAATGGGAAAACCACAGAACGTACTATTAATGAAGCTAAAAACTGATCAAATGAAATCGTAACGTCACTTTGATTGTTATGTTTCATTATGTTACTACGTGTGTCATGACAACGAAATGTGTCCTTTCCGAATTCTCTTTCTCTCCTCAGTAATTCTCTAATTATTGTTCATCACTCCATATTTCTTTTTTTCCTCCTACTTTGTCCTTTTCTCTTCTGTTTCTTAACACGGTTTCTTCATTTACTTCTTGTTGTTTCTATCTTTCTCTCTTCTTAAAATCCTCAGAACAGACAAGAACTTGAATAGTGAGGTGAAATGTCCTCGGTTTGTTACAGGCCATCGACCATCTCTCGCAATGAAGGCATAACATATTTTAAACTAGTCTTGACTATAAATTAAATATTCATAGCAAATATATTAGTTCACAGTATATTTCGTTTTCTAATGAGAATTTTGAAAAAATATTTTACAAAATGCCCAACTGATATTTTAATGGTAAATATATACATATACATATACATAAATGTATACATGTATGTATATTCATATACATATACATAAATATATACATGTATGTAAATACACATACATATACAGGGTGACCCCAAAAACGGGCCCCAAATCTGAGGAATAACTAGTTTATTATATTCACAACATCATATAAAAACACTAGGGTGTTTGGCCTTTTTTTCTTCGTTCTACAGCATGTGTTCTAGATGGACTCCTTTTAGCTCCGTGCATTTCTTGAGGCGCAGAACGAAGTTGTCCATGACGTTCTTACATACTGAATTGGGAATGGCTCTCATCTCCCCCCTGAGTGCTTCCTTGAGTTCCGTGATGGTTCTGGGTTTTCCTGCGTACATTCTGTCCTTAAGATAGCCCCAAAGGAAATAATCTGGGGGGCTTAGGTCCGGGTCTTGGAGTGGCCACTCAAAATTAGTCTTGAGACTGATCACTCGGCCTCCGAAGTTCTCTTTCAGCCAATCTCGGGACAGGTTTGAGGTGTGAGAACTTGCTCCGTCTTGCTGGACCAGAACTTGCTCATGAGCGACGGGTAGAGGGTCTGGAGCTCACTCTTGAAGGTTTTGAGGGCCTCCACATACCGCTCCTTGGTGACTGTCACTGCTGCGGCAGATTCTTCGATGAAGATTGGTCCGATGATGCCTCTGACCGAGATTGCAGCCCACACCGTGCAATTAGGAGAGTGCAGGGGCTTGGTGGCTACTTCATTGGGTCTGGAGGACCCCCAGAATAGATTTGTCTTGGAGTTTGCCTTTCCGTCAAGATGGAAGTGGGCTTCATCTGAGGTCCAAAGGAGGTTAAGGAAACCTGGTGTCTCCTCGATCTTATCGAGCATCTTGACTGTCATAGCCCTCCTCTGCTTCTTGTCTGAGGCTTTAGAGGTCTGCAGCGTCTGTATTCTGTATGGGTAAGCCCTGATATCGTTCACCAGCATTCTCCTGCAAGTCTCACGGAAGATAGCGAGTGACTGACTTCGCTTACGCACAGAGCGTTTCGGACTCTCCTGGAGAGACTCTCTCACACTTTCGACCAGCTCGGCTGTCTGCTTCTTGGGACGTGCCGAGTGCTTGGACGGTTCTCACTGGCAACGTTGAAGTTCTCCACGGTCCCATACTTCTCGAAGTGGTCCACCCAGTTCTGAATTCTGCTTTTGGGTGGAGCCTTTTCACATCCGAACTGATGCATGAAACTGTCCTGAGTTTTCTTAAACAAGCCTCTCTTGTGGTAAAATTTAACACAGTGTATTCTTTGTCCCAGCTCCCACTGAGCTATTGGTGTACTCACGGTCGTAGATTCTGCCATGTCCTGTAAAATAAGGGCAATCGGTGAATAAATAAAGGAGATATCACATAAAGTGTACACGGGGACCGGTTTTTTTTTAGTCACCCTATATACATAAGCATACTTACCTGAAATAACATGATACTTAACAATTATTGTACCATAAAACGCATTTCTAACATAGATCATTTTGAATTTGAATACAAGAAAATCCTTTCAAATTTATTTATTTATTTCCTCTTTTCGACACAAAATTGAGTTCTCTCAGTTAATTGTATCGTAACATTTGTAAACACATTAATAAATTTACTTAACAACAATATCATTTCTTCGACTCTTTATAACGGGTTCGTTAACTTGGATGGTAAGACTTTAGATACCAGTTGTTTACGGTTTGTAGTGTCCTAGGGTGCAGGTTTCGAATCTTGGAGATGATGAGTTCTTTATGTCTAGAAACGTTGACGAGATTTAAATCGACGAGAATAGCCCCCCCCCCCGTACGTTACAATAGTTTATATATGTACTCTACACACGCAATTAAATGTCAAGGTCAAGTGTCAGTTTCCTATATAAAGAAAACTCCAAAAAATTGTCATATATATATATATATATATATATATATATATATATATAATAATGGTAATAATCCAGGTGAAAAATATCCACAGGGTGGAATTCCAGAGAATTTTAACCGGGTTTATAAAAAGTGCTCAATATCAAAATAGAGCTTTATATATGATAATGTTATTTACACAGACATGTACAAAATCTGCGACACTGGCATGTCGATGTTATCGATCAACAGTTACTATAAACTGAGATTTCATCAGGCAGAGTTAGAATCCGATCTTAACCTCAGATCATATTCGTTTATAGTAACTGTTGATCGATAACATCGACATGCCAGTGTCGCAGATTTTGTACATGTATATATATATAGCCTTGGCAGTTACACTACAGTTACTTCCCCAAGGTTGAATACTTTAGATGTAATTACCGGTATAGTTTGTATTAGAACCATATTTACGCGTCTCCATCGTGTAACTGACTTCCTAGCCAAGGGGTTAACAACGTTGGGTTAGACCCAAAGATGTAAGTTCGGTCCTGTTGGTAAGTAGGCCAGTTGTTTGAATCGATGCTGATATACATACATATATATATATATATATATATATATATATATATATATATATATATATATATATATTCAAAACTTATTACTTTGTATGTTAAATTAGTTACTTTTTTTTTTGACATCATCAAATATCAGATTCGATACCCGAGTACAATTGTTTGTGTCGTTGTTTGTACATGAAAATATAGAGGCCGAATAAACAACATCGTTTTCGACGATACTGCATCTTCTAGGACGATGACGGCGGATTAACACAATGGCTCCACTTTAATGTTTTATTTTAAGTAAATAACTACATGATGTATATTTATGTTCAGGTTGAAAATTTTAAAAAACAACTTACAAGCGTATGACGCATAATCACCATTACAACACACCCACATACTTTATATATATATATATATATATATATATATATATATATATATATATATATATATATATATATATGAAAAAGGAAATACCAAGAGATATTTTTTTATATATTCATCAACGTTTCGTCTTTATTGTAAGACTTTCTCAGGATGATAAATTTAAGAAAAATGTCATGCTAGTACATCGAAATATTAGGTTGACATGATGGGTTTATGAGAAAAAGTAGTAGCCGTAGTCCAACGCTCTTAGTAGCCACGGCTACTTCTTTTTCTCATCAACCCACCATGTCAACCCAATATTTCGATGTACTAGCATGACATTTTACTTGAAATTATCATCCTGAGAAAGTCTTACAATAAAGACGAAACGTTGATGAATATGTAAAAAAACATCTCTTGGTTTTTCCTTTTTCATTTCCCATTACATCGGATTACTCTCATCCTTCCTTTCTTTATATATATATATATATATATATATATATATATATGTATATATATATATATATATATATATATATATATATATATATATTTCCTCACTTAAAAAGATATTTTTTTGTAAAAGTGCTTGCATGGATTCTGAAATCTCTAAACAGGTATTGCTTGAATTCTGCGCTAAGGAAACAACCTGGAAACACTGCCTGGCGGATAAGCAAAGAAGGAAAAGTGTTAATTAGCAGCTTTACCTTCTCATAGATCAGTTTTACAACTAAGGTTTGAGAGTATAGTCTACGCTATTATTCAATCCATAAGTTGAAGGAGGATATATGGATGCATGCCTTTCCTAATAGTATTAATGAAAGTATTGAAGTATCCCCGACAGAACTCGAACCTTAGAATGCTAAACTCACAACACGCGCCTGTAACTACTATACCACGCTCTCTCTCTCTCTCTCTCATATATATATATATATATATATATATATATATATATATATATATATATATATATTAGTGTGTGTGTGTGTGTGTGTGTGTGTGTGTACAATCTAGCCTCAAATCAGATGATCCCACTGCAGTATCCCGATCGTGCAAGTTCTGATACAAGGATATTATATGTTCAACTATCTCTTTTATATTTATTTCTGACATGAAATATTTAATACTTGGGATCTCTTAATCGAACTTTAGCGTGACAAATGAACAAATATGCTATTTTAAATGTTACAGACCTATAACATGATATTTTAAACTTAAGTGTGACAGACTGACAACAAGGATCTTACAAACGTTTACATACTATTTCACATATAAGCCCCACAGACCAACGAACTATTTTAAACGTAATGTGACAGAATAACATAAAATGTTATTTTAAACTTAAGTGTCACAGATCAACGAAAATGATATTTAAAACTTAATTGTGAAATAACGATTAAGATTTATTTAAATCTTAATCGTGATATACCTATACCAATCCTTTTTTTTTAAATAAATATATAAAAAAACAACGAAAATGGCATTTCAAACTGAAGCGGAACAGACTAGCGAAAATGCTTTTTCAAACTTGAGCAGGCCAGACTGGCGACAATTCTATTTCAAAATTTAGCGGGCCAGACTGGCAGGGCAGACTAGCGAAAATGCTATTTCAAACGTAAACGGGACAGACTGAGATATTGACAGACTGACGGACAGATATTCTCATAGATATGATGGGACACATTTCAAAATACATACCAATGATGAGATGTTGATTATGCTCTTTCCACCAATTGAAAAATGAGATGAAGTTATCATTCTCTTTTAATTATGTCTACACATTACAATCTTTGCAAACAATGAAACCTTTAGTAAACAAAGAATTTTCTTACTAAAATATCGTAATTGATTTATTCTGATTTTGATCGGTTAGTTTACATTTTTTAAGCTGGAGTATAACAGGGAATGGAGGCGATATTCAAATCTTAAACCATACAGGAATTCAATATTTGCAAGTTCTCAACACAGAAAAATACGTTCATGTAATCCAACTATAAACGCTGGCATCAGATTCGCATACATCCAACCACGAGGGTTATGTTTTTTTGTTGAGCTGCATATGACTCACAATCATCATTTAGCTATGTGACCACTTTAAGACATCAGCCACGATCTAAGTATCTCCATGAAGCTCAGTTAAACTTCTCCAACCGTCCACATGTATGGCATATCTTCTTTATATCTGCTTTCAGTCGACGGTGCCAGGCGTTGCTTGGGCTTCTTCTTTTTCTTGTTTTGTGTGGATTTAAACGTATTGTCGATCTTGTTGTACAAGCTGGACACCGTCGATTAGGATTTAACTCGATTAACAGTTTCTTATACTCGACACGGGTTGATGAACATTTACTTTTATTACATTCTAACATCCATTAACCGTAAAACAAAATAGTTAGTTTTATAAATCCGGTTACGAAAACATTTTGCGTCAAATAAATACTTTGTGCATTCGAGTATTTATAAAGTGCAACAATGACCACATATCCAACATTGTACATCATTGTGTAGAAGTGAAAACAAAAACATTACGTATTTGGATCTTTCTGAGTTGCTTTAGACTTAATGTTACTTATAGTTACTTGATACTTAGATTTTTATAGCTGTATTCTCGTGGTCCAAGAGTCAGCATCATTTCATGTAACTGATGAGGATGTGCTGGCATATTTAAGGCAAAACCATTTTCAAGAAATCTATCACACGCTATACTGGGTGACGTGGTATATTTAGCAAGGTAAACACAACAACCGGCTTATCATCTTGACTACTTCTTTACATTACTATGTTCCCTAAATCCAGATGATATAATGTTATACGAGATGAGTTATGCCAGATGATATAAATTCACATCAGATGATTTATACCAGATCATTTGTATTCATACCGGCCCAGGAGTATTCATGTAAGATCAAATGCAAATGCCCGACATGCCATGTTTGCAAATGTACCTCTCTCAAACCGTATCTGCTAATCTTCATTAAATCAAGACCAAAATAAACTTTAAAAACTAAACTCCATTTTAAAGGGATCACTATCATCCTCACAATCATCATCATCATCATCTTTATCGTCATGAGAACTGCATCAAAAGCTTTTCCGGCTAAGTGTATGATTTAGAGTCTGGCTAGATTTATCTATGGTGATAAATTCTTTAAAGAAATGTGTATATGTTTCTCGATATTATTATAATGTACTGATCCATGTTGTTTTAGTTTAACACATACGTATATTTTAGGATTGATGTAGGGTTTTAGGATTAATGTAGGGTTTTAGGATTAATGTAGGGTTTTAGGATTGATGTAGGGTTTTAAGATTGATGTAGGGTTTTAGGATTAATGTAGGGTTTTAGGATTAATGTAGGGTTTTAGGATTGATGTAGGGTTTTAAGATTGATGTAGGGTTTTAGGATTAATGTAGGGTTTTAGGATTAATGTAGGGTTTTAGGATTAATGTAGGGTTTTAGGATTAATGTAGGGTTTTATGGTTAATGTAGGGTTTTAGGATTAATGTAGGGTTTTAGAATTGATGTAGATTTTCAGCGCTCTGCACGATGATATATGAAGAGCATGAGCGGGAAAACTTGAAACATATGCGTCAGAAAGCGTTCGTTTTTAATTCGAGTGAATTTGATACAAAAGTTCGATTTAAAAGAATTCAATATAATTCAATATAATTCAATATCAACATAATTTGAAATTTGCATAAATGCAATTACGTCAAATTGTCTATCAATTAATACAAAACATATTTATAGTGTTATTTGATGCGGTGATAAAATGAATAACACATATGACATTGTTTAAAAAAATAATCAATAAGAAAACGGAAGTTTTTCTAAGGTCCTCCAGTGTTGTTAATATTGTTTTTCTAGGCAGACAGTTCCTTCTTAATGATAAGATGACCAGTCTCTATTTATTCTCATTATTCCGTTTTTTGTCGGACAATAGGTAACATCATATAATAAGTATCATAGTATATGTAATACAAATTAAAACACCAGTCGTAAAACAGAATGCGCTTCTCAGCTTATAGAAATTTTACATCCAATTAATATATATTAATTTATTAGTTTGATGTTCTGCCAGTTTTAAATATAACAGATCGGGAAATTGCAGAAGGTTATTTTGGAGAGTATTAAGCGATTTGTTTGAGTTTCTGTAATTTATGTTGTGTGAAAACCACCATTTTTTTAAAAGCTTCTTCTTAGAGATCATAAAAAAACATAGTCGAATTTAAGGAGAAACAAAATGTCCGACACTTTTTTTCCTTAGTTGTTCTTCCACAAATGTCTCTTTTTATGTGTCAAACATCTATTTACCATTTTCGTCAGTTGTTACCGACCATTAATTTTATAAAATACTATATAGAAAATATCATTCAGGGAAAATAATTATTTGAATTAATAAATTTTGATTTCAATTTGTATTTTATTTCTAAACAATTGGAATCAGAGACTTTTCTTTTTAAAATGGTAATGAAAAACACAAAAAAATATATATATATTGTTTATCTTTTTCTTCTTTTTCAAGAAGACATACATAAAAAAATGAAATGACTTTGAAACGGATAATAGTTTTTGCATTCAATGTTATTAACCGGCATTCACTAGTAATACAAACGAAAATTCCACCGGTAATTTAAACAGACAATTTAATGCATTTTGATCATGTGGGGTTAGTTAGATTCTGTCCTCAATCAAAATAAAACTGGTGAAATTTGGTCAATTAAATTTGTTTACAAAAAAAAACGATAATTAAAATTCAGAATAAATTGTAAATAATCGGAATGCGTTTTTGAAAATAAATTAAAATAATTTACATGATTTAATTTATTTATTTTTCTTCATTTTATTCGAATATCTTTTCACAAAAGAAATATGTGTGAAAAATGTAAAATTTAATCATTTTTTTAGATTTTTTTCTTCGCAGTATTTTTAACCACAAAATCAAACAACTTTTATTGAAAAAAGTAAAGGAAAAATGTGTTTTATTTTTGTTCTTCCCTCATTGCATGACTGTTGAAATTGTTGATGAAACAGCAAGTCATTTCCAAATTCAGATTTGACACCAGGACAAACAATTGTCAGCGTTTTTTTTTTGTAGGGACATTTTCTTTTCTTTTGTCTGCTTTCAAACATAAATATTGGGAGAGAAACGAATGTGGTAAAATTGTAAATATCATTGAAATGTTTGGCAGAATAAAATTGTGAAATAAACGAACACAGTCTCAGCTTCTTCTGTTTTTCAAACGCCATTTTGATTATTTTCATTTTGATGAACCTTACACTTTACAATGTTTTATTAAATTTTATTTTTCACATTAATTAGTCACGTCTTATTAAGACTGAACGAAAAAAAAACACTGTCGTCATATGTTACATTCGGAATTCAGTGCGTTATACAAATGATTTATTAAAAAAATTAAAATTATTTTTTTAACAAAAATGGTTACTCAGATTTCTGGGATATTGAAATGTGAAAGAAATACGAAACTTCATTTAAGATTTTTAAATGTTTTCAGTGTTTTCTTAAATAAACTTGTGTTATGAAAACACACAAATTATGTTCTTAAATACTTTTATTTATACATATTTTAATTTAAATTATTTTTATATACGTCACTAACAGACGTTAATTATTTTCATGAACCTGATACACTGAAACATGTAATCTAGAAAATAAGCCGATCACCTTTCATTCCCGCCACTGCCCGACTCTTACTTTTCTCTCGTTTAAAAAAATTGCCGATTTTACAATAGTTTTACTTTTCGGTTCATTTACTTTTTAACTTTTTAAAATACAATTAGTGTACTTAATCTTTTCTGTCCTCGGTCAGTGTAGGAGAAATCGTTCTGGACTGAGAAGGCGTGTGTACATAACGCAATGTATTTATTTATATTGGAATTGTTTAAGAACTCAAAATAGTGATGATAAAAACAAGTAAGCTTGTATACCTATAAAAAATACAAATAATCAGAAAATCATACATATTGTAAGATCGGCAAATATTGAAATCGAGAGCAGAGTTAGACACACATTCGGTTTTTAATGCATGGAAAACCCATTTTCAGCAAAAGTGGAACTCGGAATTAAGACAAGATTAAAATTGCCACAGTCTAGAAGGATTTCTCTTTAACTGACCGAAGACAGAAAAAATAAAGTATAGTATCAGAACAGATAATGTTTTTTGAAAAGTAACAAAATTAAAATAAATCCAAAAAATATTTATTGTAAATTCGGCAAATATTAAGAATAGACGAAAAACATTGTTTGTTTGTTTTAATATTCAAGGCAGACGATTTTCTTTACTTTCAAATAGCGATTGATTAGTTAATTCGAGTCACGTAACACAAATCGTTGATTGTGATTGGTAGCGGACAGTGTCGGCTATGAAAAGTGAACCCGATTTTAGCTCAGCATGTAATATAGCCTTTTCAAACAAACTCATCTGTCACCTCATTTACACGTTTGCCAAATTTTTACTATCACACCAATCGTAGTTGAGGGAGGAGGCTATTTTTTAAATAAGTTTAAGCGCGGAAACTGTGTGTACAATAAAACATTTAAAGGAGAAAATGAAGCTAAGTTCAATAGTAATTTAAGGGGGATATAGTTGTTTACATCTTGAATAAAATTTAATATGTAAAAAACTATATTCCCCTTAAATTACTATTTACTATATTTTCTGCTTTACAAATAATTCATTGAGGGGAACTTTTTCTTTTCTTAAACAGTGAAAAACTTACAATTTGCATATATTGGAGCGGTAGTCATAGATATATTTCAGGTATATCTAACCTAATTCTAATACCTAAATAAACCTAACCCTAAACTAACCCTAATCAAGAAAAGAAGTAGAAAGAAGCGATATAGTCGAAAGACAACAAATTGTTACACGCCAAAATTGACAGCTTAATGGCCAGGAAGTGGATGCTCATTTTACGTTAAATGTATATACGAAAGTTATCCCTTATTACAAAATCTAAAAAATATTTTTAATATATATTTTAATTCCTTTTCCGTGAATGTTTTTTAAAGCTGTTTCCATGTAATCAGCAAAGATCTGGGAATGATAGTTAAAAAAAAACAGTTACTTTTTTGTTTTTTGTGGTTGATTCCCTTCAGCTGATTATCCGATTCCTTCCAAGGAGAAAACATGCGAAACAAAATTAGAACAGTTGGTTCTCAAAAGTAGTAGTCGACAAGCAGAAAGTAATGATCAGTCGCAAGAAGAGCGTAAGTTAAAGTCGAGCTTCAGAGTCACATGAACAAGATAGATATCTACAGAGACAATGGTTTCGGCTGCTTAATTCCAATTAAATTATATTTTTTTGATGGAAGTCGCTCCAGACAAGGCATGAAGCCACTTTATGTCAGGAGCTAAAAAAAATTATTTAACATTCGAAAACTAGCCAACACTAAGTGTTTTATGGATAGATTCCGACCCAGAAAGCAGCAATTATTCCCCCTTTGTCAGGAACATCGCTCATAGAATGTGAGAACTAAAGGACAAAATAAGGGATGAGAGAGTTACGAGGTTGCCGAAAGTAAATCCAAAGTCCACTTTCTACCATGCAAGATAAGTATCCATAAATAATAATACTTGATATTATTTTTGGCATCCGTTTGTCTCGGGAAACAATGGAGTTTTGTGCTTAAGATCAGTCTGCTGCCGAATTTCAACGTCTGCTGTGATTGTGCAGGCTTATCCCGGATCAGCAGACTCTATTGCGCTTGCCAGAGATGTAGGTATCTGGTTCTAAGAGTTCTTAGTCATCCCTCACCCATCTGTGCTCTTCCTCTCCCTCCACTGCTGGTCTCTACTCTCCCTACTTCTTTTCGAGCAGGTATTCACAACAATACTAGTTATTAAGTTCATAAATGTCCCCCAAACATTCTTGATCGTCTTATACGATGAAATAGAAAACAGAATTTAGAAATAATTGTGTCAAGAGATATTATGTTCATTACCCGATGAAGCAACTTTAAAAACAAAACAATAATCAAGGAATTAAAACAATTACTCTACTTTGGTCAAGAGTAAGTTCACGTGTTTTAGGTATTTATGTGAGAAAGATTTTTAATCCAAAAGAAAGTTACAAAAATAATGGGCTTAGCCGCCATTGAATTGGTGTGAACAAAAATTGACCGAAAAGTCAGAGCTAGCGATGAAAAAATTAATAAATGGGAATAAATAAATATAAATTTTGTTTGTAAGACGAAGGAAAACATCCAGGTATTCATCGAAGTCAGACAAGGAAGAACATTGAGTAAGATAAATAAATAAAAGTTATGGTAATGGACTGATTTTGCCTTTGGTCATTGGAATATAACTAAAAAGTGTGTATATATATATATATATATATATATATATATTAATGCAGGGGTTGTGAAATACCTGACTAGCACACGGGCGCAGGAATATCCCTCTAGTTTTGATGGGCCCGTAGATCTTGTCAGGTCATTGATCTAGTTAAGGGAAAACTCTAAGATAAAAACTGTGCTTCTGACTACTTACGTTTTGGCAGCCAACTGCTGGTTGAGTATGGCCTCCTCTGCCCAGATCGACAACTTTCCTAGAGCTACAGACCCAAACAAATATCCGGTTTGCAAACTTAAATTGCTTAAGGAGTAGATGAGCTCTGCCTATCGCCCGACTTTTGCAGGGGCATCTCAAAGACATCTAGTACTTGCCCTTGTTTCCTTACTAGGACAATGAACGCCGTGTCTTTTTCTCTCTATCTAGACAATTTCGGTGAAATTTCTTGTCACTAAGTCTCACATAACTAGTCTGGGTCGCTTTTGTTCCGACAGGTTAGACAGCTTGTTTTGCTGCTGTTTCCGACTGGCAGTACAAGAGCCCTTACTCTTATGTAGCGCTAAGAATAGCTTCTCTATCAGCAGTTGTATAATATTGTGGGTAACTGTACATGCCACGTCGTGCATGGAAAGTTAACCTCGGTTGGCTTTACCGAGGCCACGACACCCATGGATTTATTCTCGACTAATGGTCTGATTGTGTGAGCTTATTGGAACTAAACAGACATCCACTTTGCCCTCCAAACATAATATAAAACCAAAATGACAGTACAAAGAAAAAGAAACAAACCTAAACCAGACACCAACAAAAAACATATTTGCCTTTGCCATATAGACTAGCATTCAGAAATATCCGGTGGCTTAGAACCAACATGAATGACGTAGCAATCTTTCTCCCAGTAAACTCCCCGGATGTCCTAACATTAAGTGAAACAAACGTACCATCTTCAATCTCCTAACACCATTCTGACATGACTGAATACCTCTAACTCTACCGTAAAGTCTCTGACAAACATATGTACGGGCTAGGAGTTTATATTCGGAACACCATCTCCTTGACTAGATAACATAGGCTAGAATCAGATGATCAATCTACATGTACTTCAGATTAACCTTACAGCAGAACGTTAGTTACTTATATTTCTAATACCGTTGTCCTTCGACCCAGAACTCTACCCTGCTTAACTTTGTCTCTCAAAGCAGAGATACAGCACTGTCACTTGACTCGAGTGCCGTAATACATGTATTTGGGGATTTTAATGTACATCATTGTAACTGGTTTGGATTCTCTAGCTATACCGACGCAGCTGGTAACTGCACGTAGCGCACTCCCTCTAACAGACTGTCACTTTCCTGGCCCATTTCCCTGATCGTGTGGAGCAGCAAGCCTCACTTCTCAACCTGTTCTTGACTTCACTGCCCGAGGCTTGTGTGAAAAAATACCCATGGCCCGGCTTGGGTACGCTGATCACATTGTGGTAATGATTGATATCACCCTAAAATCTCGTCCCTAAGCTCATGGGCCGTTGCTGAAAACGACGAGATACTATAAGCGGGAAGACTGAGAATCCATCAGAGATCACATCAGAGACGCCCAATGGAAGGAGACTTCATCACTCCATTCTGATCAGTGCGCAAATGAGGTAATCGGATAAAGCAAATGTCCCCATACGAAAATTCCACAGCAAGCCCCACTCTACGCAATGGTTCAATTCAAAATGTGCAGCTGCTATTGCTCTGAGGCAGCAAGCATTTCAACAATTCAACCGCCACAAGTGAACTACAAATAGACAGAAACGTATAGCGTCAATAAATAGTTGTAAGACTGTATTAGATGAAGCAAAGAGAAGGTATAAAGACCAGAAAACGCATTCAGCCACAGAAACTAGGTACTCACGATTTCTGGAAAATATTCAATAGTGTAGGGAATAATGGGCAATCAACAATTCCCCCGATATCGAACAACAATGATGTCGTTTGCAGAGCAACTGATAAGGCTGAACTACTTTCCCAGCGTTTCGCCTGAAACTCCACTTTGGATTCCGCAAACCACTCTTTCCCAAATTTCCCATTGTTGACTGAAGCAACAATTGATGACCTAACCATCGCCCCATCTCATGTGCGGAACATCATAAAAACCCTTCACACCTCCAAAGTATGTGGGCTTGATCTTATACCAGTAATAGTAATAAACGAAATGCTCCGTGAACTGGTTCTTGTCCTCTCCTAACTCTCCAACAAATGTATTGCTGAAACTTGCTTCCCTGATAGTTCGAAAATTGTCTCTCTGGTACCAATCTTAATGAATTCTGGAGATAAAACCGACTCTCAAAATTATCGCCCCCCCCCCACGGTCTACTCCCGCTCTTCGCTAAAATCTTTGAATCCTTTATCAATCCAGCGATAGTCCGCTATCTCGTTAACGCTAAACGTCTTTCTGACCATCAGTATGGGATTAGGCAAGCACGGTCTTCTGCGGATATCCTAATGGTCATCTCTGAATGCATATACCATGCAATGGACAAGGCAGGTGATAATAGGGCGTTAGCTCTTGCTACATCCAAAAAAAAATTAATTCATATGGTACCAATGGACGAATATTTAATATAATCAGATCTTTCCTATCCAATAGAATTATTCAGGTTTTCCTCGATGGGCGTCCATTCAGACAACGTGACATAAATGCAGGTGTACCCCAGGAGTCGATCCCTAAACATTTATGGTTCATGATTCTCATAACTGACCTCCCTGATGACATTGTGTCTGAGATGGCTATATTTGCTGGCAACACCACGCTCTACATTCATCATGTAGGTAAAACGGACGTGCACATATCCGAAGTAATGGCTGACTCCTTAGAAAGTTACTCCCAGTCTGTAGTGGAATGGAATCATAAATGGATGGTAACATGTAATGCTGCTGAGACAAAGCTCAGTCTCTTCAACAATTACAAGAAACCTGTTTAACCACGGATTTCCATAGCAAATAAAACACTACCCGAGAGTCCAACGTTCAAACTTCTCGGCCTAACATTCACATGTAACATGAATTGGAACAAATACATAGAAGACATTGCTTAGGCTACCGCAAAGAAGTAAACTCTCTTTACAGTGCTAAGAAAGCTTCTCACTCCTAACAACATCTGATATCTCTACAACGACACCGTTCACCCATGAATGGAGTAGTGTTGGGCTGATGCACCATTTACCAGCCCCTCCCGTTTACACAATGTGCAAAAAGTGTATTTAATCTAATATGTACCTAACTATCCACCAAGAACTAGCCCTATCGCCGCAATGTTGCATCTATGTGCTTGTTTTACAAGTACTTCAATGAAATGTGCTTCGATGAACTTGCTGCTCTGGTGCTCCCCCGACAATCAGCTAAATCCCATCCATTCACTGTTGAGGTCCCGAGATGCCGGAGAGCCTTCTACTCCTTTTGGAACTCCCTATCTTTTCCCTGTTTCCACGACTGTAGCGATATGCAGACATTTAAAACTAATGTGAACGGGCATTTCGTTGCACAGCTCCCGATTTAGGATGCCCCCTAAACGCTTACCCTAAACGTCCACCATCAGTAGCCCATTACATCTACAGTGACAGCTGGTCTTTTAGGGGGTGAACTAAGTTTTTAAAAAACAACAAATAAAAAATGGCAAGTCCAGTTCATATTTGGTAACTTTCGCAGGAAAGCTGGGCAAAACTACTTTCAGACTATCTGCAGTTTGTGGTCGAAAAAATATTGAGAATTTGTTAAGCAGCAAAAAAGTGATAAATGAAATGATTAAGTCGTTATTTGTGTTTTATTAATTATTAATGGCATTTAATGTGGCCTAGAAGACTATATAATAAATCAAACCATTGTGCTTCTTAACTTTCTTCATTAAAATAAAAGTCAGTCCGTATTTTAAATATTACAGCTGTTTCTTTTTCCGTAAAAACATCCTAAGTAAGTAGGATTTATTCCTGTTTACCTGCGGATTTATTTATTGATCATATTCGGATTTTGTTATAACTAATGTACCAATTGTATTGTCTATGAAGAAACAGCTGTATTTATTAATACAGACCAACTTTGCTTGACACGAAACCTTGTCTATGTCGGAAAATATCGCAATTATATATATATATATATATATATATATATATATATATATATATATATATATGTGTGTGTGTGTGTGTGTGTGTGTGTGTGTGTGTGTGTATGCACGCTTGATCTTGAGTTGAGCACGGTTCTGAAGAAGAAAGAGTACCCGAAATATTAAAAATATTATATCATACAGAGTTTCCACCAGACCATCTTGATACAGGTATTACATAACATTGTAACATTGTTTAGATAGACAGATATATGTGTGTTTGTGAAATAAAAAATAATAAATAAATATATATATATATATATATATATATATATGTTTGTATGTATACCTTGTATTAAGGGTGAAATTATTTTATTTGTTCTACCATTATATTTGCTCCAACTTGTGTCTATCCATCACCCTTCTGCTTTGTATTGCCTTCTAAGTATCACATTTCTATATACTAATAAACAATACTTCAAGCAAACTACATAAAATGTATTGTATATATATATATATATATATATATATATATATACAATACATTTTTATGTAATCATTTTTAGTGCTGATTGTAGCGTTCATTGTTATTTTTCTTACTATTATTTCGTTTGTCTCACTTTCCTAAGCGATTAAGATGCAGAAGATTGCATTATTACTCGCTCTAAACTTCATAGGACGTATTTTTTTCCGTTAATATATATATTTATTTATTTTATACGTACATAAAAGTAATCCATGGACACGTGTTTCTGGCTCACAGCCGTCGTCAGCATGGCTAACTTAGACAGAGATCGAACCTTCGATATTGATGTCTATAGCCCAGCGTTCTACCACTGGACCGTCTAGAAATATGTACGATTTTTATCACCTAAATATTTAATGTATTTTTATGTAATTATTTTTATTTGTGATTGTAGCCTTCGTTGTTATTTTGCTTACTATTATTTCGATTGTCTCACTTTCCTAAGTGATTAAGATACAGAAAATGGCATTATTAGTCGCCCTTAACTTCATAGGACGTATTTTTTCCGTTAATATATATTTTTATTTATTTTATACGTACATAAAAGTAATTCATGGACACGTGTTTCTGGCTCACAGCCGTCATCAGCATATATATATATATATATATATATATATATATATATATATATATATATATATATATATATATATATATATATGCATATATATACATATATATATATACATATATATATACGTATATATATACATATATACATATATATACATATATATATATATACATATATACATACATATATATATACATATATATATATATATATATATATATATATATATATAAAGAGAGAGAGAGAGGAGAGAGAAGGAGAGAGATAGTGTTAGAGAGAAACGGAAAGTGAATAAAAGTAAGAGGGAAAAAGATAGATAGATTGGTAAATAGATAGATAGATAGATAGATAGATAGATAGATAGATAGATAGATAGATAGATAGATAGATAGATAGATAGATTTATTGATCGATATAATTTATTCTAAATAACCAAAAGAAAAACATTCAGCTTTTGTCTGTCTGTTGTATAGCGACTCTCTGTTCCGTCATGCTTTTTCCAATTGAAGCGGACATTCCGGTGAGGCGTAGCCACTGCAGTTGTTGGCGACGAAATCTGCGTCTCATTCAGCAAATCACAACAACATGGCATCTGCACTGCTTGATTATGAATGCCTACACGAGGGCTATGTCTGTGTTCTCGAATATTCTTATGAAGAAGACAAGTGGTGTGTGTAAGGGGAGAAGCTAATGGCGAGACTAAGGAAATTAAGCAGCCAGCATCAGTATTCTTCCTCTGTTTTGATTACGCTGTTTCCTGTCATATAAGATGCACCCCGGTGTGGTAGATGCGATCGAATTCACCCCTCATCTGTCGGGTGTTGGGCGGGAATGTCGAGGGAGTCGCATGGAGAGGTAGACAGAAGCAATGATATTTATACACAGCACAACACGTCCAAATTTGGCATCGCATTATATATATATATATATATATATATATATATATATATATATATATATATATATATATATATATATATATATATACTTTCCATTTCATGTATATACACATATAAAAGTATAAGAGTATATAATATATTGCGTATATATATATTTTAGTATTTACTTTGACAGTGGTCCATATGTTCATTTTTCTAGTAGTGAAATAACTCCGACTGAGAGTGCTCAATTTCTTGAAGAACTATGTTTGACTATTTCATAAATACACACATATATAATATATTATATATAAATTTGCTCAGTATTTACTTCAAAAGTGATAAATACATTAGTAAAGCTTAGTAGTAGTATACAATATATTTATAGCAAGTAAGCTACACACAAATGTTGATGTTTTTATTCCTGAAGGAAATCATCAGGATAAATGTGTATGTATAGTTTTCGATTGCTTTAATATCGAAGTAATGTTTTCTCTTACCGAGGAACTAATCGGATTTATGTGGTTATTAACGCCCTTTCACGGGCAAGTATGTTCACAAGGGCTGTTACGTTTTTTCAAATGAAAAAATAGTTCGCGAGGGAGAAATGATACCAGGAATCCGATTTGTAACTTAGATAGACTAAAAGCTACTTAGATATGAAAGATATAAAAGAAATTGGAAACCATATATCCAGTGTTTGCCATATTACTCTCTTAAAGAATGAAACAGGACCGTCTATGTGTGACTTACTTGCTATATATATATATATATATATATTAATGTTACTAAATTATTTTTTAAATATTTTTTATATATAATAAATGTATTAAGAGGGCTAACGACAATGCAGAGAGCCGGATTGATGAGGAGCTGGGAAGAACAAAAATAAACAATCGAAGCGTAGGACTTACAACTATATCTTTATTTTATTTGCTATGTAAAAACAGCAAGTATGGTGTAAGCTGTGTGTGATGTCCGACTGTGTGGAATTCCCATCTTATTGAATTCCACACAGTTGGACTTTTTTGCGTTCATTTTTGACAAGGAGAAGCTTTTTCCGAAATATCAAATGATTTCTAATCACTTTCTGGAAATCACACGCGGCTAACACATACTTGCTGTTTATCTAAGATTGAAAATAAAAATAAATAGATAGTTGTAAGTTCTCTCCTTCGATTGTTTATTTTTGTTCTTTCCAGCTCCTTAAGAAACCGGCTCTCTGCATTGGCTTCAGCCTTCTTAATAGATTTATTACAATTCCCAGCAATGCTTCAAGCTAACTACCATTCTCTCTCTTTCTCTCTCTCTATCTCTCTCTCTTTATATATATATATATATATATATATATATATATATATATATATAGAGAGAGAGAGAGAGAGAGAGAGAGAGAGGCTCCTGTGTTTCATCCCTGGGGGGGAATCGTCAGGCTAAATGCTGTGTAGCTTGATTGCCATATATATTTTCACTGCTTACTACCTAGCTCTACTTACGTATCGAGCACTGTTGAAGTAAATACTGAAAACTGATACATAAAAAATTATATCTCCTTATAATATTTTATGTGGATACATGAAGTACTAATATTATATATATATATATATATATATATATATATATATGTATATATGTATATATATATATATATATATATATATATATATGTATATATATGTATATATATATATATATATATATATATATATATATATATATATATATATATATATATATATATATATATATATATATTCCTACTACTGGTAAGCTCTACTCAAGTTTTTATTTGAAATAAATACTGAAAGTATATATACGCCATATATTATATTATCTTATAATATTCTATGTGTTTAGACATGAAATATTAATACATACCTCCAAACGTAGTTTAGCATTCTCACAAAGATTTATTTCACTGCTACAAAATATACATGAAGAAGTTAACCTAAAAAATCACTTAAAAACACCCCAACACATAACGTAGAAACGTAATTTAATGAATTCAAATACATACAGATTAATATACCGAATACGCTGAATAGCACAATTCATCTATAATAAACTTGATCAGTAAGATACAAAAGAATTCTACAGATTAAAAAGTTTTTTAAAAGTCATCATGATTAACTTTGAAAATGACTTTTCAAAAATAATTAATGATTAAGAGTTCCACAACTAACATAATAGTTTTTAAAAAAAAACAATTATACAATATAAAAAACTCAAACAAAATATTCGTAAAAGCAAATAAGACTAGAAACTTCTATAAAATAACTAAAGAAAAGTATAATAAATTAATCTGAGAAAATATTACGAAAGTAACAAAAAAATAAACACCAACACATGCAACTCTATAACAAATACAGAAAGTAAACAAATCACGGATACACATAGAGAAAGTAAACAAATCACGGATAACAAATACGGAAAGTAAACAAATCACGGATAAACATACAGAAAGTAAACAAATCACGGATACCCATACAGAAAGTAAACAAATCACGAATAAACATACAGAAAGTAAAACAAATCACGGATACACATACAGAGAGTAAACAAATCATGGATACACATACAGAAAAGTAAACAAATCACATACAACCGTACAGAAAGTAAACAAAACACGGATAAACATGCAGAAAGTAAACAAATCACGGATAAACATACAGAAAGTAAACAAATCACGGATAAACATACAGAAAGTAAACAATAAACTTAAAATTAGCGATAGTTAGTAAATGACAATCTAAGCAAGCATAAATATTGCTAAATGACTACAAAACGATTTACCAATAAGCCTAGAACTCGCTAAAATAATCCGACAAAGCTCGGAATAGGAACGATCAGCAAAACAATAAACACGTAGATAAAAATAGATCTAGAATTTAACCAATGGATTTCCAGTACCGAAGTAATCGCTTGGTTTAACAATATCGAAAATAAAAATAAATGTACCATCCTACAATTTGACATTGTGGATTTCTATCAATCTTGTTGTGAAGTTGTCCAACAGTAAATAATAAATAAAGGAAGTCAAGTCGAGGGTTGGTTTAACAAGTGTATTAACAAAGTAAGAAAGTGACTAACACTTGGCTAGACAGTTACACGACTGTGCTTTGTCTTCTCTGTGTCTCTGGTGACTCGCACTATTTATAGTGACAACCGGTGTTGTTTCTCCTGTGTAAGAACGGCCGGTGTAACAATATATATATATAACAATCTATACCCAAAGAACTCTTCAACATCGTACTAGAATTCGACATATTCAAAGATAATTCCATATTGTTAAAAAGTGTAGAAGATTGTTTTAGTCAATAATAATTATCAATTGATAAAAGCTAAAATTACAAACACCTTTGATTTAGCGATGAGTAATATATATTCTATATTTCCTGACATATACTGATATTGGATTATACTGATACGATGAATTGGATGAAATAAGGGATTGTGAAAATGTCAAGGGTGAAAACCTAAATATATATACATATACTGAAATAAAAAATGTAGGTCTAAGAGTCACATAAGAATAATGAACTTTTACGATATCACTCAACTTAAAATATACATAGGAACAATATTTAAAAGATAACGTTAATCATATAATTGTGAAGCTTAAGTTCAATCAACCCCATTATACTTAGTACTATCGAACATAGGCTTAATAATAACTCTAGTAAAAAAAGGTATTTAAGAATTCAAGCAACATTTACAATACAGATTTAAAAATAGTCAGTATAAAAATATTGAAATTAAATATAAGTAACGAGACACCTATAAAAATAAAAATAGAAAGAAGAAAATGGGTAGAAAAAATGATAAATATAACAATGACAATGACAATAATAAGAACAATAATATAATAGCTGAAATTGAAATAACTCAGACAGTAAGTAAGAATAAGAAAATTTATTATGGGGAGAAAAATTGTAGAATTCCCGCACATTGTCTATTACAAAATTACTGTTTAACCAAAAACATCGTTTATCAAGCCACAATATTTGCACATGAACACCCGAAAAACAAAGAAATACTATGTAGGTGAAACCGCCTTATAATTTAAAACTAGGTATAATAATCAAAACAGCACATTCAATAACAGAATATACGGAGTTAAAACATCACTATCGAACCATTACTGGGATCCCAAAAAAGGTAGACGCTAGCCAATAATCGAGTGTAGAATATTACGATTGGCTAGTAAAATGTTTTATGTAACTTAAAATGGCTTTACGTGGATTTTTTCTGGCCATTACTTATTGAACTATAGTATGTGAAACATACTTTAATTTGTTAGTTTTCTTGTCGTTTTTCTTCTTTGTCTGGCAACTAACGCTTCTCGCATCTCTCCGTCGTTTTCGTCTTATTATTGTCGTTGCCGTCGCCGTGTTTTATCTAGTGATTAGCCCTCGCCGCCACCCTGCCTCTTCGTCTAATGGTCGCTGACGCAATTACCCTTATCTCCCAGTGGTCGTTCGTAATCTTTTCGGTGTAGCTACATAATTAAAAGTTTGTTTTTGTACAGAAAGGTAAGAAAACTACGGCCGAGAGTTTTTAAAGGTTATATTTTGGAGAGAAATAACTCACACGAGAGAGAAGCTAACATTCTCTTAACTAACTAAGCAATATGAAGCAAGCTCCTTGCCAATGAGTTATTGAGGCAGTTTTGTGTCATGTCTGGAAACTTTTTAAACCGTTCATCTAAAGTATTGAAGAATTGGGGAAAAAAGAACAGAATGCTTCGGGAGCAAGTGCGACTCCATTTAAAAAAGGAAACGTAAATTCAGCTAACACATAAAGTTCTTATAACGTGTTTTGGGTGAGGATATGCGAGTGTTATGAGCGTATGTGTAATGTTGCGATCAACTATTATCAGAGAAACATAGAATTCCTTATTCACACCGTTATTGTGAGTGCTATTAAAATAACATCAGGATAATCTTGACTCTATTTACCAGCATAAAAAGTATGAAATAAGTGTAAAAAGTGAAAAAGTGTTTTTTTATTGTGCAACACTAATTTACATGACGAATGAACATTCTAAAATAATCTTATACTTTTTATTTACTTCAAAGACTAAACTTGTCCTCACTTGAGCAGCTAAGAGTGCCAGGGGGATAATTCTGGCATACAGAATCATCAGTAACGTAAATCTACCTTTAGAAGAGTTTTTCACCCCAACACCTAGTTGCATTCTCCACGTCACACAGAAGATGTGCTATCGTTTTCGTCTAGAAAGAAGTATGGCAGCATTCTCTGCCTCGAACAGAGGAGGTCGTGGCGTTGCTTAGCATATCAAGATGTACGGTCGCTTTGGACAAATATTTAAACGGTATATCGAGGCAATATCTTCTCACTGTGTTTTTTCTCATGGTTTGTTGATTATTGTTATTTTTTGCCAATTAATTGGTTGAAATATGTGTCGCAAGATTGGATGCAGGTCTCTGAAAATAGTGTCAAAATAGGTGTTGTTACATACAGTTGGATGAAGTAGAAACTTGACAACTTCTATTAGTTATTAGAATTAGAAAGACGTGTATAAGATATTGCGTTACAAACAGGAAGTCTTCAGTGACACGTGGCGGATCAGTTCATAAAATCTTTCTCGCGTTTCTAAACTCCGAAGACGAGTGTTCAGATTTAGAACAGCTCCCTCTCCTCCTATTGCGGATAGATTAAGGGAAGACCCAAGGGGTATCATCTAACATCAATATATGCGTGTATGCTGTACAGAAAAAACTAAAATAATTGTTTTCCAATACCAATGGTTCATCACCTACCAATGCTAAAAGCCACAGTGAGATTTTCGATTGAATGATGGAGCAGTACTACGATAGGATTGAGATCTATGATTAAATTACACGACAACATGACAGATATGTGCTGACATTGGACTTGAAAACGACTGTGTAGTCTGTAGTGAAACATTCCGGCGGTAACGTGTTCTATAGGTCGAAAGTTCTTGGAAATACACTTTGTTCATGGAAGTTCCGTTTGAACACTTTAAATGATTAGTTGATATAATCATTAACAACTTAAACAATCATTGCTATTTAAAAAGTAAACGCTAAACAACACGCATCATAAGAGTATTGATTTACTCCTCTCCAGGAGTTAGGCACAAGCCCAGTTTTTATCTTACTCCCACAAGTAAGATGTGACCCAAGGTCGGGTCGGGAAAGTGGGGTTTAAAAATTGCCTGGGCGGCCCCGTCGGCATTCCCCGGTAGGGGTGCCTCAGACAGTAAGCAATAAACTTACTCCTCCCCAAAAAGGGGAGGCGAAGCCTGGGAGGGTGGACCTCCTAGAACTGCACAGGACATACCCATAGACTGGCGTAAATCAAGCCCAGAAGGCCAAGACAATACCAGTCTATGGGGTGCAGTATCCATCGGAACAGATACTACACTTTGATCTTAGCCAAAAGGCCAAGTTAAAGCAAAATAAGTTCGATTTCTGTTTACGACAACAACGAAAATGAAAACGAGATGGAACAAACTACTGCTACGTGCCATTTACACAACAACACATCAACTGTTCACGTCATGGTTCGCCGACAAGATCATCGGCAAAGAATTGGTTCACCGTAGCGCTATGTATTTAGAATGTATTTTCATTGACCTCGTCTCCAGAAGGTTAGACACAGGGTCGGGTGTGAGTTTTGATAAAAGTATTTCTGTAGAACGAATTTGATTCAAACCCGGCTCACCCAGGTCCTACGTCGTTAACTACTTAGCCACCGTACCACCCCGTGCCATGTATATAGAAGATGTAAAATTCCACCTTCATTTTAAATAATGGTGTACATGTTAATGTTTTGCATACTTTTTCTTTATTTATTTATTCGAATGCATAAAATATCTCACTGTATACAAAAATAAACTCTAATTTGAACGATGAATGTAAAATCGAAAATATTTTTCCTATTTAGTATGCATTTTCTGTAAAGTATTTTTATAACAATGTGTCACCACTTACTAAAGCCAAAAGCTACTCGAGGATACGGGTTAAATAGATTGTTAATTGGATGATCAACAATACAATAAAATGATTTTACACGATTAATGAAATAGACACAATCCTATTACAACAGCCCGACATATATTTCTTGACTTCACTTGAAGACGACTATATTGTAGTCTGCAGGGAAGCAGTTCGGAGGCAATGTGTTCTATTGATGGACAAATTTTGGAAAGAAACTCTGTTAATGGAGATTTCGTTTAGCATAAAAAAGAAAAAGTTCTTTTCAGTCGCAGCAAAGAGACAAGTTTTTGCTGTGAATATGAACTTTGCACAATTTTTAAATTCAGTAAATTTTGCTGACACCGCCCCAGAATTCAATTGATAACAAATGTGTTTGCTTTTATTTGGCTTCATACATTATATGTTTACCATTTCTCTTTTATTTCATTCCATTTTTTGCAAGTTGTCGCGAGTCTAAAAGGAATGTTAATATAATATTAATGTATTTGCAGCGATACGAAGTAACGATGGAGGGACACTGTGACGAGTTTACAAAACAAGACAATGTTTCATCGATGCATGTGTAACGTTGTGGTATTTAGTGGGGGGGAGGTCACGCGCAGAATTTTAGGTAGGAGGTGAGGCAGCCCCAAAATGTGCGTTGAGATAAAGCCCTGGTAGTACGCATAAACAGCACACAAAACAGGTACTACCCTCTGATTATGCTCGAATACTTTAATCCCATTTTTCTTGCTAGTAAGACACAAGGTCAAATTTTAATGAGGTTGAAAATACATCTGCTCTAAACAAGGCACTTTGGATTGGGAACAAGAATACCCACATAGTCCAATCGGCAATCTTATACGAATTAAGGCGCATCAGGCGACAGCTAATAAACCCACCCCCTTTCCGAAAGGGGAAAGTAATGTCTTGAAGGGTGTCTAACAGAGACTGAACAGATATTACACTGCGATCCTAGTTAAAAGAGCAGATGGAAATATAAAAAAATGGTCTAATAGCCAGCGATAAAGAGAGAGAATGAGGGGGCTATAAACTTAATCGGATACACAGTGGGGGTAATATTTTATGGAAAAGGGACCCACAAAAGCCCCTGAGTGTTTTTTTTTCTTGAGGAGGAGGAGGAGGCTGCAAGTTTTAGCACAAATGAGTGAATTGAGATCCTGAATGATTGTCTCGACCGACGCCAAATAACGAAGCCAACTCCCGCCAAAAAGCGATAAAAAGCCGCTCGGAGTTAAATACGTCCCACTGAAATCGCTTCAGCGTTTCGTCAGTTGTCAAAATTGATTTTCGCTAATACTGAACGGCGAGACATAAAAAAGATGAAGCAGATGTGGGATGTGTGATACGCCCTGGGAGTAGCTTTTATTATTAGTTCACGCTATTTACTTGCACACATGATCACACGCCTATTCACACACATCGGCATACCAATCAGCATGTAAAATACACGTTGTACAGTATGAATTCACATATACACGCATATATGTTGATACCGGAAGTTGCTTATGTATGAACATATTAAGCCATTTCGATATTTGCTAAAATGTTCCTGCCCGATACAAGTACACAGTAAAAGAGTTTCTGATGAGATGAATCACATGAGTAATAGAGTGACTAATAAACTTACCATTGCTTGCGATACGATGGACTTTCTGTAATGTTTTTAGAGTAAAAACTGAATACGTTTTCGCCTTGTTTAGAACATTTGGTTTACTAATGATTCACCACTGATCAAGGCTAAAATACACACGAGAATAAGGGTTAATAAGACAAATACATTCATAATTGAATGATAATGAATATTATAAGAGGATTGCAAATATTCACATACCATCCACGAAAACAGCCGATCTAGAATACAGCAATTATCCTCCCTTTGTCAAAACCATCGCTCATAGAAAGCATAGAGGGAAGCAAGACTTACAAGGTTGCTGAAAGTAAACCCGAGGTCTACGTGAAACGTTATGTAATCTTTATTTTTTAAATGCGACAACGCAGCTCTATAAAGAGGTTATGTCGATCGGCCCCATTGCAGGTTGCAATACTATTTCATCGCTAAACGCGCAGATTAAATGGACGCATTTTACTTTAGATGCGTTTAAGCATCTAAAAAAGTTTGTCGATCGATTGGTCAATCACGCTTAAGCTCGAGTAAGAATCTTAATGACTAAGTTTTAATATTGAATGGATTCACTTATTTTAGACGTATCCAAGAATCTCAATAAGAAGATATGTATTCCTATTTACTTGCCTCCCCACGCGAGCAAAGTAAGACACAAGGTCAGTTTTAGAGAGGCACTCGGGATTGGAATACAAATAAAAAACTGCCTCAGTCCAGAAGGATCCATCCTTCATTGACTTAAGTGTAGCATCAGAACAGATGCTACACTTTGCTTCTAGCCAAAAGGCTAAAGGACTGTGTCCATCAGTCTGGCGCGCTTACGTTATAAATAGCATTTTCATCAACCTGTCACGCTTAAATTCGAAATAGCATTGTCTATTGTCTGTAATGCTTAAGTTTGAAATAAAATTTCCATCGCTAAATGTGAAATGGAGGCATCTTATTTTTAAACGCATCAAAAATCACTATAAAAGAAAAATTGTTCGTTGAGCGATTTGTCACGCTTTTGTTTGAAAAGCAATTTTATCGCTAAATGTGAAAATAGTTATGTTTTATTCATACCAGTATATATATGAGACGCTCTGTCCGTCATCAGTATTTCACACTTAAATTCGAAATAGCATTTTCGTTTGTCTGTTACTATTAAAGTTTGAACTAGCATTTTTGTTTGTCTGTTACTATTAAAGTTTGAAATAGCATTTTCGTTTGTCTGTTACTATTAAAGTTTGAAATAGCATTTTAGTTGGTTTGTTACTATTAAAGTTTGAAATATAATTTTCGTTGCTCTGTTACTATTAAAGTTTGAACTAGCATTTTCGTTTGTCTGTTACTATTAAAGTTTGAAATAGCATTTTCGTTTGTCTGTTACTATTAAAGTTTGAAATAGCATTTTCGTTTGTCTGTTACTATTAAAGTTTGAAATAGTATTTTAGTTGGTTTGTTACTATTAAAGTTTGAAATAGCATTTTCGTTGTCTGTTACAATTAGGTTTGAAATAGCATCTCCATCGCTATATTCTCAAGTTGAATGAACACATCGCATTTTAGATTAGCCTAAAAATCTCTGTAAGTTCGAAGTAGCATTTTATTTCGTCCGCTACAATTCAATTTGAACGCGCAAACTGTATGGACTGATCTAAACATATCCGTTCTTATTTTGGGGGAATTTTATTTTAATGTTTTTTCATGATTGTCACTATACATCTACTTGTACTTCGCTTAGTTAGGTAGTACAAGCCAAACATTACCAACACGCATGCGCTAAACCAAAGAGACGTACTTTATCAAATACCGAGGCAATAGTTATATTAATACAGCTGTATTTGTGTATCTAAACCAGAAACAGAGGAATGCAATGACATGGCATGTGGGTTGTGTTAGATTAGGTAAAACAAGAACACTTTAACGTAGAATTTAAGGTAAGTGTAAATAGGAAATTAATTTGACGTGTTCGGAAAGATGACGTAACATACAGGAAGTTTCTAGTGTAACCTGAAAATAAGCTAGTTCAAATTTGCATTTTGTTTTTTATCCGTTCAACAGAACGGACGTGTTTTCGGAACTTCGAGAAGGAGGTTAATGCTATGAAATCTTTTAGAGGAACTTTCTATGTAATACTGATGTATAATGTCTGTAACACCAATGTATACTGTAAAAATAAATCTAAAAAAACACTCGGAGCAAGATAATGGTGTTGTTCTTATTAGTATTGCATGTAAACTAGTATACGAAAAGACACCGTCATATTATGCAAACTGAAACACACAGATTAGAGAGAGAGAGAGAGAGAGAGAGAGGGGGGAGGAGGGGTAGAGAGAAAGAGAAGAGGCAGAATCAACATTCACCACGACTTCTGCTACTACGAGATGTATTGTCAACACAACACAACTTTTTTACTGAACAACGTTTACCATTTGTTGTGTAATGCTACAAGATAACTGTCACATGTTAAATAAAACAATCATCTCGAATTCTTGAATTTCAAATTATTCGGACGTTTAAAAAGAAGGTAATGTGTATGAAGAAAACAACCATGGAATTTCCACTAATCTGTTATGCTCAAATGTTAATCACTGCTGAAGTATCTTTTTTTTTATCCATGAGAGCTTATCAAGTCTCAAGCATTTTTATATCGATGTCTGAATTTGTGTTTTTCTTGATAACATGTTTTAGATGGGAAAACGTGGGTGTTGTTCGTTGGCGATGTCGCTAGACAACTCAAATAACACAGACGAGATTTCCGTAAATAAACAAGTTGTAAATTTAAAGACCAAACGAACAGAACTCGGGGAAATATTTACATTAATCTCGTAGCGATTAAGAAAGATTATAAACAAAACCAAAACGATTAAGCTGTTTTGAATGTAAATAGTTGAAAGAAAACGAAAAGTCAGAAATAAATAATATTTTAGCAATAAATAATATTTTTTTTAAATTGAGAAAGATATTTCGGGATTATTTTGAAGACATTAATGAGTTAAGTCACTTGACGAGATAATGTGTTAAAGTAAATATGTCTGTGTAAAAAATGATCGTTTATAGAATGATAAACAGGAATAAATAGTATCTCCCTCTGAAACAAGGTCAAAAAAAGAGTATCTAATCTAATAGGACCCTCACTATCCACCAAGCTCCAGTGTCTGTCCCATCGCCGCAATGTTTCATCCTTGTGCTTATTTTACAAGTACTTCAATGGAATGTCGTCCGATGAACTTGCTGCTCTGATGCTTCCTCGAAGTAAATACACTCGACCAATCCGACCATCAGCTAAATCTTATTCATTCACTGTGAAGGTCCCCACATGCCGGAGAGCCTTCTACTCAAATAGTTTCTATACTCGAGCTGCCTGCCTTGGAAACTCCCTCCCTGCTAACTGTTTCGCCGACTTTACCGACATGCAGAAATTTCGAAGAACAGCCCCCAAAACGTCCATCCTAATTTTGAGTAGCCCTTACGTCTACTGTGGCAGCTTGCCTTATTTGAGGTGAACAAAGTTTAAAAAAAGAAAAGTACACACACACATATATGTATAGAAAATCAAAATAAATTACCATATACAGATCTTTTACAATTGTTTTAAAGTTAATTCACTTAATATTTTGAGATTGGAAAAAATTGAGAAAGATGTTATTCTGTTCGTTATTATTTAAAAAAAAAAAAAGAATTGAGTCAATTGACAAGACAATCTGTTAATATTTTAGACATATATATATATATATATATATATATATATATATACAAAATAAAGAAAAACTAAGAAACGTTATTTTTATATATTTGTTTATGTATTATTAAATGAATAAAATCATTTTTTTATGAATGTATATCTGAAGTTTTCGCTGTAAAACGGCATTTTGAAAGAGTATTGATTTACTTCTCTCCAGGAGTTAGGACAGTTTTATCTTACTCCCACAAGTAAGATGTGACCCAAGGTCGGGTCGGGAAAGTGGGGTTTAAAAATTGCCTGGGCAGCCCCATCGGCATTCCCCGGTAGGGGCGCCTCAGACATTAAGCAATAAACTTACTCCTCCTCAAAGAGGGGTGGCGAAGCCTGGGAGGGTGGACCTCCTAGAACTGCACAGGACAGACACATAGACTGGCGTACATCAAGCCCCGAAGGCCAAGACAATACCAGTCTATGGGGTGCAGTATCCATCGGAACAGATACTACACTTTGATCTTAGCCAAAAGGCCAAGAAAGGCTTAGTAATTGTTATTTATTAACCTCCCACTAGGTAAGATGTGACACAAAGTCGGGTAAGTGGGATTAGATAAGCCTGCGCTTGAGAGGTGAGCACTCTGGCTATTTAAAAATTTCCTGGGCAGCCCCGTCGGCATTCCCCGGTACGGGCGCCTCAGACAGTAAGCAATAAACTTACTCCTCCCCAAAGATAGATAGGCAAAGCCTGGGAGGGTGCACCTCCTAGAACTGCACAGCACCGGCAACCCCCAATAGACCGGCGTAAATCCAGACCCAAAGGTCTGGACAATACCGGCGAGGTAGTAATTACCTTTTTATTTTCACTTTGCTGCAAGAAACTCTCCTCGTGGATCAGAAAGAAAGTTCAAAGTTCGATTTTATTGACGCTTTCTAAATTCTACAAATAACCTTCGATAAAACGTTTCTTTAAAGATGTGTAACCCATCTTAATATATATATATATATATATATATATATATATATATATATATATATATAGTAATCCACGAAAAGTAAATATTCACCGCATAAGACAGCAGAGAATTTCAACCTGATAACATCTCAGTTTTTAACTGCTGTAGAGCCATAACATCGACATGCCAGTGTCGCAGATTTTAGACTTATCATTTTGAATAAAAACAATCATATATATGCATTTATACATATATATATATATATATATATATATATATATATATATATATATATACATATATATATATATATATATATATGTGTATATATATTATGTATATATATTATGTATATATATATATATATATATATTATGTGTATATATGTATATATATATGCATATATATTATATATTATATGTTTATATATGTATATATATATATTATACATATAATATGTATATATTATATTCATATATATGTATTATATATGTATATATATGTATATATATTATATTAATATATATATATATATATTTTATATGTATATATATTATATATGCATATATTATATATATATATTATATGTACATATATGTATATATTATATTTATATATAGTATATATTTATATATATATATTATATATGTATATATAATATTTATATATATATGTTTCATATGTATATATATATGTATATATTATATTTAAATAAATAAAATATATGTATATATATATAAGTATATATTATATTTATATATATATATTATATATGTATATATATACATGTATATATTATATTTATATATATCATATATACATGTATATATTATATTTATATATATCATATATATATATATATATATCATATATATATATCATATTTATATGTATATATCATATTTATATATATATCATTTAAATATATATCATTATATATATATATATATATATATATATATATAAGAGGTTAATGTAGTTTGCTTGAAGCATTGTTTATTAGTATATAGAAATGTGATACTTAGAAGGCAATACAATGCAAAGGTGTGACGGATAGACATTAGTTGGAGCATATAAGACATATAATAGTGGAACAAATTAAATAGTTTCACCCTTAATTCAATGTATGCATACATATATATATATATATATTTATTTATTAATTTTTTAACAAACACACACACACATATATATATATATATATATATATATATATATATATATATATATATATATATATATAATGTGTAGTAATATAATTGGAGTAAATGTTGGGATTGCAAACCCTTTTCGATATACAGCAATTAGTCGTATTCCGGCGATGAAGAATATTAAATCATAGCGAGAATTGTTATAAAAACCCGCATAAACTATGGCCGTTCGCTAACTTAACACCTTTTGCACCCCCCCCCCAAAGAAAAGCAAAAACTGACGTTGTCATCTCGTCTGACCGAGACATACACGCAACATTAGAATTCCATAGAAACTCCGTTCTACGAAGGAAGCCGGTTCAACCCGCTTAGGGTGAATGCCGTACAATTATCTACACAGAGCGGTCCCAAAGACTAAATCTGTTCTCACTTGTGCAGCGAGCGACGCAGGGAAACTTGATTTTTGCGTACAATATTTTTAATGGAAATGGAAATTTACTTTTCGAAGAGTTTTTCACTCCAGTGCCGAGTCGTTGTCTGCGCAGACACTCGCCAAAGATGTACCACCGTCGCTATCGGCTCAATAGAAGAAAGGTAGCATTCTCTATCCGTGTTTCTGCTCCTTGAAACAACTTGCCAGAGACGGTCGTGACGATGACTACCATATCCACGTTTAAACCGGCTGTAGACAAACGTTCAGACTCTATGTGGTTGTAAATGGCTTCCACCTGTCGCTTAACATGGCTTGTTGCTCTATGCTATTTTTTGACAAATAAATTTGCTTTCATTTAAGATACAATTGAATAACGCTGTCATCGCTGAACGTTTTTATTAGGTACATACACGCATCTCTATAAAAGACTCAATCCGTCGTTCTGTCACGTTTTTGTTCATTCGTCAGTCTGTCACACTTAGTTTTAAATTTATTTTCCTCATTCAACACGCTTATTGAACGAATGCAGTTAAAAAATAAACCGTTCTAGTTTCGCCTTTTTCTTTTTTACTAATTCGATTTCTTTCCATATCTTCCTCTGTTTCTTCTTCTTCTTCCTCCTCTCCTTCTTCTTTCTCTCAATCGATCATTGTTTCCTTCTCTTCCTTTGTTATAGCAACAAACAATCGACTAATCACAGTGGACCACCCTCCCATCGATACCCATACCCACCCTAGCCGAAACCGCGGGTCACATTAACAAAAAAAGAAGAAAAAAGCCCTCTGTAAAACCCACCAAAATCTCAAGTGCCGTCGTGGACGATAAAAGCCGGATATCGCCGGCGACACAGGCGATGCCATGAGAGAGGGGGGTCGGCTGAACGTCGCCAAACACGCCACCCACCGCACAACACATACACTCTACCCCCCAAAAAATCCAATTGGTCATGTTGTTAGCTCCAAACAACAACTAAAACTGGAAAAGAAGGTGGGGTTGCATAGTGGCGAGTTATTATTTAAATTAAATTTTTAAAAAAGTAATAGTAATCCTGCCTTCGGTATATGGCGAAGTCTTGCATCTATCCTGCTCTCGGTCAGAGAAGAAATCCTTCTCCACTAAGCCATTTAAAAAAGGTTTTGTCCAAATTTTGACTGTACTTTTTTGGGAATCTAGATTTCTACATTAAAATCGACGTTATGTCAAACTTTTTTCTCCCACGAGAAAGCAAGTAAGTGGAGACAATAAAAAATAGATGCATAACACGTGTAGGAATCTCTTCTTTCTGACATGTCACAATAGTTAATTGTGTGGTGCGGGAGGGCATCAATCCATATCAAGAAATACATAGAATAATTGTCAAGTTAAAGGGAAATTATGCCCCTATTTGTCTCCCCGCAAGGGAAAACTTAGACATAAGATTGATTTTTCGCATGAGAAAAAATCCAGCTCCCCTGAAAGGGACACTTTTGATTGGACAAACATAAAAATTGACTCGGTTCAGAAGGATGTTCTCTTTATTGACCGAGGACAGAAAATATAAAGCGTAGTATCAGAACAGATACTACACTTTGCTTCTAGCGAAAAAGCCAAGAACAAAACCAACAGTGTGAAAAATGCAAATACGTTGATTATAAGCTCAAATAATATTGTCAAAATGTTACTTGATATAGATATACAAGCTAATTTACCCGGAATTGCCCGGGAGTCGACTATGTTGAACATAAAAGTTTGGGTTTGTTCATATTTACTAAAAAAAATAGCCCAAATCAAACATGGCTGAAAATAGCCGGAGAGATTTTTTAAGAACATTTTATTTTTTAATTTACTTAATTTCACATAATTTTTATAACAATTTATATAAAATTCTAGTGCTACTTTAGTAAACTTACATGCCCGTTTCTTAACTGTGGTGTGCCTGCAATATTCTACTATTAAAAGAGGGGAATAATGTGCATTGTTAACATCGTTAAGGTAGTTATCAAACATTTAACTACAATCATAGAACAGAAGTTGACATAAATTTCATATCGATTTTTGGATGAAAGTGACTGTTTTGTTACGAAACAAGTAGCAATTGCACCTAATGTTACTGTAAACATTTTTTAAAATATCAAATAATATAAGCTAGAGCGCAACTAATGTTGCACGCAAATTCAAATGTTATTGGGATAATTCAAATGAACACTAAATTAGTTTACATTATCAAAATTATTGTACACTGAACAAGAAGAAAGTAAACAACTCAACATGCGTCACGACTTTGATGACATGATTGTTTTGTATAAAGAAATCTAACAGAATTTTCAATTATTTAATATTAAAACAATGTTTTTTTCAATTTAATAATGTTGGTGAAGATCAGGTCAAATTAACATGGTGCGATATGTTTCAAGCCTGGAGCAGTTCAAAATCGAAAATTAATGCTGATGTAGGTTTGTTTATATTTAATAAAAAAATCGCGCTGGTTATATTCAGCTCCGAAATCAAATATGGCTGAAGATAGCCGGATAATATTTTTAATGAATATAAACAAACCTAAAGAGACATAGATTTACGATCTACGCCCAGTTCAAGTATGAGCATATGATCCTATGATCTTAACTGTTTTATATTATAATATTATAAATAATATATATATATATATATATATATATATATATATATATATATATATATATATATATAACTTCTTTGTAATATAGCAGGAAAAATTCCAGCAGAGTGCTCGATCAATTGAGAATTAAAGTTAAAAATTAACGATGAAGAGCGTAATATTTATTTAGTTTTGTACAGAAAAATTAGTACAACATTCGTACCGTCGGTTTCAAGCACATAATGATTTAGCCATCTAGCTCTCGTCAGCTTCTGTTGTCATCTGTTTCGGAAATGTGAAGTCACGTGTCCTTTAATCCAGGATTAAATCTTGAATTTAATTAATGTGGTTCCTTTTAACCTTTTTTAATCTTTAAACCCATTTTCTCTCCCTAATTCCTTTAGAAGACACATCATTAAACCCCAAAACAGTAACGGTCAAATATACGATACTCATAGTATTGGTTAACGGGACTTATATATAAATATTTTTTTATTTTTTTAATATTTCTTTAAATCTTTCTCCGGTTTAAATATGAACTGTTACTTTTCACCCTCTCTCTTTTTTTCAAATCTTATTAAACCTTCGTTAAACTAAATTTAAACAAACATACATAACACTCTAAGCAAATAACGCGTTTAAACTAGATTGACACGTGACTTGACATTTCCGAAACAGATGACAACAAAAGCTGAATAGAGCCGGAAGGATAAGTCCGTCTGTGCTTGAAACCGACAATACGAATATTGTACTAATTTTTCTGTACCAATATATATATATATATATATATATATATATATATATATATATATATATATATATATATATATATATAAATAAAATTAAAAATGGAACATTGGAAGACCCATAAGCTCGACGTTTCGCCTGATGTTATGTGGGCTTTTTCAAGAGCGGATCCCGATGTGATGTGGGCTTTTTCAAGAGCGGATCCCGATGTGATCTGGGCTTTTTCAATGGCGGATGAAAAGTCTGCTAAAAATGATAAAAGACTTTTATCATTTTAGTACACTTTTCATCCTCTCTTGAAAAAGCCCACATCACATCGGGCGAAACGTTGAGCTTATGGGTCTTCCACTGTTCCATTTTTAATTTCATCCCGTCGGATTGTTTTATCCTTTTATTTACCACTATATATATATATATATATATATATATATATATATATATATATATATATATATATATATATATATATATATATTGGGCGGACGAAATTGCATTTAGAGACCAGAATAAACTAACATATCCCATCCAAGATCAGACCTATTTCTCGGCTTTGGAATTGTCAATTGGTCATCATTTCGCTGGCAATGCATGCTGTACCAATAAGTATAATATATAGTTATCCAATGTCTTACACCGGGCTGATTCCACCTCTCATTTGACAATATTGGAACCCGTCGCTATCGCAGAAGGATATCGTAAAGTCGTTGATTCTCTTTGGGGAAAGTTAGTTGGCCCATGTTTTTCTAACCTTCTCAAAAACTTGCCTTTTAAACGTTTTTATTCGATTCATTCAATTACATATTTTAAACACTTATGTTCATCGGCAGTTAATTTCTCCATTCTTTCTTTTCCTCGCGAATTTGTTTTATATTTTGCATTCAACGATTTCTCCTGATTAGATGTTGGACGAAACAGGTTTCGAGACCACATTTCCGTAGACAAAAAAAATCGCTGTCATTCAAAACTATTTATTAATTTTGTACCTCGAAACATATATATATATATATATACATATATACATATATATATACATATATATATATACATACACATATATATATATACATATATATATATATACATATATACACACATATATATATACATATATATATATATACATATATACAGGGTGGGCAAAAATAAGGGTCCTATTTTTAAAAATTCATAACTTTTTTATTTATTTATTTATTTATTTTTTTTGTTTAGAATAAGTAAAGGACCCCTTCCGAAGCAAGCATGAGCCGTATTAGCCCTAAGGAACGTACCCTCATTTAGAAAACATTAGTTTTGCTTAAAAAACTCAAAACCGTGTAAAAAACAATACTTTAGTTTTTGTAGGTTTTAAGAAGTGTTTTTCGGCTAAAATTTGTTTTGTTTATTTTTAAAAATCTCGGAAGGGTCAGTCTACACACACATAAAGTTTGGTGAGTTTAACTTTTATTTTGTGGAAGTTATTCAAATTCAAGTTATTCAAATTTAAAGATAGGACCCTTATTTTGGCCCACCCTGTATATATATGCATATATATACACATATATATATACATATATATATATATATATATATATATATATATATATATATATATATATATATATTGAGAATTAGTTCCTAGACTGAAGATTGCGTTACCATGAAACATCGATGTCTCTAGGTATTTTAAATATTTAATATTTATTTATAAAAATATTATTGTTTATCAGCCCCCTCCCACGGAGGCTGGGCACTTTTCGAGGAGCTTTAATAACAAGCAGTACAAATAGCTATATGCATGGTCCGACGTTTCGTAGATCACTCTTAGCTGCTTGCTGAATAGTAGTAGCCGAATTCCGCTATTTACAGTTAAAATTCCTCTCTATTTACTAACTGGTTGGCAATGGCCTGCGGGTAAGATCTCCGACTACGAATCAGTGGCGCCCACCGACCGTTGAGAATTAGTTCTTAGACTGAAGATTGCGTTAGCATGAAACATCGATGTCTCTAGGTATTTTAAATATTTAATATTTATTTATTAAAATATTATTGTTATATATAACAAATAGTGTTAATTCAGAAATTAGTTAATTTTAATGTGAAGTTTCATTCAGAGTATAATACTACGTCTTTAGACCAACTGCTGGTTCGTCTAAAGAACCGTTGCGTTCGGTGACATGAATTATCACCAAAAACTGTGTTTTTACTGCTTTCTATTTTCCGTGTTCAATTAAGTCAACAACCGTTTTATTCGACTGTTAGCGTGTCAATCTATATAGCCTGTTAAATGTTACTTGGAAGGACATGGGTGATGCCCAGAAACAGCCAACCACATCCACGTTGATCGTACAGATTAAATGAAGAGGGAATATTCAGATTGTCATTACAACGGCCCAAAAAGGCGATGGGAAAACGCGTCGCAGGATTTGACAAATATTTTGTCTTTTACAATTTCCCACTTTTCTTGTTGTTTTTTTTTTTTTAGTTTTCTGTAAGTTGTCAATGTGACCTTTCAATTCTTATATCCCTCTAAGTATGTATATACGTAGAAGACAATATTTGTTGTTCGGTTGCGCTGACGTTTAAAATATCCTTCTCATCGGTAAGCGTCCAAGATGAAGGGACGCATCTCAGACGCGTTAACGCATATCTATAAGAAACTTTGTCCGTTGGTCTGTTTGTCCCATTTAAGTTTGAAATGTCATTTCATTGTCGCATGATGTTTATTGTGCTTTTGTCTGCATCGCTTTTCCATGATTTTGTGTTTCCATTGGAGAATTTTCTCTCAACTTTTCTAGTTCCATTTTCTCACGTTAGGTGAGTCCATTAACAAAGAAGGAACATAATTAAAATAACCAAACATTGAATGCAACCGGATAGCACACACACCAATCAACTTCGAATGAAAAGGGTTCCTATCACTCCTAACTATTAAATATCAATTTTTAAACGCAAATATATACTAAATTAGTGGACAGAACAAAATAAATTGTTTTTGACTAATTTCTTAACTGTATTTCCTTAAAAATAATTTATATCGGTAATATCGGATTACTTATTTTTTATTGTATCACATGTTTAATAATAATTATGGATGCTTCTCGAGAATATGCTTATCCTATGATAAGTTGCTTGTATTGCTGTATCAACATTTTAAATAGTGTATTTTATTTCTGGTTTAAACGTATATCGTGTTGGGAATTAGTTAATTAATCTTTAAATGTGTACATTTATCCCGGATAAAACGTGTATGTCTATTTTTTTACTTTGATTGGAAGATACTATTAGATAATCTCCCTATTTCTTTGAAAATAAATTACGATACCAGATGAGAATCACGAATCAATGTCGAGTAACGATTGCGTGTTTATTTTGAAACATTAGGAATACCTTAGTAGCCCTCGTGAAAAGTAGTTGGAAACAAGATACAGCGCAAAAGCGACTGACGCAACTAGAATTCTGCTCGTAACTTCGCGCTAACTATCATGATTTGTTAGGTTGCTAAGTTTAAGGTGATTTAAACGAGTCAAAATTTGCAGTCTTGTGGTGATCCTATTTTCATTATGTTTTCTTAGATATATGCTTCCTACAGTTTTCTCTAAGAGTATCGGTAAACTGTTTATACGTCTTTTCTGTCGACAGTGCGTGCAATTGAAATTGCAGAAGAAAATAACGTTGGTGAAAAGTTTGAGCCGTTTATTTGAGTATGAGTTCTACAAATATTTTCGTCATGACTTCCTCATCATTCTTGTTCACCAGGTTTCTTTGATCAATAATAACCTTCCTAAGCTATCTCTGTGTAATGAAATCGATGGGTCCACTCAGGATCCAGACTAAAGTTTGAATGAAATAAATAGTAAGAATCTGAAGGATCCGAGTAAATGTTTCACGAGAAAATGATTAAAGAATTCCTCCTCAAAATCTGACATTTTCCTTATATTTCAGGAATATGAAAAATAAAAACTCATCCATATACTTTATAAGAAAAACTTCAAGTGATCTTAAAAAAAAACACCCTAAATACAAATACATTTACACTGATAGTTCTAAAGATACAGACAGAGTTGGATGCGCTGCAATCTTGGATAAGATTAAAAGGCAGTGTGGACTACTTGACAAAGCATCACTTTTTGGTATAGAAGCTACCGCCATATACCGTGATCTAAAAATAATAGAAAGTAGTCGAACAGATAAATTCATAATCTTCTCCGACTCTCTATCAGTGATCACAACACTGAAGAACCAAAAAATGGATAACCCTCTAATCACAAAAGTGTTACATAAGATTACCTTTATCTATAACAAGAAGCAGTGTAAAATTACATCATGCTGGATACCGAGTCATATCAGCATTCGTGGAAACGAGGAAGCAGATAGTTCAGGTAAAGAATCGCTGAACATGATACCTACTACTTTTCATACACTGATCTTCGACCTTTTATAAACAGGTTAATCAAAGAAAAATGCCAAGAATCTTGGGATGAATGCAAAAGTAATAAATTACAGAAGATTTGGCCAACCATTGCTGAGTGGCCCGTAAGCTTCAAAAAGGCAATAAGAGAAGAGGTTGTAGTAGCCAGACCCCGTATAGGACATGCATATATTATCTGCAAACATTTATTGAACGGTAAAGAGTCCCCAATATGTATATCATGTCAAAAACCTTTTACAGTCAAACATATATAAATAAACTGTTATGATCTACAACAAAGCTGCAGGAAATACTACAACTTAAAAAATCTAAAGGATCTGTTTAAAGACACAGATATGACAAAAATCTTAGAATTCATCAAAGAAGATGGACTGTTAAAAAATAATTTTATTTTTTCCCCACAACAATATAAAAATAATTGTTTTACCTTGGGACTTCATTTAACAACATTAGTCGGCATTAAATACCCCCTAGATGGCTGTCATGCCGTAAATCAAACCAACGATTGATATTATTCCCCACTTTTTCTCCAATTTGAAAAACTCAATCATGTTCTGCAAAAACAAAACAACAATTTTACTTTACAAAACAATCAAACCAAACACATTGACTACAAATTTGAAGATATGAGGAACTTGAAACATAAAAACCTCTACCAACATGACCGCATCTGGCATTAAATAACCCGAAAAGTTGTATATTCCGTAAAACAACCAACCAACCAACCAACCAACCTACCTTATATTTCTGCCTCCACATAAATTCAACGAGATAGCTTTCCACCATTTCAGTGACGTTGATTCTTAATTTTTTGCAGCCTTACCCTTACCCTAGTGTAGCTGACCTTAACTCTAACTTAGACAGGCCTCACCAAAGTAGGTCAAGGGCATGTGCGTGCACTGCGCATAAGTAGCAGGTTATCATTTTTTAAAAACTTGTTGTTTCATTAGTGGCCGGGATTTTGTACAAACTACCCATATAATGTTCGTCGGTCTGTCACGCTTAAATCTGAAAAATAATTTTCGTCGGTCTGTAACTCTTAAGTTTGAAAACTCGTTTTCATTAGCTAAACACACAGATTGAGTGGACGCATCTAAAGAATATTCGTTCTTAATTTAAGACGAATGTATATAGGTGGATGTATCTGTGGTATAAGTGTAATTAAGTTAAGACGAATGTATATAGGTGGATGTATATAAGTGGATGTTTCTGTGTTATAGGTGTAATTAAGTTAAGACGAATGTATATAGGTGGATGTATCTGTGTTATAGGTGTAATTAAGTTGAGACGAATGTATATAGGTGGATGTATATAGGTGAATGTATCTGTGGTATAGGTGTAATTAAGTTAAGACGAATGTATATAGGTGGATGTATATAGGTGGATGTATCTGTGTTATAGGTGTAATTAAGTTAAGACGAATGTATATAGGTGGATGTATATAGGTGGATGTATCTGTGTTATAGGTGTAATTAAGTTAAGACAAATGTATATAGGTGGATGTATATAGGTGGATGTATCTGTGTTATAGGTGTAATTAAGTTAAGACGAATGTATATAGGTGGATGTATATAGGTGAATGTATCTGTGGTATAGGTGTAATTAAGTTAAGATGAATGTATATAGGTGGATGTATCTGTGTTATAGGTGTAATTAAGTTAAGACGAATGTATATAGGTGGATGTATATAGGTGGATGTATCTGTGTTATAGGTGTAATTAAGTTAAGACAAATGTATATAGGTGGATGTATATAGGTGGATGTATCTGTGTTATAGGTGTAATTAAGTTAAGACGAATGTATATAGGTGGATGTATATAGGTGGATGTATCTGTGGTATAAGTGTAATTAAGTTAAGACGAATGTATATAGGTGGATGTATCTGTGTTATAGGTGTAATTAAGTTGAGACGAATGTATATAGGTGGATGTATATAGGTGAATGTATCTGTGGTATAGGTGTAATTAAGTTAAGACGAATGTATATAGGTGGATGTATCTGTGTTATAGGTGTAATTAAGTTAAGACAAATGTATATAGGTGGATGTATATAGGTGGATGTATCTGTGTTATAAGTGTAATTAAGTTAAGACGAATGTATATAGGTGGATGTATATAGGTGGATGTATCTGTGGTATAAGTGTAATTAAGTTAAGACGAATGTATATAGGTGGATGTATCTGTGTTATAGGTGTAATTAAGTTGAGACGAATGTATATAGGTGGATGTATATAGGTGAATGTATCTGTGGTATAGGTGTAATTAAGTTAAGACGAATGTATATAGGTGGATGTATCTGTGTTATAGGTGTAATTAAGTTAAGACGAATGTATATAGGTGGATGTATATAGGTGGATGTATCTGTGTTATAGGTGTAATTAAGTTAAGACTAATGTATATAGGTGGATGTATATAGGTGGATGTATCTGTGTTATAGGTGTAATTAAGTTAAGACTAATGTATATAGGTGGATGTATATAGGTGGATGTATCCGTGTTATAGGTGTAATTAAGTTAAGACGAATGTATATAGGTGGATGTATATAGGTGGATGTATCCGTGTTATAGGTGTAATTATAACGCATCGACATTAAGCTGAAATAGTATTTTTTGAATATTATATTTTTGTTTCGTTTAAGTCTGAAAAATAATATTTGTCGATCTGCCACGTTAAACTTTATTTCTGACTAAACACTCAAATAAACTAGACGCATCTAAAAAAATATCCGTTCCTAATTAATTATGAATACGCATGCGTGGGTGTGTCAGGGTTATGGATATAATTAGATGTGTAAGGGTGAGCAGTGTGTGCATGTACGTGTATATCTATGTATGTGTGCGAACGAATACCTTATGCGTATGTGTTGCGTGTGTGCGTGTACGTACTCATGACGAACGGCATTAGTTTCAACAGTTTTTCTTTGAGAACGTTTTCAATAATGAAACAAGAAAAAAGTCCTTTCCAAGTTTTAGCTCTCCGACCGATTCGCATTGGTTGACAAATGTTTTTTTACTCGCCGCGCGTCAAACACGCACCACCATTAAAATCGATCGCAGGCACGCCTTACCAGACGATCTAATGATACGCTGCCTTCGACACACACGAAAACAAGAAAAGAAAAAAAGAGGTCCTTTCCAATTCGGCAATGCACGCATATATAACATTCATTTCTTTGGCAGGTCGAGCTAGAAGCCGACTCTCTCCCTTTTTTGTTAAAACTTTTATTTTGTTGTTGGCCAGCTCTCTTATCGCGTCCGCCCATAGACAAAACGAAACAAGGGTGATGCGGTGCTTGCCGAGAAGACAGTTTAACACTTCTCTCGTTATTTCTATGTCTGCTTTTAAATTAAGAAACAAACCATATCATGCAATCGGACGCTTTCGTATTTGGATTGTTTGTTCTTCTCGCTGCGCAGGGATCCGTCCTCCTAAGCATTACCTGAGGAACGAGAAAATTACGCTTACGGCTCAAACGTAATGAAGGGGTTTATTGCCGATTATCTGAGGCGCCCCTGCCAGGGAATTCTATCATGTGGGATTCGAGCAATTTTTATAAGTGTATATGCTTTGAGTGCGTTTGAGGTGCCCATTTTCTACCCTACATTATACCTTGGGCTACATCCTATCCTTGTGGGGAGGTTGGAAAAAGGTATTGGACAACCAAAAGCTGGATTCATTATTTACAGTTTACTTTTCTAATAAGACATGAACGCACAGCTTTTTTATTTGCTTTTTCTATGCATCCTATGTTCAGTCAGATTAATTAAGCGAGTGCTGGACTCATTGTAAAACTTACTCTGGTGGTATCTTAATAAGATATACACTTATTAAGATGTAAGTTGCTGGTCTTTATTAAGATACATGATTCCTTAATTTTATAATATTGAAAATAATAACAAATGTACATTCTAAAAATTTGACATCGTGAATTTCTATCCATCTACATCTGAAAAACTCTTCAACATCACCTTAGAGTTTGCCGATATATATATGGATATCTACAAGAATGACCTCGACACTATTAAAAAAAATGTATCAATAATCAATAATAATTACCAATCGATAAAGCAAAAATAACAAACTCCTTTGATTTTATTTGGCCATGGGTGTCCTGGACTCTGCAGATGTAGCGGATCTTATGGGGTTATTTATTTTATATACACTTACAAATATTTTTGATAACGCAGATATCGACCTATATACGGATGATAGATTACCTATGAGAAGGGATTGGAACAAAACCAAGGGTGAACATTTCAAGAAAATTATACATTTGGAAATAAAAACATTAGGCCTTTAAGTAGACGTATTAGCTCATATAAAATAATTAATTATAAGATGCCACTTTCAACTTAAATAAAGATACATACCAGCATTATTTAAGGATAATGCCGATGCGTGAACTTGAAGTCAAATCACCCCTCATTAATTATAAAATACATTCCTAATTCTATCGAACGTAGCGTTAGCAATAAATCTAGCAATGAAAATGTATTAAAGAAGTGAAACCATATTTACATCACAGCTTTAAAAATAGTGGTTATCATAATATGTAGATTCAATTTAAGTAACAAGATACCAATAATAATAATAAAAATTTAAATAAAAGAATAAAAATATCATCGGATTTACGCCGCTCTATAACCAGATGCTAAGAACGAAACTTGGTAAAGAATTCTTAAATCTCATCGATGAACACTTTTCCGGAACTAATCTATTGCACAAAATATTCAATAAAAACAACTTAAAATTATCCTTCTGTTGCTGCGAAAACTTAGAAATGATTACAAAAGCAGAGAATAACTAAATACTTAACTTAAGTAGTGGAGAAGAAGAAATAATAACAAAATGCATAAAAAGCAATCAATATAGTACCAATAAAAAATAACAATAAGGAAAGCAATAATATAACCACTAGACACCCTGATAGTAACTGTCCGAATAGAAATGAGAAACTTAATAACGAAACGGAAAATGTAACTGTAAGACCTGTGCACTTTGTCCACTATGAAATAACTGTTTAACCAAAAGCATTGTTTACCAAACACACTTTTTGCGAAGGAAAGCACAAATAACAAGAAGCACTACGTGGGTATAAACTTCCTCTATTTTCCAACCAGATAAAACAATTATAAACGCACATTCGATTATAAAAATCACCGATCTAGAACATCACTAGCGACCGATTACTACAGTGGAAGATCGTACGATGGGTCAGTAAAATGTAGATACTATGACAACCCATGTAGATTATGTTTGAATAAATGTTAAAATTTTATATTTAAAAGATCCCAAAAATTTACTAAACTCTACCATCGAAATAGCAAACAACTGTCGACACTGAATAAACTTTACTTTATGATAACTATAAATAACAAACAAATAAATAACAAACAAATAAATAACAAACAAATCTATATACTACTAAAACTCTATTGTCTTGTATGTTTGCAATCAGCTTTCAGCTTTCCGGTTTTCAACATCCGGTTGCGCATGCGTAAATAGCATCGTCTTCCAATCTGTTATTCCAATTCCGTTGAACTCCTTTTATTAACGAACGCATGAAATTTTTCATTCTGGAAATGTTTATATCGCTTTAAATATAAAACAATTACATTTAATTTCATCAAATAGTTTTTTTGTTTTCTCCACGGCTAAAAACATTCAACGGCAGGACTTTGTAAAGTCTGTCGCAGTTTCAAAAAAGCTCCACCCTTTTAAAAAACAAAAACAAACAAACAAAACAACAACAATCATTATTAATATCAATAGCGGCGGTGACGAAACCACCTCCCACTTTTCCTCTCACAGATTTCACCACTCCTACTCCCTCTGTTTTCGTTACGTACGCGAGACAGCCGGTTGTACCCCCTTCCTTTCTCACCTGTTCAGTGCATATTTACCTATAAGTATGGCCAACCACTTATAATTCAGTAACTATAATTAAAAAAAAAAACAATTATAATAAACAGAACGACGCATAGAAATCTATCTATATTCTTTTTTAAACAATTACATTTAATTTCATCAAATAGTTTTTTTGTTTTCTCCACAAGTGTCACGCAAATACATGAATTCCATAGCTAATATAACAAACTGACCCAACGGGTCACGGGTGGTCTAGTAAGTAATAAAAACTAAACCAACACCTGAAATAGCAGCGAATAACAAAACAAATAGAAGAGAAAGTAATCAAATCACGCACGTTCTAAAATAAGGTCACCTGTTAGTTCGACACACCCAAACAAAACAAAAAGATGTCAATCGCCACAATCAAAAATCATGATTTAAAAAAACTCAGGCCTTACTTATTTTCAGCTTTTTGCCTGTAATATGACGCTGGAATTTTGAGGATATTACGTCCTTTATCTTTGTCTTCTTAACAATGGAGTCATATCATCAGACCACTTGACAAATAAGGTCATGGCACGTTTACCACATAGCAAAATTATTACGAGTCAAAAGGATAAAACTCAGAACATACGGGTGATAAATTTACTTTGTTCTCATCGGTCATCTCTAAATATGGAAAATAAATTCAAATATTCCACAGGATCAAGAAAATAATATATAAAAATTTGCGATTTCTTTCTTTAGTTTTTTTTTAGGTTCAACATGAATAAAGAGAAACAAAATGAAAAAAATAGAAAAACTGTCTAAAAAAAAAACGATAAGATAAAACAGAAAACGTTTTAAGAAGTAGAACGGAAAGAAAGAAGATGACAAAATGAATTGATTCATGACGTACAGGAAATGCCAATAGTTGTTTACAAATGTAGCGATCTCTGTCTGCTTAAACCATGACATCGTTTAATTTTCAAATATGCCAATGAAATTACGCATATAGAGGAACATACACATGCACACACATATAATATATAGTCAGGCACAGACCGCTAAAAAATGAGATTCATTTACCCCGACCTGAAGCCTAATATCAATCTAAAAAACTTTAAAACTGCAACGCTATTCTGATCGTTTTACTTACAATACACTGGGATGAGAGTAGCTTGAATCATATAAACGTGGCCAATTTATCACAGATAATCTAATAAGGTGTATACCGCCGGAAGTAAACATCTAAATATCTAAACTTCCGGTTCGAGTGAATTTTTCCAGACTAGTCTTTTAAGAGAAGTCAAATTTGGTTGAAATTGACCGTTTAAGATTCTTCAGCCTCTCTTAAACGCATAGTCTGAAAAATCACTAATATATATATGCATATTATTTCATGTATCCAAATAAAATGTTATAAGGGGATACCATTTTGTATGTATCAATTTTCAGTATTTACTTCAACAGTGATCGATACGTGAGTAGAGCTAGGTAGTAAATCATGGAAATATATTTATAGCAATTAAGTATTTTCTGTTTTGTATGAATAAAAATAAAGAAGTAAACTCCAAAATGTCACAAATAAAAATGTCCCGAGTTTTGCGAATCTGTGATATTTATTTTTAGTGGAGATTTTTTCTGTCAATACGCCTTAACGTATTTTGTTTTGGAGTGTGTTGAAAAAGTCAAACCAATAAATCGTGAAAAGTCAAAACACTAAATCGTTAAAAGTCAAACGAATAAATCGTGAAAAATCAAAACACTAAATCGTTAACAGTCAAACTAATAAATCGTGAAAAGTCAAAATAATAAATCGTGAAAAGTCAACCCAATAAATCGTGAAAAGTCAAAATAATGAATCGTGAAAAGTCAACCCAATAAATCGTGAAAAGTCAAAATAATAAATCGTGAAAAGTATGTTTGTCGTTACCCCCAATGTTTCTTTACAGAAATAAATATTAGTGAAAAGGATTCTTGTTTATTATAAGTTGAATATAAAATAAAATTCGGGGAATATCTTAGTGTTGGTTCGCAAATAAAAAAAAAAGGTATAATAAGAAATGTAGTAGTTTTATTTTATAATTTTTAAAATTATTTTATGTATTGAAATTTAAAAAAAAAACTACTCCAAAGAAAATTTATTTAACATATCTATATATATATAAAAAAATAACAGTCAATTTTGGACTTTAAACCTTAATTCTATTCAGAAATTACGTTCGAAGTGACAGGGTAAAGAAATCAAAATAACTGTTAGATCTCTTTACGATTCGAAGAAATTCACGTGGCAAACTTTTTAAAATAAACTGTTATCGGAAATTGTTTTGTATTAATATCTATTTCAAGAAGAATGGTTGGCACGTCCCTTTCGTGTCGTGAAGAGAATCGAAAGCGATGTGGAAGGCTTCAAACTGTTATGTCTAACCTAAGTTCTAGCTAGAAGTGAAGTTTATAGTCCATAAGTGAATAAGGTAATACTAATATGAGTTTCTTTCGATATAATGAAATAATCCAAGATGTTTATGAAGAAATAATACTAAATGTCTAAATAAGAAACGCATGTTTTTATTAAAAGGAAAATATTTCATAAACGACCCCGCTTATGAGATGTGAACTGAGTATAATTATAGTTAAGTACAGGTATGTAAAGGTGAAATGTTTTCTTATGACTGTTGTGTTTTATATTGGAAAAAAGGAAACCAATATTAATACATGTTATTTAAGATGTTTTCTTCGGGTCAGAGTAATGCTGAAACGCCAATTTGAATATGATTTGATGTATTCTGTATTCTATTCTAATATTCTGAATAATGAGTAAAATTATCAGGAGTAAAGAGACTTAACAACTGAAACTAGACCATTTCGATATTATGTTATTCTCTTATTCTGCGAATATTTTCCGGGAGTCAAGTGGAATGTAAGCGAAATTGAGGGAGCGTTTGTTATTTATTTTAGAGATATTGTGTTGCATGTAAGGAATATTTTGAGTTATAAACTGAAATAATGAACGATTAATGTATAATATTTTTACCGAATAAAAAATTTACACATTGACGTGAGTGCCGTGGAAGTACTTTATGATAGGAGAGAAAATCTTTTAAACCATCTTTGTGAGATCACGTATTTTGAGAAGCATTTTAATCGGAATAAGTGCAATAATTTGTAAAAGGTAACGGTAAAGGTCGCATAGCCTGGACGCGCACGAGTGTCGTTGCCGACATCGCACACTGCCCATGGCCGTAGCGGCGGTGATTTGTTTAGAATCACCGTGTCTAGGGTACAGCATATGGAAGGCGGAGCCCATCCCTCTCCTTCCGCTGCCTTGAACCTTCCCTGAGTGTTAGTCAGGTACCCATTTACTGCTGGGTGGACAGAGGGAGTTTTCGAACCCGGGTCGTCCAGCCCAAAGACAAGTGCTATAACCACTCGTCCACAGGCCCTCCCTTATAATAATGTGTATATCGGCATTAATGCAAAGCATAGTTTCGTGAAAACGGAAAGGCTTGAAGTGGTGTGAGTGTAAAAGAATTTCATGTGAACTGTTCGTTCAATTTGCTATGGTGTTTTGATGAGACGGGAAAATTGCATTACTTTATATAGTGGAATATTATGGAAAGGTTGATACCGATCGTAATAATAACACTACTACTACTAATACTACTACCATCATGACTACTACTACTACTACTACTACTACAATTACTACTACTACTAATAATACTAGTATAATACAATAATCAAATATGAAAAGTGTAATAATTCAAATAAAATGTAATACAAATATATATTTCGTTCTTGTTACCGTTATTTTGAATGGTATATACTTCAGAATGCTACATCATGGTAGCATATAATAGCTTATAAAACCATAACCTTTTACCCTTCGTATTATTAATAGTATTACTATTATTATTTCATGAGTAATGTAATATTACTACGAATACAGAATACAATAATATTATTGCACCACATCAGGGTAGATGTAATAGTCCACATGTTTATTATCAACTTTTTGCTATTAATTCTTCATTCTCGATGGCTTTCATCATCATTCATTATTTTTTTTTATCTATAGAAAGATCTTTTATCAGAGAATTTATTATTTTAATCTTTTATAGTATTTTATTCAATTTTAATTATTTACTTTTTATTATATATATTACTTTATTATCATTAGTAATCATAGAAGTAGCAGTCGTAGTAGTAGTAGTAGTAGTAGGAGGAGGAGGAGGAGGAGAAGAAGAGGAGGAGTAGGAGGAGGAGATGAGTAGGAGGAGGAGGAGGAGGAGGAGGAGGAGGAGGAAGATATATTCTTGCGATAGGTATCAGTATTTCTATAATCTCTATTAATATAAGTTAGGTATGTGTACATGTTTATAGATTTGCATGTACATGGTTCGTTCTTAAACTAATTAACCTATCATTATGAATTTTGTAACACTCCTGCTACTGATAAGGTATGCAATGTGTGCAATAGATAGTTTTATTTAGTTCATGCAAAAGACGCAAATGGGGTTGTGAACCATTCATAGTAAAATTTAGATTCTTCAGATTTTTGTGAAATTTTAACAATAGCTATTAGACATCAATTAATAAATATTCCCAAAATGTTAATGTCTTTAGAGCATTTCGAAGCGTTTTAGGGGGCATAATATGGACAAAATCTTCTATCTAAAAATTCAAATATATCAGCATTGTATTGAATTGCACCCATAGTCATTATACCATAATTAAGCGTGGTTTCCCTGAATAAACATTTCTTTCTTAAGACTCCTTAATTTTAAGCCTTACATTTTATACATTTTCTAGAATCAAAATCACTAATGGATGTTTATATCAAAATTGTGAATAAGAATTCTAGACATAAGATTTACCTTCATCATACCTTGATTTAAGTCTTCATAAAAGGACATCAATTCGTAGAAAATTATTCTGTTCGGGTATTCTACTAACTGATTATAAAACACGTCGATATATTTCTATACGAGACCCCGTTCATCAGTCCGTCGATCCATCGGTCTGTCATGCTTAAGTTCGAAATAGTAGTTTCATATGCGTCCACGTATCTCTATAAGTTTTCCGTCTGTAACGCTTAAGTGTAAAATATTATTTTCAGCGCTAAACGCGCAGATTAGATGGACGCATCTTTCGAATGAATTCGCTTTTGTTTACGCTTAATCCACCAAACTGATTTCGTATTTCGTTTCGTTCTGTTTCGTTCGTTGAATTGCAACTAATTTCATTTTATTGCCGTTTTTATCCCATCACTGATTTCCTTTTACGCCCTTCAAAGATTATAAAACCATTAATAGTTTGTTTCAAAGACGCCATTACTTGTCTTTATCTAAATACCCCTTTCCGTCATTGGGACGAGATTTTGAAATTCAAACGTTTTTCTTACATCATAAGATTATATGATCAACTAAATATTAACATTACTAAAAAAAGGGGGTTTTAATCGTTCGTTTTCTTTAATCTTCCATAACATTCCGCCATTTCTGTAGAAATGACCGCAGAATGCACTGATTTGCTCTATAAAGATCACCTCGATCACTTTAGTAAGGTTTGGTCAAGAAAAACATTGAAAGTCAAAGCAGAGAATAAATTTTGTCGCACGAGGACAATAAAATATTTATTCTCTACGCCATTTAGTTAAAATATTTATAACTGATGAAAAAGAAATTGTGTCGCACAGGGAGAATAAAATATTTATTCTCCACGTCATTTAGTTAAAATATTTATAACTGATGAAAAAGAAATTGTGTCGCACAGAGAGAATACAATATTCATTCTCTTCGTCCGTTATGTAAAATATTTATAACTGATGAAAAAGAAATTGTGTCGCACAGAGAGAATAAAATATTTATTTACTACGTCCTTTATATAAAATATTTATAAATGATGAAAAAGAAATTGTGTCGCACAGAGAGAATACAATATTCATTCTCTTCGTCCGTTATGTAAAATATTTATAACTGATGAAAAAGAAATTGTGTCGCACAGAGAGAATAAAATATTTATTTACTACGTCCTTTATATAAAATATTTATAAATGATGAAAAAGAAATTGTGTCGCACAGAGAGAATAAAATATTTATTTTCTACGTCCTTTATATAAAATATTTATAACTGATGAAAAAGAAATTGTGTCGCACAGAGAGAATAAAATATTTATTTTCTACGCCCTTTAGATAAAATATTTATAAATGATGAAAAAGAAATTTTGTCGCACAGAGAGAATAAAATATTTATTTTCTACGTCCTTTAGTTAAAATATTTATAACTGATGAAAAAGAAATTGTGTCGCACAGAGAGAATAAAATATTTATTTACTACGTCCTTTATATAAAATATTTATAAATGATGAAAAAGAAATTGTGTCGCACAGAGAGAATAAAATATTTATTTTCTACGTCCTTTATATAAAATATTTATAACTGATGAAAAAGAAATTGTGTCGCACAGAGAGAATAAAATATTTATTTTCTACGCCCTTTAGATAAAATATTTATAAATGATGAAAAAGAAATTTTGTCGCACAGAGAGAATAAAATATTTATTTTCTACGTCCTTTAGTTAAAATATTTATAACTGCTGAAAAATAAATTGTGTCGCACAGGGAGAATAAAATATTTATTTTCTACGTCCTTTATATAAAATATTTATTATTGATGAAAAAGAAATTGTGTCGCACAGAGAGAATAAAATATTTATTTTCTACGTCCTTTATATAAAATATTTATAACTGATGAAAAATAAATTTTGTCGCACAGGGAGAATAACATATCTGTTTGCTACGTCCTTTATATAAAATATTTATAACTGATGAAAAATAAATTTTGTCGCACAGGGAGAATAACATATCTGTTTGCTACGTCCTTTATATAAAATATTTATAACTGATGAAAAATAAATTTTGTCGCACAGGGAGAATAACATATCTGTTTGCTACGTCCTTTATATAAAATATTTATAACTGATGAAAAATAAATTTTGTCGCACAGGGAGAATAACATATCTGTTTGCTACGTCCTTTATATAAAATATTTATAACTGATGAAAAATAAATTTTGTCGCACAGGGAGAATAACATATCTGTTTGCTACGTCCTTTATATAAAATATTTATAACTGATGAAAAATAAATTTTGTCGCACAGGGAGAATAACATATCTGTTTGCTACGTCCTTTATATAAAATATTTATAACTGATGAAAAATAAATTTTGTCGCACAGGGAGAATAACATATCTGTTTGCTACGTCCTTTATATAAAATATTTATAACTGATGAAAAATAAATTTTCAAAGATAGTATAAAGCAAATCTATATTTTATCTGTTAGGTTTTACGTTTTTAGCGACAACATGTTCGAGTATATCTTTCCCTAACGCGAGTACGCCATTTCGTGTTTTGTGTTATAATAGCAAACGCGTAGCTGTCTAAAGAAAGAACAAATAACAATAGTTAAGTAACGTTTGCATTTACATACATACACTTTTTTATCATATGAACATGTTTTGTAGATAGCGTAAAGACGGGATACGAAACATGATGTGATATTTAATATTTAATATGTATCCAAAGAGGTAGAATCAGCATTACTAAAGTGAGAATATATTACTTTCTCAACATGATACGAAAGACACGTGTTGCCATGGTCAGAGACAGAGAATTATATCAATGAACAGTGTATAAGTAACTGTTATTTGCTTGAAGTTGATTGTTCTGGGAGTGTATGCGACTGCTAGCAGAAGAGACGCCTGATGAGTAAAGCGGCAGCGTTCGTAAAAGCTACGCAAAGATCCGCGTCAATCGAACCAAAAAGACCAGTCTAAAAAAGAGATCTTGTTCTTACTTCTGCACATGCGTGCAACGAATCTTCTGATTTCTGGACAGGAGAGCGCATACTCTATAACGTTGGACATATAACAGATAATCCGAATATCAGTGCAAGGGATATACCTCAGATTATACTGTCGTTACAGATGCTTTAAAATGGAAACTGATTGATAGCACACTTCGAAATGTTGCAAAAGCGTATAGACCTTCATGCTAGGGGCTAATTCCGGGAGAATTCGATGGCTTCTTTTAAGATGCGTTCAGACATCTCTATTAGAGGAGTTAGGCACAAGGCCAGTTTTATCTTACTCCCACAAGTAAGATGTGACCCAAGATCGGGTCGAGAAAGTGGGGTTTGAAAAACCAGCGCTCGAGAGGTGAGCACTCTGGCCATTTAAAAATTGCCTGGGCAGCCCCGTCGGCATTCCCCGGTAGGGGCGCCTCAGACAGTAAGCAATAAACTTACTCCTCCCCAAAGAGGGGAGGCAAAGCCTGGGAGGGTGGAACTCCTAGAACTGCACAGGACAGGCATGCAGTATCCATCGGAACAGATACTACACTTTGATCTTAGCCAAAAGGCCAAGGCGGTGCTACCGATCTTTCAGTCTATAGGCCTGTCTCTCTGTCGCACTTGAATTTAGAATATCGTTTTCGTTGGGATGTCACGTTACGTTTGAAATTATATTTTTAGAGCCGTCTACGTATGTCTCTAAGAAGTTCTGTCGCCACCGTCGATCGGTCCGTCTGGCTGTCACGCTTCAAATAGCATTTGAGCTGCGTTCACGTATCTCTCTTAAGAGCTCTGTCCGTGCGTCTATAAACTAAAACAGGATAGACCAACCAACTGACTGATGAACAGAGTCTCTTTAGAGACTAGAAGACGCGTCTAAAATTGCTATTTCGAAATAAAGCTTGACGTACAGACGGGTCGACCGACAAGGTCCCAGATAGATAGATGGCGGTTACGTCTCTTTTTGCTGGTAAGAACGTCTGAAGAGATCGCATTTATCTCGACAAATCTTATTTGATACGATCTTGATAGTTTTCAAAATTTTCTGTAAATGTTGATTATTTATCTAGTTTCAAAAAATTATTTTGTCTTATGTTAATAAAAACTGGATCAAACCCAAAATAGTTTTTACTATATTTTTAGTAATATTATAAAGCGTGCTGTATTTTACAGACTATAGAAAACATACTTTTCTATTTGAAATCTTATGGCGAAGGTTTTCTCTAACATTGACTTGGCTGACTTTATTTTTTGCATCCTCAAGAGAACCTCGTCAGATATATGAGGCCAAAATACAACTATTATCATGGTCTTCGGCCAGGTTTATAGCTCCCTGGAGCGGCATACCCGTCTAATCTCTTGATCATTCGTTAATTAGATCTTCTTTATATGATTTCTTTACATAGCTGGAGTGTGTTAGCCGGTAAACATGTCAAAACCATGTGAATGTCTTTTTTTTTCAAATATCGTCGTTGATGGATCTGTTAATATTACGCTTCTTTCTGATATCTGCATTTCTTCCTCAGTCTCGCAGAATTACTCTTAGAGTAGTTCTGCAGCAGTTACAAAAGTAATCTATTTTTATTCATATGTGCGTGCAATATCTTGCGTTATACAGGTTTGTAATTCGGTTGGCGTATTGATACACAGGTGATTAGCACACCACTGGAATGCGCACTGGAAGCCTGCTGATTTCCGCGCACAGCTGGAGACGCGCAAAATACAAAAAGTTCGAGTCAAGACTCTAAGGTAGACGGACTACAACTTTCTCCCTCATCTCGTCATCATTATGGTGATAGAGGGCGGGAATAAACTCAAGACTTAAACCTATATTACATCTCTACCAAAAAGGTCAACCGACCTCATAACTCCTTTTATGTGCCAGTGCTTTTTCGAATAAAAGTTGATACCCATTTGTTTGTGAAGAGGTGGTCTTATTTATAAAAAATGGTCACTCATTTTCTTATTCTATATTCTATTTCAGTCAGATACGTCCATACAAATCTAACTTTTTCAAGTTACGCGTTTTATCCTGCCGTTCTTCCAAAACAATTACCCCTCCCAACTTAAGTTCCTAAAGAAAATTACTGCACAACAGAGATAATATAAACATACATTCAGTGCGGCGTTCAAATGGGTTTGACTAATACAGTCGTCAGAACAGAGGATTATACGGGGCTTTTTAATTTATTGTTTCAGAATTTTATCTGCGAGAATGTAGGTTGGTTTTTATGATCTTGCCGTATATGTACAAGAAAATATCATTACTACAACATGTTTATCCAATTTGCCCGCAGAGATATACATCTCTTGATCGAGCGACTGTCATATAAGGCCCGAATAAAATAACTCAAGATTAGTGATTTAAAGTGTTCTTAAACGATTTCGTTAGCGTTTGTCCCAAATTAAGTAGCTTAGTACTAATTTTATGGTCCATAAATTAGTACTTTGTATATTAGTGGAATAAAAAGCGATTTAATAAGTTGCTTTCAAAGTCATATAATTTATAATCCGAATTTTACGATGCATGAGTTGTTCTAAACTTTGAAAAGTATTAAAATCTTATTAAGATAAGGAAGAGCGGTCACCCCTAGCTAATAAGTTGAATTGAGATTGAAAAGTAAGTAAATATGGGAGAGAGAGAATAAAGAGAAGAAAAATGTATTATTTAAGGAGAAATTAACGAAGATTTTAAGTATTTTTGAATAATTTTTGTATGTTTTCTTAATGTATGATAAGCCCCAAGTTCGAATTAGTAAACACGGTTAATGTTTTATGAACGCCGGGCTGAATTAGGGCAAGTTCCAAAATGAGCACTCATAACTGGAAAATATAAGGATGGTTGCAAAAATAGATACAATTATTTAGTAAGGTACCTCGGAAGCATTTCTGCATAGACGAATATTCCTACACAATCTGATCTAGACGCTGAACAACTTGGACACTTTCGTCAACTAAGAGACGCACTAAATCGTTTCTTGACAATTTTTCTGAGATCAAAGTGTAGTATCCATACTGATGCTACATTTCACCTGTTCTATGCTATGTCAGTCGAGGAGAAATACTTCTAGACTAGTTCAATTTTTACTTTTATCCTAATCCAGAGTGCCTCTTTTTAGAGAGCTGGATTTTCTCCACATTAAAATAGACCTTGCGTCTAACTTTGTCCTCGTGCGGAGACGCGCAAATAAACTTGTGTCCAGTTGGGCTGGACGAAAAAGATCTCCACCATTTGTAGTTGAGACTTTTATTATATATTGAGCACGAGTCTATCAAAAATATGGGGTTGGTGGTCGGTGGTAATCATCCGTTTATCTTAACTAAAATCATTAGCAGTCATCAGAATACCACATTTACGCTATGGGCAACACTAACTAAACTATAACCGATAATTTTAATTAAATAAAATATATACGACACATAATCCAATAAGTCCCTGGACTTACTAATAAAATAAGTTTTAGAGAAAATTCGGTTTTATTTATCAACATAGACTCCTTCTACGGTGATAGACTGATTCCAACGTTTTTCTAACAATTCGATGCATTTTCGTAGAACAATTTGTTTTTGGCTTCAGTTTCCGATATAACTCCTTCATTGGGGCCAAATCTTTTTCGCTGGAGCATTTATCTGAAGTCTGCAAACAGGTAATAGTTGTTGGGTCCAGATCTGGAATATAGGATGGGTGCAGAAGCAATTCGACGTTTAATTAATGTAGTTTTGCCATCGTTCCGATCGACTTGTGACGTAGTGCATTATATTGATGAAACACCACTTTTTCGTCCTCATCTGTCTTCGTTTTGGGTTATTTCTTCCTTCAAACACATCAATAATGCGATAGGATATTCGCTATTAATGGTTTTGCATTTCTAAAGGTAGGCGATTAACAAACTGTTTTGCGCATCCAAAAATACAGAGGCCAAAATCTTGCTTGTTGATGTTTGCGTGTTTGATCGATTTGAACGGATTTCCCCTGCTACTGATCATTCGGATCACTGCCAATTTGACTGCGGAATAAAGTGGTCGATCCATTTGTCATATATTCTCACACAGTGATGCAACAACTTTAACTGTGGGCAAACACCGCTTTCTCATTAACAAATGTTCATGCAAAATGGTAAATACACTGCCTTCTGATATCTTCTGCATCTTTGCAATCTAACGCTACTTCAATTTACGATTGGCCAAAGCGGGTTGTTTGACTTCATTTTGTTTTCCAGGACCACTGCCGAATTTGTGTGACCTGAGCATTTAGCATCATTAGCGTTTAATTTGAACATACCACTTCTTAACCGTTCTTTTTCTGAAATAGCAGGACCAGCACAATCAAGTGCTTTGCTTGAAGAACATTCTTTCTATCAGAATGCAATGTTTTATCAAAAACACGGAATACAAATTTGCAACAGTAGCTTCTCTTAAATAACTATAATGTGTAAACTTATAATCTGACTGACTCAACGATTGACATGTTCTATTTGAAGGTTCGTACTTTATAAAAATAATATGGATTATTTTAATTAGTGGCGCCATCAATATAACAAATCCTTGAATTATTGAATGATGAGTTATGTACGAGATGTCATATATAAATAGGCTAAAATTGAAAAATTCAAAACATATTAGTAATAATTTATAAATTTTCCATTCCAGTTCCGGAAATAAATATACAAAACGTCTATTTTATATACGTGCATTTCTGAATACCCATACTAATATATATATATATATATATATATATATATATATATATATATATATATATATATATATATAGAGAGAGAGAGAGAGAGAGAGAGAGAGAGAGGGGGGAGAGAGAGAGAGATACAGAGAAATACGGAGAGGGAGAACAAGAGAGTGAGAGACAATAGATTTGTTTATATATATCTGTAAATAGGACATCCCAAATTATTCAACGTACAAGCTGGATGAACATCAGTTTACAAATGTCAGAGCAGATACAATGATTAGGTAAAGTTTCAATAATCAAAATTCAGTTTTTATTCATGTAATGTATTTGTGCATTCGCAGAATTAACGATGGTCTTACAATTGTTTTGTAACATGCAATATACAACAATTAAACGCAATTACACGCTGCTCTTCAGAAACCAAAATAAAGGGCATTTATAAAGATGGTAT
>OY744537.1:5000482-5075482 GCA_963556195.1 Sepiola atlantica | reverse complement strand
GACGTGAAAAATGCGGAAATTGGAGAATACACGAAAAAGATCGAAGCTTCATCGAGTGCGGTAAAAAGGTCGTAACTGCGGTAATCATTACTATTGTCGACATAAATTATTTTAAAGGAAAACCGTTGGTTAATTAGTTAAAAATAATTTTTTTACTTTACCTACTCATTCATGGCCTATTTGCGTTAAAACGTTTTAATATTTAAATGTTATTTTATTTATCGTCTCTCCAGGAGGTCAGACACAAGGTCAGGTATGGGTTTGATGAAAGTCTTTCTGTGGAATTAACTGGACTGGAACTTGGCACACCCAGGTGTTTTAGTCCGTGTCGTTAACCAATTAGCATATATTTAAAATATTTAAAAGAAGTTAAATTGCCGTAAATAGCGAATGTAAGTAAAATAATCCGGCTAGGTGCTTACTTCCTGTAATGGCTGATGTGAATTGTTTACAGTAAATTAAATTGCTTTAAAATTCTGTTAAATATTAAATATAAAATTAAAAACTCAAATACTTCACAGTGAGTAGGTAATACAATATAAATTATTTTTGACTAATTTCCCAACTGTATTTTCTTTAAAAATAATTTATTTCTAAGAACTGCAAGCTTGCGGAACTCTCTTACAGCTGACTGTTTTTTTTTCTTCGTAACTATAGTCCTCGTCATGTCAGGACTAAAGTCAATAGCCATCTCCTGCTTTTGTGATAATCATCTTTCATTCTTTTAGCTCCTTACATCAAGTGGCTTCATTCCGTGTCTGTAGCGACGCCATAAAATACAATCAATTAAGTACCATCTTCAAGATTATACATTAAAAAAATACTGGTTTAATGTTTATATGAAGGAATCCATTTTCCGCGTTAACTTAACGTGGATCCGTTTTTTTTATTTACATTTACTGGTTATGAGTAAGAATTTATGAATAATTCCTGATGTGAAAAAGTTAAAATAACACAATTTTTTCTATTTACAAAACAATAAATGAAAATGGTAAAATAAGTTACACAATAACATTTGTGTTTCATCTCCAAACAACATTCTCAGGCTAAATGCAATGATTTATGTTATTCGACCCCTTTCATAAGTCAGTAGTGTCTACACCAAACTCATAAATTAAAGTCGTTAATTTTATTGGTCCGATGTCAAATCACTATCTCACTATTTATCTCCACCAATCAATAATTTTCCTTGTCTTTTTAAGATTTGAGCGTGATTCATTATTAGTAGGTTCAATAAGCGCAGACCAACAATAATTATAATGGATCCAGCTGTACTGCCTCAGTAGCACAACCGCGTGATGCATTTGCAACTATACACTTGTTTGAGTGTTGTTTCTACCGTGAGGTACTAATATATATATATATATATATATATATATATATATATATATATATATATATATATATATATGAAATTAAAAATGGAAAAGCGGAAGACCTTTTCGCTCAACGTTTCGCCCAAATTTCACGTGGGCTTTGTCAAGAGCGGACGAAGAATACAAAAATGACAAAAGACGAGAAAGTCTGTAAATTATGGGGAATATATATAGTGGTTGGGTTCATGTTGAGATGAAGGGTATGAAAAAAAAAAAAAATATATATATATATATATATATATATGCACATAAATGTGATCGAAACATATATATAACACATATACATACATATATATGCATACATGTATATTTGATATATATGTATGTATATGTGTTATATATATGTTTCGATCACATTTATGTGCATATATATATATTTATTTCTATTTTTTTTTTTTTTTTTTTTTTGCATACCCTTCATCTCAACATGAACCCAACCACTATATATATTCCCCATAATTTACAGACTTTCTCGTCTTTTGTCATTTTTGTATTCTTCGTCCGCTCTTGACAAAGCGCATGTGAAATTTGGGTGAAACGTTGAGCGAAAAGGTCTTCCGCTTTTCCATTTTTAATTTCATACCGTCGGATTATTTTTATCCTTTCATATATATATATATATATATATATATATATATATATATATATATATATATATATATATATATATATATATATATATATATGAAGCAATCCAACAAAAGATATAAGCGTCAACTAATATCTTATAATTAGTTAAAACATCCGGATAAAAACTGAAGCTCAATATACTGGATAGAGCGTTAATATTATAATATAAAATGAAGTAATAAAATAAGGTGTCAATCAAATTTTATTAGAATTCAAAGTTCAAGCAAATTATCTTAAAGTCCTTAGCTCATGAGTTTTCAAAGAAAATTCTTCTCTTCAGAGGACCATTACCGCAGTTATACCACTACAGGTAATAAAATTAAACTTTGAAAATATATAAAAATATATACAAAAATACATAAAAATATATAACATCAAATATATCAACCCCAAAACATACTTTTTTGTTAAATCTATATAATCCCTGAAAACTTGAATTTTTTTCAAATATGTTGTGAATTTTTTCTAGAAACATGCGTAAGATTTTTTGGCTTCGGAACTTATATTAAATCACAGTATGATATAACACCGATCTCTCTCTCTCTCTCTCTCTCTCTCTCTCTCTATATATATATATATATATATATATATATATATATATATATATATATATATATATATATACTACCAGTCAAAATTATTTATCTACTAAAAAATTATGTTTTAATTCCAAAGAATGTTACGTACAAATTAAGCACTACAATGGTATGCTTTTATAAGTTTAAGAAATACACTCCTACATTTTATAATTATAACTGTAATCTAGAATATATCATTTTGTGTTGATTTCATGCCGCATTTGGTATTGGCAAACAAATATGCTTTTATACGTGATTGTTAAATTCATATCAAGATACAAATAAAGGGCTAGAATTGAAAACAGAAATATATTTTACAACAGCAACATGAACATGACAGCAAACACACGGCGATTCATTTCAACCGGAAATAAATTACCGTATTACCTCTGTCGTATGCAATGCACGTATAGGGGTTCCGTCCTTAGTTTCCCTCGTTTTATCCAATCGATATTTCCTTCGCACGGAACTTTACATTCTTACCGTGACTATTTTCGAATTAACAGACCAGTTTACAATATCGAAGTGCCAAGTTATTAACAAGGTCTCAGAAACAAAAATAAGTAGACGTCGGTTGAATTCTATTGCAGTTTGTGCCACCATAAAACATCGCCGATTTGGGATATGCCCCATTCTACGAAATGTATATTTCCTATTTGTGTTGTCTTACTTTTATTGGAAAAGACATTTTTTAAATCTGAGAAACACGAACTATCAGCGTCCAACCCGAATAAAATATTCACAGTAGTGTGCAATGTAATCCGATACTGATGGAATAATGCATTTAATTGATAAACATGTTTATTCTAAAACACATGGTAGTAATATTTGAGATGATATATTTAATAAAAAATATAATCTCTCTATGAATTTATAAGCATTTTCATATGCTTTGGTATAGAATCCGTTAATGTTGAACACATTTTCCAGTTCTTCTTCATAGTACCAGACATTCCACACAGTCTATATTAGCTTATGGATCGTTTTCCACGATTTTTTAATTGGATTATAATCTATAAACTGTCGATTACCTGCTTGGAAAATGCTTTCTCCATCGAAAATATCCATTTGCATCATGTCTTTATATCTATTCACTATTTCGCCCAGCGTCTTCAGCGGTAAATTAACACATTACTTCAACATGCGATTCGTTCAAAAGTAAAACTTTTCTTCATTCAACAGCATAATCACGTTGACGCATTCGTTCTCATTAGATCTCTCAGGTTAAGTAACATTTATCTTGGTCAGTAGCAGATAGGCGACCATTTCAGAATACCAAACGTTGTAGACGTACCGGAAGACGACAAACGTCATTATGACCGGGAGATACTTAAGACTGTTGACCTCTTGAAAAGTGAATTTCATAGAAATGTTTTTCTTTCGGGGGAAGCCGTTTCACCCTGACCAGAATTAATACCGCATCAGTTATCCAACTGGATCGCGTACCTGTCGAAGAGTCTTTCTCTTCGTATCAGTCAACAAGAGAATTCGAAGAAAAATAGCCAAATAAATGTTTTTACGTCATTCAAAGCCAGAAAATCTGTATTTCATTTCCAGTGATCTCTCATATTATTTCTGATTATTAACTTGTCAATTCGCGACGTTGTCTTGCGTTTTCCTCCACATCTTTGTACGCGCAATACTGTTTGCACACGACTTACTAGAATCCTGTTTAGAATTTCGCCCACAGTTCACTTTGTAACGTTGAATGGTTCGGCAATCTGTTTACTGTTCGTAAAACGTCGTCGAATATAGACGAGCAAATAAGGATTCACTAATGATGAAAAGTATGAAAAATGATGCAATTTGAATTTGACATACTTTAGAGTGTGTTTCCTTATAGCAAACATATTTTACGGGGACAGGGCGCTAGCCTGAGGCCAAACCACAAATAAAGAAGTGCATAAATCTCCGGTAGATATTTACTACCTTTACAGCACTTAACTAGATTCACTGGCGTTAACCCAACGCCATATTCGACCGAAAATTGTTTTATTTTAACTGTGTTTACATATTTTAGACGCGCATAAAATTAAACAAACCCAACGCCGCAATTCAAACTCATTTCGTTGTTTGAGAACGTGAAACACTCCTTTTTGTTCACCTGTAAAAGATCCTGTTCAGTTTCAATGGCTTTTAAAGTTGCAAGCATCGCTAACCAACTCGTTCACATATTCATTAAACATTGAACCAATTATATCACAAATGTCCATTGATCTGCATTTTATGTGTTTATTTACCTGTGTCTAATATATATATATATATATATATATATATATATATATATATATATATATGGTAAGTCAATGAAAATTGATAAAACCTGCAAATGGAAGCAAATCGATATCTTCAGTTGTTCAAAACAAGGAGCAGTTTAGTTAATAAAAAACATTTAGTTTTCGTCTCTTTCATTCCTTAAACCAGGCTTTTCAAAGATTAAAATCTTATCATCAGAGGAAAAATTATGATTGATAAGTTGACAGGATAGGACTGTCAAAGTTTCAAATTTGAAAGAGTTTTTTTTTAAGTTTTAAAGTTCAAACGGACATGGGAATCTCCAATAACGAAATAAAAAAAAACGTGGGGCTCAGAAATATTGGTAAATCCAGAAGAATCTGTATAAAAATCCAACGACGACGATTCCACTCAGGTCTGTTGTCCTCGGATATATATATATATATATATATATATATATATATATATATATATATATATATATATATATATATATAAGGTAAATAAAACAAAAGATATAAGAGGCAACTAATGTTATTAATTAGTGAACATCCGGATAAAAATAAAGCTCAATATACTGGATAGAGCATTAATAGCAATAGATGAAGTTAAAGAATAAAATAAGGTTCGAATAAAATGTTATTACAATTCAATGTTTAAAATTGTTAAATTTTTAAGTTATTAAATTGCGGGGGTCTAGATTTTTAAATTTTTAAAGTTTTAAATTATTAAATTCTAAATGTGTTAACAACTTCTTAATTATAAATTTCATAAATCTTCTAAATTATATGAAAGGGCTAGATGTGTAAATTTGGTTTGTATACTTAAAGCAGATGTTCAAATAGTAAGTTTGGAGGGGGCATATCGAGATTCTGACCTGAATTTACAGATCCGTCTATGTGATCCAGACGTTTGATATTCAAATATATACATAACTGATTCGACCCAGACATATAACATCCGGTATACATATAATTGAATTTACACATCTATCACAATGTGTGGTCGTTTTCCTTGTTAAGTGAAGACATGAAACATCCATTTGTGCGCACGGTTTGAATTAATTTTCGTTCGCGCGGTTTTAATTAATTTTCGTTCGTGCTGTTGTCTTATCAAGAAGTGTTCGCTTTCGGATTTATTACGCTGTCTACTGGGATTGCGCGAGCTTTATAACCTTTGAATGTAATTTTATTCTTTTGAGTAATTTTATCGGACGCGGAAGAAAAAATGGCCGAATACATCAGGTCAGTTTAATTTTATTCGAATTGGACTTATGGTTGGCATTACTCCTATCAGTTTGTAGGAACCCTATTTATAATATTCAACACCAAGTGAGTTTTCTGAACTTTTCATATTATTTGTTATCTCTATCGCTTTTTTATCGTTTTATTAATTTGCATACACCTTGAATATAATTTTCACTGTCATCTATTGCATCGATAGCAAACGAATTTCCCGCCTGGATAACTTTTGTCGTTTTTGGACCACCATTCACCAATTGGATTATTTTTTAATCAACCTCTTTGATATCTTGCCTGGAGCTATGTTAGACTTGTTGACTTGGATGAACTGTATAGTTTTCCTAAAAAAGTATGTTTTGGGCCGATATATTTGATGTTTTATATACCTTTATGTATTGATATATATATTTTTTAATATATTTTTTCAAAATTTAATTTTTATTACCTGCAGTAATGTCATTGCGGTAATGGCTCTCTGACGAGATTTTCTTTGAAATCTCGTGAGTTAAGGACTTTAAAGAACTTTGCCTGAACATTGAATTGTAATAAAATTTGATTCGCACCTTATCTATTGCTATCTTTCACTTTATATATATATATATATATATATATATATATATATATATATATATATATATATGAGTCACAACTTATTAGGGCCAGAAGGCCATTCGCGGATGATATTTAATGGGTTTGTCAGGTGACCGATGAGCATTGCGCCACCCTTAAACACCTATAGGCTATACTTCTCGCAGATGAGCTTACAAAACGTATTCATTGTCTTGCGAGACGCAAGGAGGCGATGACATAAAACGGATCACAAACTGAGTCATATTCAAATATATGCGCTGAGAAAAGGAATGTTCGTAATTATTTATCTTTAGGTGAGCGGCCAAGACAAATCGGATGGATAACCGACACAACTCCTATCAACCTTCTCAGTTTGACGTTCATATCGCCATTCGTAAAGAAAAAGACGGTGAATTTCAAGGCTAGAACCCCTTCCCATCTCCTGTCCAACGTGATCCGAAACCAGAAAAAGGCTAAAATCTTTTTTCGTTCTTTTTATAAAGGGTAGAAGAAAAACAATGATAATAAAAAAACAAAACGAATCGTCATTTTTCTTTTGCCAAGCGAAGATATCAGTGGCCGTCAAGAAGATTCGACCTTGGACCAGTAGCATAAGGGGAGGTTGATCCGCCTCAGAGATACTTTAAAGCCTTTTATTTTTGTCTAGTGATCGAGAGAAAAGGGGTCAGAGGTTAATGCGTGTGAAAATTGAAACCTTTCACACAGGAATTCTTACTTTAACCTTGTTCTCATCTCCCGACTACATTGTTAAATGGTACACACACACAAACACACACACACACACATACATATATATATATATATATATATATATATATATATATATATATATATATATATATATATATATATATATCGGTTATTTAAATGATCTGTTTACCTGATGGAATGCATTTTTGCGAATGCCTATATATTTGTAGTAGATAAAAATATCGGATTTATATATGTGTCTATATGATTAAATACACATACAACCACGGGCACACAGACACACACACACACGCACACACACACACACACACACACACACATATATATATATATATATATATATATATATATATATATATATATATATATATCAATATAAATCTACGTATTTAGAGGTTGTAATGTCCGCAACATAGATTGGGTTGCTTTCTCGGGCTATATAGAAGCAGCTGTTAACATCACGAATAGTTTCTCTATTGCACATTTCATTTAAAAAAAACATCACATTTCCGGCCAACTTCCCAGATGGTGAAGATCAGCCAGCCTCACTTCTCAAACTATTCCTAGAAATACTGCCCGATGCTTGTATAACAGATGCCCTATAACCTAATAATGGTTAATATAACCTTAAGTATTCGACCCCCATTCGAGGTGCTGTTGTTTTAAACGATGAGATGTTACAGAACGTTGATGGAATAAGACCTGGATGAAGTGTGTAAAATAAGCCAAAACTCGTCCAAATCTATCAGAGTTTTTTTTCCAATTATATTTCCTTCATCGAATCAAATCTAATCACATGTAAAGCAGGTGTTGTTATTTAAATTTCTCTTATATTCTATACCATTGTTGTAGGAAGACTCCATTGCATGTGTATATATCGCAAGCAATGCACGACACATCACGTTAAAAAATGCCCATAAAAATTATGAATAGATTAGGATAATGCATCAACTCTGATGCACTGGAGAAAATTTATAATCAAAGATTCAGTCATGGATAACTTTGAATGAGAAATGTATTTTAATTGGAGAAAAGAGAAGAACATATTTCTACCAAACGCATTTGGAGGGGAAATCAGTTAGACGTTTTGCAACAATCTTACTCTTAAAAAAAACTAACAAAAGAAGATGTTTATTAAATATTACATGACCGAAATATCTGTGAGATTGTTAAGAATGATTTGTTATGCAAGATTATGACAATTTTTATATCAAACCATGATTGTAGTCAGAAATAATTCCACCATCGTTCTCTCGAACGAAAAATGGGAATCCAAGGAAACCAAATACAAAGAGAATGATGACACGGATACAAAAATAAAACATTAAATCATTTCTGCTATCTGCTCAGCATAAAAGGATGATAATCATAAACATGATTGAATATGCTAAGATTCTTTAAACGAACCAGATTAAAACATATTCACCTTGTACAGAGTCTATGGAGCACATGTAATCCTTTTAGCAAAACTAGTCAGATGCTTGTCATAGTTTTGATGTATATCATGCAGTTAATATACAATCTCATGAGACGAAATGTCGTAGTAAAACTATGGGAGTGTTTACTTTTATTTGAAAACTTGATCGATCACGTCCTGTGGGTATAGACACATTTTGGATACTTTTTAAAACTTCAGTGAAGCAAATGTTCATCAACTGAATAATATAAATGAAGTTAACAATGTTATATACTTTAATTGTTGTAAAATGAAAAAGGAAAACCAAAAACTGGATGTTTTTTATGTGTACATCAACGTTTCGTCTTTATTTATAAGACTTCATCAGGATGATGATATAGGGAAAAGATATCATGCAAGCACAGATACATGTAGGGTAGACATGTTGGGAAGAATAATAGAATAAAATGAAAAATAATGGCAGCGTCTTGCTGGACGTCCGTACTTGTTAGAGAATGAAAATGGGTGGGAGAAAAAGAGGAAGGGTGGAGGGAGCAAGGACTACTGTGGCTGGCGATGAGGGAAAGAGGTGGGGGATGAGCAGGGGTAAAATGGATGGCAGAGAGAGATTGGAGGAAGAGGGGGAGGGGGTGTTTGACCAGATGGCTGTGGTCGAGATTGAAGGGGAAGAGTGAGTTGGAATGTTTGTGTGTGGGGGGTGTATGCAGGGAAAATGGGGATGGGTAGAGAGGGAGGGGGGGCTGTGATTTTGGTGGATGGGCGAAAGTTATGGTCTTAGAGAGCGTTTGGAGAAAATGAGGGAATTTAAGAAGAGGTATGGGAGAAAATAGATGAGAGGGGGAAGAGGGAGGATTTGTCGTGATAGGGTGTGAAATATTTGAAATATTTGGAAAATGATAGCAATGAGTGAGGGATTGGAGTGGGTGGGGGAGGGGGGTGATTGAAAGGGTGGGTGAGGAATATTTGAAATATGTGGAACATGAGAAAGTTTATTTGGACAGTAGTATTAAAAATGTGAGGGAAAAAAGTGAGGAAAAAAAAGAGAAGATTCAGGGAGAAGAAGGAAGGGTGTGGGTGAATGGAAGAGTGTCATAAGGTTAGAGATGAAAATAAAAGTTAGCCATGATTGTATACAAGAGGATGAAACAATATGCATAAGCATTTTGGGGATTTAAGTATTATGGAGAGATTGATAGTAGAACTTTGTTTCATGTTAATCACAGCATTAAAGTAGTACAATTCAAAAGTGTGGCTATTGCATCTTCTGATAGAGATTACTTTATTTGCCGCATATCATCATGAAACAGAAAAAAACAAAACAAAATATCTGAAACGATAAAAGATTAAGTGAAATATTTTTAGATAAACTAATGAATACTACGTATTATTTTTAATATTGGAATTTATTTCCGACAATATGTTATGTAGTATGCTGTCGGTTTATTGATACTAGTGTGTGCACGAGTAATATCACTAACCATACGATGTATATAGTCAAAGGGGCCATGACTAAACAAAGAATACCACAAAGTTAAAGATGAGATCCATACAAGATTCGAACATGTACATCAAAAGAAAAGATAGCTGACGCCGATGTTGTCTAAGATCGCTTGATTAACGAGCCGGAATTCTAGAGAAAGCTGAAATTGTACAAATAACTCATCTTACATGCTCTGCAGTTTTACTAGATATGCATATCAAGTAAAAGATGTGTCGTTGTTGTTTATAAAAGGGGTTTGTTTTTCTTTTCGTTTGACGTCCCATTGTTACAAAATCAAGGGAGGCGCGAGAGCGCTCTATCCTTTAATAGACTCTAAGAATGGCCTATGCTGGAAATCTCATTTCTTTGATCAATCATAACTAAAAAAACAATAGAACCAAATTATGTGAAACTTTGCACAATATTTTTATTTGATAGGTTCTATAAGTGTGTAGAATTTCAGCATCATTAGTCAAGGCAACCCAGAGATCCAGAAAGTCCAGTCATGAAATCATGTTATCCGTGTGTACGTACGTACGTATGTGCCACCCTGTATCTCATCAACTATTTGATAGATTCAGCTGATTTTTGGCAGAGATAGAGGTTCTAGGGTCTAGTTGATGGCATTTTAATTTCAGTTTACCATATACCTTAGTTTTCCAGAAAATTCGAAAAAACCTTTAAAATGACCATTGTATTGAGGCATAGCCTTTACAAAAGTAGTGACATTCCATGAAAAATACCAGTATACTGAAATCATATGTCCTTAATAGGGTTAAGATGAAAATTCATATACACTAAATGTACAAAAGCATGGAAATTTCCAAATTATTACACTTTTATTGTCATTAAGGGTATGACTACATATCAACCAAACCATTTCATTATCACATCACTACAGTATAAATGTCTATGCATGAGTGGATGAAGTGTGTGAGGTGCGCTGAAGAAAAATTCCTACCAGTAAAATACATAGCCCTGTTGTGCTCGCATATCCTTAATGACAATAAAAGTGTAAAAATTTGAGAATTTCCTTGCTTTTGTACATTTAGTGTATATGAATTTTCATCTTAACCCTATTAAGGCATATGATTTCAGTATACTGGCATTTATCATGGAATATTATAGGAGTTTGTCTTGTAGTCTATGCTAACATAGGCTCCTATAACTATATCGTCTTTCTGCATTAAGCTAGCGAAATACATTATATGTTTTTTTAACATTTGAATTCATTTCTGACAGTAAATTATGTATTATGCTTCTGTTTGTGCTAGTGTTTGCGCGGGTTCTCAATAAAAAAGCGATTTATTTAACCAGCGGATCTGAATATCGGTTTTCCTCAGACGTTCTGCCTGTTAGTAAAGCGATTTAAGACGAGGTACACGTTCGAATCCTTTACAACTCTTTTTTTTTTTTTAACTTACTTGTATTATTTATTATTTATTCTTAGCCCCGGGGAATAAATGCATCGTTTGTTTAATGATATAACCAAAGAAGCAGCATAATACATGGTATACACTGTTTTCTCTCTGAATTAAAAGAAAATACATCATTTTAGGATTGGTTGTAAAATAGATGTGGCGTCTGCCATTTACCTTGAGAAGACGATGATGTTTAACAACTTGTTAGGTGAGAGCATTTGGCAACAGCCGTAGATTTTACGGAGATCATTTCCACACAAACCTTGGAAGCGAAAAGAGATTTTGAAAACTACTTTGAGAATCAAATAGGTGTTTGAGTACTACGTTGGCAGGAAGGATCTTAAGATTTTCAATATATTCTCGGAACCACTGATTTAAAGAGTTTTTATTTTATTTAATTTCAAAATGTAAAACTAAGAAATAATTCAAAAGATATCATGCGTTACAGAAAATTAGGAAATTGAAAGAAAAATAATTCGAAAATTATAGATTATTTGCACTTATTTAATTTTATTATAATGTAGTATAAGAATAAATGTGATGCTCATGTAATGTTAAAGAAATGTGTGGCAATTAACACGACGCTGAATACATCAGCTGTACATAAGAGTACACACGCATACGTATATACAATGCCCGTCTAAAAAGTATCCGACCCCTTCAAAGTAGGCCCCTTGTGCTTACACATACTTAGCCAACCGATCCATCCACTGCCGGAAACACCTCTGCAAGTCCCCTGTTGGAATGGTGTTCATCTCCGCCGTCGCGTTAGATGCAGCAGGTGTGTGGAGAAGATGCGATGTGTAACACAAATGAAAGAGTGGTTCAACCGATTCAAAAATGACCGCTCATCAGCGGAGAGTGACTAGCATTCTGTCAGGCTCCAAACTGCTCGGAGTGTAGGTGTTATTAAGAGGGTTCGGAGATGAACACCATTCAAAAATAAGACTTCTAGATTGTTTCCGGCAGTGGATGGATCGGTGAGCTAAGTGTGTGCAATCACAAGGGCCTACTTTGAAGGAAATTAGGGTTCCAACTCTGTCACGTATTTGAAATATTTCTTTAGTCCTAAGGTTGTATATATATATATATATATATATATATATATGATAAAAAGATGGAAAAAGTGTCTCGACATAATGGAAATTGAAAAAAACAAACAAATAATATTTGGTATGTATTCACCAACGTTTCGTCTTTATTTAAAGACTTCCTCGAGATGATTTTCTGCTTTGGTGAACGAGAAAAAAAGCTAAGGAAAAAAAATTACACCCGCGAGTCTTGTCTCCATCTTGTATTTCCACTATCGATCACGCACTCAGAGTAATCATATCATATGTGTGTTTCTTTGTAAAATCAGCAAATAGTAAAAGAAAGAGATTCAAATAAAGATAAAGGCAAAATAGGGAGAAAGAGAAAAGAAAAAGAAAGAGGCAAATGAATTGAAAAGAAAGATGGAGAAGTATAAAGAAAATAAGAGAGAAAAAAATAGGACGAACAAAGGAAAACTACTTTAATAATTGGCGTTCAAGAAAAAGAAGAGGAAAAAGACGAAGAAATGGAAGAAATATAGTAAAAGTGAGAAATATGGTGATTGAAAAAAGGGAGGAGGAAGAAGAAAAAAGGATGAGAAATGGGGAGATGGAAAAAGAAGAAAGAAGAGAACGAAGAATGTAAGAAAAGATTAAAAAAAGGAAAGAGAATAAGAGAAAGGAAAATAACGAGAAAGAGAAACAGTAGAAGAAAAGAGATCACGAAGAAGTGAGAGAAGGAAGTTGAAGAAGAAGAAGAAGAAGAAGAAGAAGAAGAAGAAGAAGAAGGAAAAGAAAAAGAAAAAGAAAAAGAAAAAGAAAAAAGAAGAACAAGAACAAAAACAAAAACAAGAACAAGAATTAAATCCTTACAAGTGTCGCCGACAAAAAAATAAGAAACGTTGTTTAGGGATCTTGGAAGGGTTGTTGCAATATGTTGAGATTAAAGGAAAGATGGCTGATGAGGGGGGAGCGAAGTAGGAGTACTTTGCAAAAGGAAAACGGAAATATAAGAGACACAGACAATAACAAAAAACGGAATTCCATCCCAACCCTTGACGATAGAAAACTACAAGAGAAAAAAAGAAATTGCACGTGAGACAAATATGTGTGTGGGGTAGGAGACTGGAAATCGGTGCGCGTGGGTCTTTTGGATTGTCGACAATCAAGACCCCCACCCAGAGAGAGAGAGAGAGAGAGAGAGAGAGAGAGAGAGAGAGAGAGAGAGAGAGAATGTGTGGGCTGGGTTGGGGTGGAGGAAGACCGAGTGAGTTGACATCTGTAATGGCGTCTCCGGTCTGGTAACCGTGGCGACTCGGTGGCCGTACACAGGGCGTACACAGACCGACCGGCGGGTAAGGCAAACACACACAGATTAATTCAGTCATAATACACTGACAGGGGCACTTTCCCCCCCCGCCTCACCTCACCCACAGTCATCATCCAAGTTCTTCTTGTTCTTCGTTTCTTCTGCCCTCTCCCAGTTTAATCTTTTCGAAAAAGTCATTTTCCTCGTAGAACTACTACTACTAATAATAATACTACTACTAATTCTTATACTACTACTACTACTACTACTACTACTACTAGTAGTACTAGTACTACTACTAGTACTACTATTACTGCTACTACTACTAATAATAATAATACTAAATCTGTACTACTACTACTACTACTACTACTAATAATAATAATACTAATTCTTATACTACTTATACTACTACTACTACTACTACTAATAATAATAATTCTTATACTACTTATACTACTACTACTACTACTACTACTACTACTAATATCAATAATAATAATAATACTAATTCTTATACTATATATACTACTACTACTACTACTACTACTACTACTAATAATAATAATAATACTAATTCTTATACTACTTATACTACTACTACTACTAATAATAATAATTCTTATACTACTTATACTACTACTACTAGTACTACTACTACTACTACTAGTACTACTACTACTACTGATAATAATAATAATAATAATACTAATAATTTTACACTAAGAACTACTTGAACCACATCATAAACTTATGGAACCGTAAGAAAAAAAAGGATGTATGTAAATCTCCTGTACCAAGTACCGGGTACCACATTCACCCTGTTCTGGTTTAAACGGCTTCCTCCTAAGAAGGAAGGATCAAATTCACAAGCGGTCCTCAGTCGCATGTACATCCCGGTTAGGGAAGATGACGACGTTAGGTGTTTGCAGTTCTTGCAGGGAGATAACGACGTCCTCCAAGATACAGCGCCTCGTATTCCCAAATGGTCCCCCATCTGGTATTCACCAGTCTCAACGTTGCTTAACGTCGGTGATCAAACGGGAACCGGTGTGTCAACGTGATTATACCGTAAATCTTGTGCATCCGTAATGAGGTCCAACCTTCAGAAGGAACTCTTCTTCAAACAGCACAGTAATTAACACTGATAAATTGCCAACGTCAACGCGTTCACTCAGTTGTAGGGAATTCGACTCACCGTTTGTTTTTTATGCGTTTTAATTGAAAGACATTCATGACAAATTAGTTGCTAATGGAATTAGTTTCAACTCTAAATCTGCCATTATAAACACGAGTTGTTTTTTTTTTGCCCGGGAATAGTTTTTCTTCACGCGAAACATCTAATGCGCTTAGAAGCTGGTAAGGTCTTGTTATCGTCTCTATTGATACGGGAATATATGAAGACAGGTTCACTAAATAAAAAAGATCAAGCACAACATATCATTGAAAGAAGATGAAAACGAGGAAAATGGTAAGTAACTAAACACTAGAAAACTCATATAAGGCATAAATCGAAAACAATAAACACTTTGATACCATTGAAAGCACTAACCACGTGACTTCAGTAACAGATGAAATTGAATGCATCAATAAAATCATGAACGAGTAAACATAGAAACTAGTATTCAAAATGAGTGTGAAAGAAAGTAAATACGCAAAGGAAAGAGATGAACAAACTGTTTTCACATATCTCAACAGACAGTATTACAGATCTTTGGGGCATTCTAGATTAGGACAACATTAAAAAAATAACCTCAGTCTAAAAGATTTCCTTCACTGACCGAGGATACAAAAAATGAAGTTTAGTATAAGAATAGATACTCGTTATGTTTTGCGTGAGAATTTACTGATTTTTACCCCACCTAATAGACCAGTATCGTCCAGACCTTTGGGTCTGGATTTACGCCGGTCTATTGGGGGTTGTTGGTCCTGTGCAGTTCCAGGAGGTGCACCCTCCCAGGCTTTGCCTCCCCTCTTTGGGGAGGAGTAAGTTTATTGCTTACTGTCTGAGGCGCCCTACCGGGAATGCCGACGGGGCTGCCCAGGCAATTTTTAAATGGCCAGATACTCACCTCGAGCCCTGGCTTATCTAATCCCACTTTCCCGACCTTGTGTCACATCTTGCCTTGTGGGAGGTAGATAAATAACAATTTCGGCACTTTTTTTCGAACGAAAGTTAATATTATCCATCTCTCTATTTCATTGTTATTTGCTTAATGCCATTTTATTTCAACTTCCGTCTGTTTGGTCAGCTTCAGCTGGCTAATTGATTTATTTCCGAACATCACAGCCGTTTTAATTGGTATTCTGGTTTCAATCATCCCTTTGATTTAAATGTCTTCAAATATTTTGCCCAATTGATTCGGAACTGTTCCTAATGCTCTTACAGTGACATATCTATTATATTTCATATCCAATAGACCCCTCAGCTCTCTGACAAACTCCATGCATCTAAGTGTTCGCCCTCTGTCTGCAACATACTGTGATATGCTAGGAGAAATTTAGGAAAACTCGTCAAAGGAAAACTCGGCAACGGAAAATTCGTCAATAGAAAATTATTATTTCAAGCCGGTTCGTAATTAAGTTACGAGATTATAGTTCATTTAGAATTCTTTCGATTTTTTACATGGGGATAATAGGAGGGGGTGCTTTGTTAACTATTCTGTACTTTCACGTAACAATTTAATAAACAGAAGATATCGTAAAAATGTTATGTAAAAAATAACCCGGTCCAAACCTTTAATTTCGTAACGTAATTACGAACCGGGTTAAAATAACATTATTTAGAGAGCCATTCTTAACATGGAGTAAGGGGGCTTTGTTAACTATTCTGTACTTTCACCTAACAATATAATAAACAAAAGATATCGTAAAAATTTAATTTAACTTGAAAATCTTATCTAAAAAATAGCCCGGTTCGTAAACTGCACAAGTACCAAAAAATAATATAAAAAATGTTCTTCACCGGGGAGGAGGGTAACCCCGTATTTACAAGTATATCTCCTGTGAAAACGGTTCTAAAATCTATTTTCAATCGATACTTATTCGATAATTGGCCAAAATTGCCGAGTTTTCCGTTGCCGGATTATCCGTTGCCGAGTTTTCCGTTGCAGAGTTTTCCTTTGCCGAGTTTTCCGGGCAACGCTAGGAGAGCAAAATCGAGTATTACACAAGTTTGTTTCTGCCTGTTGAATATCACCATCGTTTAGCTTGGGTGCGTTAGACTGTTTGTAATTCAATGTCCAAGAGGAATCTATGCCTTTTATTTTTCGATACTGGCTGCGGTTTGTGTTTTACAATTCTCCTGTGTTCAGCGTGTAGTTATTTAGTACATTTCCTGCGTCATAATAGAATATACTCAATGTTAGAAACAAAACGAAGCAGACTCACTATATATAGATTATCGTTGTGTTAGCTTGTTACAATGTTTACCCTGGTATTATCCAGATACGTAAATAAGCAATATTTTCATAGTAAATAACGCTTGTTGATTAGTTCGCGAATTCGTTTTATATCATTTATATACAAAATGTGTATTACGTATCGACCGGTGTATACATTTATCAATAAATATGTATTATGTAGTATTCTACATATACGGTACAATCACGTTGACACACCGGTTCCCGTTAGATCACCGAAGTTAAGCGACGTCGATCCTTGCCAGTATCAAATGGGTGACCATTTGGGACTACCAGGTGCTGTATGTGCTCTCTGTTTATCTCGGCATTGTTTCCAGTCGTCTTGAACTGCTTGCCATTGGAATCAAGCAGTGCCGACTCAGGAGATTGCGCAACCCTTGCTTCATAATTACACGCGCAGCCAGCCCCTTATAGGGGTATCCATAGTCTCTCTAGACTGAACGGAGGGCCTACATATACACATTACAAAGTGTGTACATAACGAACAAGGCATATACTTTCATAATGCTAAGTATGTACGTAAAGTGTTTGTAGTTATAATTCGAATAATTTCTTCGAATTAAAACATACTAGGCTTTCTAAAACGCCAATCTCTACAAGGATTGGCGTTTGGAAGGTGGTAAGTTCTGTTGATAAATATCTGGAGGTTCTTTACTTTGCTGATTTGCATCTGGAGTTGACATATTCTGCTGAGCTGCATCCGGAGATTCTACGTTCTGCTGATCGGCATCCGGAGTTTTACGTTTTACTTATCTGCATCTGAAGCTGCAATACTTTTTATATATTAGCGAATTTAATTGCTATATTTTGTTGACGTGCATCTCTCTGGAATTACTACATTCTGCTAATCATCATCTCGAAGTGAAACGTTCTGGAGTTCTAAATCCGGAGATGACACTTCATCTTGAGTTGCTGTTCTGTTACTGAAGTTGAAATATTATTCTGATCTGTATCTGGAGCTCCACCATTTTGCAGGACTGCATCTGGAGTTCCCGCATTCTTCTCTTCTGAATTTGGCAATTCCACATTTGCTTTTCTGCGTCGAAAATTGCCATAATCTTCTATATTCGTCTACAGTTATTGATATGCTTTGAAACGTTCTGCTGATCTTCATGTGGATTTACCACATTTCGCTAATCTTTACCTGGAGTGGCAATGTTCTTATTACCTGCATCTGGAGTTGGTACATTTTCCTGGTCTGCATCTGATGTAGTAACATTCTACTGTTCTGTATCCGATGTTTTGCAGCTTCCAGTGATGTGCTTCTCGATCTGAAACATTCTTCTCATCTTAACCCGTAATTGTCACATTTGATTAATGTGCGTCAAGATCTGATATATCATTTTAGTAAGAATCTGGAAAATCACATGTCAAGAATCTGGCTGAGAAGGTGCACGTTCTGCTGAGATGCATATGGAGGCAGAGCATTCTGCTGAATTAAATTCCAAGATTTTATTGGATAATCTCTCCTTGCGGAATTTATTCTGTTGTATTCTATGGTCATATTAATGAATAAGCATGTCTTTTTTTCTTCTTTTTCTTCTTTTAATTCTTTTTAAGAATTTCAATTGAAATGTACGAGGGTTTTCTGTGAAGTAAACAATACTGTAAACGAATTCTGGATTTACTTCTTATAAGGGACGAGATTCACACCACTTATTATTATGATTATCAACTCATTAGGCGTCTTCATACAAGCCATCATCATTATCCCCTTTACTAAATAACTACTATATGATTCATTGACAATAACCTAACTGGTGGTGTTACCTGGAGTTTTAGCCACACACAAGTCTCCCCATATTTCCAGTACTATTCACCCCTTTCGATAACCATTGCAAATGAGTTTGCGTTATCGCAACAGTCGCACACCATTCATTTTTCGCTGGCGGCGACAATTGGTTTTCTCTGGGATTTGAGTAGCAATAAACCTTCTCCAATGTCCGCGTACTCTTGGCACCCTTCAAGTGGAGATCTGTTTAGTGATTTCCTTCCTCGGTGTTTCTATCCTTCTTGACCCTTCCTGGCTATTTTGCATCTCATTTTGGGGGAGTGGGGGCAGTTTATGAAATGTCCTACTGTCAGCTTCCACTAGTTTAGTTTGTGGTATTCTTTCTGCTTTTGTTTTGTTTCTAGTGCAACTTTCCTGTTACTGCTTAGTGTTCATAATTTAAGTGGAGTTGCTTCCACATTCGAAGATTTTCATGAATATATTTTGTTTGCACTATTGCAGTTCGTTCTATAGTTTCAGTCTTTTCTTTGATTCCAATTTCTCATAGTCATGTCCAAGGTAGTTCTCCTACGATTATTGGTATGATATTGATTTTCTTCATGCTCCATAACCCTTTTCAATTCTCTAGCAAGTTATGTGTATTTGCTTCGTTTTCCGCCACCTCCTATACTGCTGGGACGCCTAAATCTACAATTTGGCAGGTTTACCACTTCCTGTTCACCATTATGACACCACGCTCATCGCCTGAAAGAACTTATCTGTTTCTACCTCCATGAATTTTGTGATTTTCGTTTTCCAGTTCTGTCTTCGGTTGCAGTCGTTTGCATAGTTTCCAGTTTACTGTCTTCTCACGTTATCATTCTGTTCTTATATTTCGCGGGGGGGGGGGCTAATTTGCTGCATTCACTTATTATGTGATTTACCGTTTCATTTCATTGTCAACAGCGCTTGCATTTACTGTTTTCTTGGGTTTTGTCTATTTTAGCTTTGATATAGTTAGTTCTAATCGCAGTTTTTTTGTGCAGCTGACAGTAGTGATTCTGTTTCGCTGCTCAATTGTCATTCTTACGAATCATAGGTATTTCTTTTTACACTTTTCTTTTCTTGCCATGTCGTTTCTCGTTTCGTTGTTCATTTTGACGGTGTATCTTGATGCGCTGATCAATCTTTTTTGTGTTCTAATTTCTCCAATTCTTCTCTCCGTCATCCACACAGTTTTCTATACTTATCAGTATGTTTTCAGCCTTCTCTCCTGATCACGTAGATTCGATTAATACCATCCTTTAAGTGTAGTGCATTGTGCATGATCATTAGTGTCTTAGTCTTCCGGTAAACATACCTAAATTCTTCTTTTATTCAGTTCATATCTTACTAGTGATACTGCTCAGGTGCTCATTCCGTCTACTAAATAACTACTATATAATTTAGGTTCTAAGAGATGTCTTGTTCTCATTTCTGTTGAGTTGATGGTGGCTGTTTCCAGAATTCCCAAATATAGGTATCATGTTCGTCAAATGCTCTCATCTCTCCTTCGTTGTGAGTTCCATGCTCTCCGCTGTCTCTGATTTTCCTCATTTCATCTCTTACAGTGTGCACTTCTCCATTCCGAATCCCATTTGAATCTCCTGGCTGAAAATTCTTGTCGTGTTTATTAGCTGTTCCAGTTCCATTTTGTTTTTTGTAAAAAGCTTCAGGTCGTCCATATACATGGGGTAGTTTATTCTTTCTCATGTGTCTTTAAACTTGTATCCGGCATCACATTTCCTGCCTATTATGTTGAGTGGTATCATGGCTATGCTATACAGTAGTGGTGACAGAGAGTCTCCTTGGAAAATGCCTCTCTGTATTCTTATCTCAGTTAGATGTTGTCGTCTAGTTGTCAGTTCCAGTCTCAATATCCGGATTTCTTTCTTAACAAATTCGAAAATCCTGTCAGCTATTTTGTACATCTTTAACATTCAATTACACATGTTTGTGATTTAGTTGTTGGCTTTCTTGTAGTCGATACATACCAAGGCGATGTCTCCATTCCCACGCTTTAACTTCTTCAGGGTCTTTTGATCTATGTATAATAGGCCATACGCCCCTCTTTTCCTTTTCCGTTATCCATTTCTGTTCCTTAGAGACTAGTCCATGACTATTAAGGAAATGGTAGGTCTTTTCTCATAGTTTTACCGTGTGAATTTCCCACATGGTTGGTAAACAGGTTATTGGTCTATAGTTACATCGGACAGTGGAGTTAGTAAAGCATTTTTAAACACTAATTTCCCTCTCCGCAATTGGGCACTTACATATGTTATAGTTTATCTTTATTTTAGTCTGTTCCTTGTGTTGGCGTATTCCAAGACAACAACTCATCTGGTATAATGGAATACCCAGGTAAGTGCTGCTACTTGAGGTAACATCACTAGGAGCAGATGCACCATTCCTCGTATAAGCCAGTTTATAGCTGTGTCGAAAGAATTTTAGTTGGGCTTCGAATACTATGTTATTTTGAATATTTCGTGAGTGTTTACTTGTTGGGTGAAGTATCCTCATGTCAGGTTGTCCTGACTACCCCTAGTACAGAGACTACGAAGACACTCGGGGATGGTGTCTAGTAGGCAGTTAAACTCTCTCCTTAGTCATTAAAAGACTCTCAATAGGCACTGAAACTCTCTCCGAGGCATTAAAATTCTCTCCGTATGCATTCAACTTAATCATCACATCTATGCCTTCAGTTGTTTCGTTTTTTTCTTGATTTCCACTCTAGTGTACCTTTTTCCATTTCTAATCTCAAATCTTCCCCGCAACAGTTGTGTATGTCTTCATAAGTAACATTTACCATAACTACGATATACGTAATGTTGCTTATAGTAGTGCTATAACTTCTTACATACATGCATACATACATACATACATGCATACATACATGCAAGCATGCATGCATACATGCATGCATGCATACATGCATGCATGCATACATACATACATACATGCATACATACATGCAAGCATGCATGCATACATGCATGCATGCATACATGTATACATGCATGCATGCATACATACATACATACATGCATACATACATACATACATACATACATGCATACATACATACATACATACATACATGCATACATACATACATACATACATGCATGCATACATACTTGCATGCATACATACATGCATGCATACATACATACATACTTACATACATACATACATGCATGCATGCATACATACATACATACATACATGCATGCATACATACTTGCATGCATACATACATGCATGCATACATACATACATACATACTTACATACATACATACATGCATGCATGCATGCATGCATACATACATACATAGATACATACATACATAGATACATACATACATACATATATACATACATAGATACATAGATACATACATACATACATAGATACATCAATCCATACATACATACATACATACATTTATATATATTTTATAACAACAATAAGAAGAATGTAGAGGAGGTGAAGCTGTAACAGAGATAATCTTGCTGGCATTTGCCCTAAGCTGAAAATAAAACGAGTGTCAGAATGCGACCGGAGAGACGTTCGGTTAGTGAATCAATTGCTTGCTTCGCTCGTAGCTTCTAAACGTCGACCCAGTCAGCCAAGCGCGGTAAACGAGGGGAAAATGTGGTGCTATCAGCGCACGCGATACGATGAGTTGTCGTCGGCGGTAAAACGCGAGAGCGAATCAGACTACAAACCAAATACATGGCGTCTTCTCATTCTAATGGCACTACGTCGGTGTGAGTAAAAACAATTGTATGGCGACAGTAACTTGAATCATACAAACAGCAAATATGTATATAAGTATGGATGCGTGAAAAGAGCCTACTTTCACTCTCGTAAGATAATGGATACCCCTTATAATGGTGCTGACAGGGGACATTTTTAGAGGCGCAATGCTTGCGAAATCACAACTGTACTTCTCTTGAAGCGGCATTTCTTGATCCCAGTGGCAATTAAAAAATCCGATCGAAGTTAACAGACCTTGCATACGAAAGTATTCAATATACTTTCCTATTAAGATTACTGGCAATAATAGAATGTAATCTATATAGTAAAAGTTAACGTACGTATACCTGGCTCGTTTCAATAATTACACATGCAACTTATTTTTTATGAGCAAAGATGGAGAGGCTTAATATTAATAATAACTGATAATAATAAAAAAGAAAGGAAATTATATTTATGTATTCAATCTTAAATTTATAAGCAAATGAAGGGAGACTTTTCCCACGTATATTTGATAATAATAAAAATAAAAGATAAGCATTTATCTCATTTTTAATATATACACAAATATATTCCCTTATTATTATTAATATTATTATCATTAGTATTATATAGTAGTAGTATTAGTATCCTTATTAAAACAACGAAAGAAGAGAGATAGATAGTTTTTTATTTATTTTTTACCGATTAGTTTTGTCTTGTTATCGATTGGTAGTGTCTTCTTTTCTTATCGATATACAGAGAGAGTAAGAGAGAGAGGAGAAACATTTTTGCTTTTTTATCGATTAGTTTCGTTTCAATGATTTAACGTAATAAATAGAAATTAAATTGCGAAGCGATAGCGATTAGCCGTAGTTAATAATAAATGTGGCTTATCTTAATGTGACTTATTAAGACGTACAGGAATTATGAGATTATGATTTCTCGAGTGAGTTCATCTGTGTTACTTTTTAAATAGTCGATTAAATTGAGTAATTCGGTTACAAGCAGAGGTAGCCGAAAATCGACAAGGTGGTGAACAGTGTGAAGCAACTAGGAAATCGACAAGGTGGTGAACAGTGTGAAGCAACTAGGAAATCGACAAGATGGTGAACAGTGTGAAGCAACTAGGAAATCGACAAGATGGTGAACAGTGTGAAGCAACTAGGAAATCGACAAGGTGGTGAACAGTGTGAAGCAACTAGGAAATCGACAAGGTGGTGAACAGTGTGAAGCAACTAGGAAATCGACAAGATGGTGAACAGTGTGAAGCAACTAGGAAATCGACAAGGTGGTGAACAGTGTGAAGCAACTAGGAAATCGACAAGATGGTGAACAGTGTGAAGCAACTAGGAAATCGACAAGATGGTGAATAGTGTGAAGCAACTAGGAAATCGACAAGATGGTGAACAGTGTGAAGCAACTAGGAAATCGACAAGGTGGTGAACAGTGTGAAGCAACTAGGAAATCGACAAGGTGGTGAACAGTGTGAAGCAACTAGGAAATCGACAAGATGGTGAACAGTGTGAAGCAACTAGGAAATCGACAAGGTGGTGAACAGTGTGAAGCAACTAGGAAATCGACAAGATGGTGAACAGTGTGAAGCAACTAGGAAATCGACAAGATGGTGAACAGTGTGAAGCAACTAGGAAATCGACAAGGTGGTGAACAGTGTGAAGCAACTAGGAAATGATGAACCAACCTAACTGAACATTGTAGAATTAATAAGTCAATATTCTGCATCCGTCGTCATCATCAATATTTTAATGCAGTCGTGTGACTACAGAAACACAAATTCAAGATGACAACCGAGACCGAATTTTATTTTATATACTAACGAGTTATGGCTTATCAAAGTCCAAAGCGACTCGATGATGATGAGTAATGGATTAGTCAAGCAGACCATGTGACAACACCGTGAGGATTAGTAATGATGGATGAGACCAGACAGAATTTGATTATGTAAAAGGACGGCTCAACAAGAATTTGTTAACATTGGACTTGAAAACAACCATATTGTAGTCAGATGGGAAGCAGCTCCCGGTATTGCTTTTCACACACGGGTTATTCCTGAAAACTTTGCTCCTCGTAGTTCCGTTTTGTTTTAGGTACATACAGGAAGAAAAGAAAATTATTTACAGTGGTTGTAGCTAGACGAGTTTTTGTTGTGCATGTTTTATTACGTAGATGGGAGATGAGTCGAGCACCTGCCATCAAAATAACGATCAATAGAGTAGAGAAAGATTAGCAACCTCTCTTCTGTGAGAAAGAGGATGTAGGAAAAAGAAGATTAGATCCCAGACTAGATTTTGAAATCGGTTTTGGACTCTGCTAAAGCAGAAAAGGATGTTCTAAGCGGCACCTCCGCAGATTTGGCAACAGTCATCATTTTAGGACGTATTTATTCTTATAAAAACAGGGGATTGCGTCAGAAGTGGAGCTTAAACTATTTTTCCATCGACCTTAGTAACAAATTCGATGTAAGTCTTATATTTCAGATCTGGAATGAAGGTTTACCCTTGAAACATATAAAGAAGAGAGTCATTCATTTGAGTTGGGGCAAAGTGAGGATACGAGCGTTTGTGGTGAAAGGAGAGAAGCTTGAAGGTAACCAACCACATTTTCCACATTGCACTATGTGCTCAAGGTTGGAAGAGAGAGAAAGAGAAAGACGTGTATCGTTAATGCTCTTCGAAGTGTTGCCATACGCGTTCCACAAGAATTCCACACGTGAAGTTCAAACATAAACCATTCAAAGTGACCAAAAGGTTTATTGTGTCATCTTTGCTAATCAGTACGTTTGCAGTTGGTCGATGTAGTATGCACGATTATTTCTGAAGAACGAAGGAACCGGATGTTGGGAAATTCAAACCTTTGCACGAATTATTTATATTTACATATTCCTTATTCTTTTTATCTTGTTTTTTTTTGCGTATAATTAGAAGGCACACCAAACGCTGTCGAGATACTAATAAAGACTACAATATTATTTTGTTCCAGCTCTGAACCCCATATAAAAATTTTATTTTTTTTGTTACTATTATTTTAAAGTTTTAACTGATAAATACAATTAAGTAAAACCTCGTTTTTGTTTTATTTCCGGTGAGAATGTAGACTCCACGATATTATTGTAGAACTTTCTAATGTAAATGTATACCACAATTTCGATTTCTCGTAAAATTGGATTTCAGAAAATGTGTATTTGGTCGTCTTCTTCTAGGACATTATTTTCAATCGCATTTACGGGCAAAGAGAAAGACCCACCACAAATACACTATGTTATCACGATTATTTGAGTTTGTGGAAGAGAGTTATTTTATAATTTATTGTTTTAGCTTCAAACATTTTGAGTTATATTTTTTATATTACGCAATTGTTTGAAGAAAGAAATAAAATATGATTTTGAGAACTATTTAGTTAATTAACATTACTTCCCTTTCAAAGTATACTTAGCTGTAAAGAAATGCATAACACATACATATTAAAGGAACATAAATGACTCAAGGAGTGAACATGGAAAGTGATATTGTACACGGTCTGTTCTGGACCAATATATCTCCCAGGTCGTTACCACTTAACCCACAAGTTTTATTGGGTTTTTGGAAAAAACAGGTTTCATCTACACATCATAGCTTATCATGTGGTCAGCAATTTGAGGCATGTCCTGCGACCTCATATTGTTGAGCCGAACCTGAATGTCAACTGAGATGTTGATCAGGAAATTCTGTGAGATTGCGGTGAGGCTATAGATTAAGAATGTAACTGGATGAAGACCTGATTTATTCCAGCAGCGCACAGAAAGAATCCAAAGTGGGTTTCATGCAAATTTTGAACCACATTAGCTCAGACATTAAACCTCCTAAATCTTAAGACTGACGCGCTCGAGAGTCACCGCAGTATATATATAATGCAGTACAACACGTTTTTCGTTTTCTTTACGATTCATCAGTGTAGCTAAACATAGCGATATTTTAAACTGGGTGCTCTACAGTATTTAAATGAAAATGTTTATTTGTTTGCATTTAAGCGAACGCACACAATTGTTACGGAAGTGTACTGATGCTAAGTGGAAACAATTATATCCTCCAGCAGAGTGCTCCACCAACACACACACACACAGACACACACAGACACACCCACCCACACCCACACACACACACATATATATATATATATATATATATATATATATATATATATATATATGTGTGTGTGTGTTTGTATATATAGGGTTAGCGTGCGTGTGTGTATGGGGTAATTAGGTGTACCTACCCACCGTTATCAAAGATACATTTTTATTTGTTTGCACATTTCTTGAACTTAAAATAGACAATTGATATATTCTTCAAATTAAAATAAGTTATCCACTTTGCTTATTTATATTTTAAGATAAGGAGAGTAGAAAGTGGACATTGAGTTTACTTTCAACAGCCTCCCTTATCTTGTCTTTAATTCCTACATTCCATGAGCGATATTTCTGATAAAGGGGGAAGAATTGCTGTTTTCTGGGTCAGAATCTATATAGCTCACATTTACCGTTTTCTGTTGTTTTTTTTACCTTAGAGTAATATGTTTTAGCTTTTATATCAAGTGGCTTCATGTCTTGTTTGGAGCGATTTTCATTAAAAAAAAGATGAATATTTAAAAATGTTTCATCGTAGCAATTGTCTGGGCCTTACTGTACCAGAACAATAAAGGATAGATTGCCTAGAAGCAACGTTTGATTTGTTTGCTTAAATGTTATTTGTGTCTGACTTTGAAAATCCGACAAGAAAACTATAGATTAGATATTTTTACTACGATCTTGTCAACTGTTTCTACGCCGGAGAATTTTTTCTGTGTTCATCTGTGTATGCATTTTTCGGTACTCTTATAAATGACGTACCATGTTTCCGTGACTTCGCGTCTTCAACGTTCGGGCAGGTCTCGGAAGAGTCTGAGAGTTAACGAAACTATTAACCAATCAGGTTGCAGCAGGCATTAGACAATCAGGCTACAGCGAGCAGTCGATAACTTTTGGAAGAAATTAATCGCCTTCAATAAAAGAAAATTAATTTCTATAATCTCATTCAGCTCGTTGAATCTACCGAAGTACTAATTGAAATTTTGAAAAACATGTAAAAAAACATTGAAGAAAAAATGAAAAAACAAAAACATTTGCTTAACAAATAAAACAAAATCGTCTTTTGAAACTTTCCGGAGCACAAACAAAAAAAAAACATATAATTTAAAAAACATTTTGTGTCCTTTAACAAAAAAAACATTTTATTTTAAAAACATTTTATTAACAATGTGTCCTTTAACAAAAAAACATATTATTTTAAATCATTTTATTAACAATGTGTCCTTTAACAAAAAAACATATCATTTAAAAACATTTTATTAACAATGTGTCCTTTAACAAAAAACTAACATATTATTTTAAAACATTTTATTAACAATGTGTCCTTTAACAAAAAAAACATATTATTTTAAAAACATTTTATTAACAATGCGTCCTTTAACAAAAAAAAAATATTATTTAAAAACATTTTATTAACAATGTGTCCTTTAACAAAAAAAACATTATTTAAAAATATTTTATTAACAATGTGTCCTTTAACATAAAGAAAACAAAACAGTACTATGATTTGTTCGTTCTTTATTTTTTTTATATGTATTTTAATTTGATTTTCTTTTTAGTAATTTATCGGCTGCCAGCATTTGGCAGTTTTCGCCTCGTTTTCGCCTCGTTTTCGCTCAAATCTCGGGCGCTTCCGTACGTTGACGACGCGAAGTCACGGAAACATGGTGCGTCATCTCAGCTATAAGAGTACCCATTTTTCGATTTTGAAATCTTGTACTAGAAATAACACTAGTAAAGATTGCCGGGTTAGTGCGTCAATAGCCCTTTTCTCAGAGAACACCGAATAAGTTCTTCAGAATTTCTCACGTCGTCAAGTCTCCATCGTGCCATGATCTCAGTGCTTAACCTTCGATCTTCGAAGTGATTTGTCATCCTGTCCGATAGTTTCATTATCGGCATTCTGTTTACAACAAACCTACAATTTTCCTAAGGGATTCTTAATTAAAATATTTTAAGCTCCAGGATTTCCTTTTTGAAATTCCAGAAATATCAAATTTGAAGTCAGTACTAAAAACGAAGAAAACCGCTAAAAGAGTATGAGAGCTGGAACACCAATAGTGTAATGGATACATATACAGACTATGGAATTGGTGAGTCGAGTAAAACTTCTGCATTCACTTATATTTGTAACTAGCTGACTTTGGCCGCTTGCAATCGGTTCACAATTTAATTCTTATTCATAACTTGAAAGTATTGAAACGAAAGGAACTGACAAGAAAACAGAGACAAAACCCATCGATAAGAAGAAAACTAATCGATAAAAAAAAAATTAATCGATTAGGAAAATTTCCCGAATGTCCATCTGTTTTGTAATTCGTCTTTTGTTTTCGATTTGGTTTGTCTTACTTTCTATTAAAATCAGCTTTATTAATGGACATGGCAAAATTTACTCAGACAGGAAACTGAAGGGTCAGTAACTCAAAAGGTAAGTCTGGAAGAGTGAGTGGAATTCATGGAATTTGGACAGCTTTTACTTTGCCTCTGCGATAATGATTTCAGTTTTCAAAATGAAAATTCATTATCTTCTTGATAAGGAACCTCGTTCTATTAGTGAATGTTGGTGTGTCGAAATCTCTCAGAAGCATAATTAGAGCACCTACATTTAATGTTGATTTGTTAACAAGTATAATATTGACTCCGCGTTTTTCAACTATTTAAAACTAAACTATGAATATCACAGAATTTTATATTTGATTTTAATGTTTTTGGGGGATGGGCTAATTGTTGATTGAAATCTGTATTTGTGTCTTTCTGTGATTCTAATCCACTCTCTCTCTCTTTAACTATCACTAAGAAAACTCATAAATTCAGTTACTAAAAGTTCATGTTTAGTCTTTTGTATTTTCTGATTTTTCAAACATGAGCGGATGATATATTCCGCCAAAAATTACCTGGAAATATTTCATTTTTTTTCAACAAATCAATCGAGCATTGCATTCTCTTTTTATTTATTAATTAATGTTAAATATTCCTAAAAAGGCATAGACAGAAAGCGGAGAAGCATCAGAAGCAATTTCCACAGCCGTCGACAGACAACAAATAAAAGGGTCACAAATATTCTGAATTGTTGCCAGTATCAAACTTTGAAAGACACGCTTCTTCAGAAAATGATGAAAAGAAATTGAATTCAGAATCAAAACCACCAAATTATTTCAAAAATTCCATTCAACGAAAAGTCAGTCAAAATAGCATTATGCTATGGTTATTTTATTCTTTTTCCAACCATATGACTATTTAAACAGTTTTCTTAAAATAAACTGAACTAGTAATGAGGCCTTCGTTTTTAAAATGCATCATTTACATCGAACATCGAACGGCAACGTATAGTTTAGCAATTTTGAAGCGGGATTTAAACATTTTCCCAACTTTACAAAAATAAATAAAAGTCGATTCAATAGTCGACAGTGGTGGCAGGTTAGACAGAGGCAAGTCAGTCATCCTGATTATGGTTTATGTACTACGCGAGATGGTGTCTCGGAAAGAAAACACTTGGCCGAGGAGTGTTGGCGGCCTCACCATTGTACCTAACTAAGAACAATTCTGAAATGGTAAACACACCGTATGTCTCATACGCAACTTCAACTTACTGATCCCGCAAAAGAGACAAACCAAACAGAAAGGATCTACAAGGTGCATGTGATAATTACATCATTGCTTTAGTTTTAATTGAAAACTGTTTCTATTTGTCGCTATTGTTGGGATGGAGTCGGAACTGTTTTCTTAATCCTGGTCCCAACATTACGGTCGTTGTACTCTTCCGCCTACTGAGCAGTGTTGGTATTTATATTAGTCGCACGTTTGAACTCTTATCTTCGCCGTTGTTAGTGCAATTTTCACAGCGTTTTGGACGTTGTACTCTTCTGTTTTCTCCATTATTTGCTTAAGGATTATGCAAGCGTAAATTCAACTTAAAGTTTGTGAGTTCAATTCCAGGTGAAGACACTGATTAAAATTAATTATTTGATACCATATATATATATATATATATATATATATATATATATATATATATATATATATATATATATATATATATTAAACCCACTGTAAAACGGAATGAGGAGAATTTAATGAGTCACCATATACCAAGACCAACAGCCACAAAGAGATAAGAGTTAATGAGGTTGTCAGTTGAATGATGAACAATATTATGAAAGGATTGAAAACGATGGATGGAATTACTAAGATTTGTTTGTTTAGAGGACGCTTCCACAAATATTTGTTTACATTGAACTTGAAGAGGGCTATATTGCAGTCTACAATAAAGCGGTCTAGAAGATTATTGACTACGGCAAAAAAGCCACAGAAAAAAGTGGGCGGCGCATATAAAGATCGAACTCGTTGTGAGAAGATGTCAGCAACACAAAAAATCGAAACACTCCGAAACATGTGATTAATCATTTACTGTATGTCTTTCGACCTTTATTCTCGCGCTTCAACACACGACAGAGTTTAGATAGATTTGTCAAATTTAAATTAGTCAAAAGAATTAACCCGGCGAATTATTTTAATAGCAAACAACCCTAAACAAGGCCATTTGTATCACACGTATGCCACTCGTAAAGACGCGTTTTATGTCGGCCAAGCCATCAAGTGTCGGTTGGCCGTCAGCGCGGCACCTTGAACGCTGGATGATAGACGCCATTGTTGATAGGCAACTCCCACGCTGACGACTGTCTGGCATTCAGCAAAGAAAAGACCGAGTCTACAACGAGTAAACAAAAGGGCCCCCATTTCAAACACAACAAGCCTTTTTTTTAATGTGAAAACCAAGTCCGTTTTTATTGGCACTTACTACCTGCTCTGGTTTTAGCACATATAATCCCACCTTAAAAGAAAGGGAAATATGTGAATGGAGGGGGATATGACTGAAGACTGCCATGTTTCTTCTCTCTCTCTTTCCCTCTCTCTCACACACACACACACATACACACATGTACACACATACTCACACATATAAATAAAATCTCACAGAGTTAAAGTTGTTTGCATGAGCCCGCATCAATGGACGCCATATTTGCTCTATATTTTACGCGTCCTATTTTCTATTCCCTTATTTATTTGTGGCCTCTTATTTGCTTTAACCTCTTCACAAATTGATTCGTAAAACGCCATTTAGTGGAACAAAGATCCGCAGGCTGAAAATCTCACGCAATACATTCGGCAATTGCATTGTGGGAAATCCATTGTCGTCTGCTCATTGTTCGATAATGACGACCGTCCCTAACTTATATCCCCTTCCCAACATTATAACCATTAAAGTTATGTTATTTTTTTTTTTTTGCTTTATCGCGTTCTCTTTTTTCCTGTAATTTTCTTTTTATTTTATTTTCCCGCTGGCAAAGTATAAATACTTGTCAGATCCACGACTTATTTATTCGCGATAAATATTATTGAAAAAGTGAAGAAAAATCGAACAAATTTCATGATGAGGCAATGCTAAAATATGTTTATTTTCATTTACTTGCAAATACACGTTGTTAAATACATCGAATCTTTCAATCAGGTGTTTCTGGGGATGCATACCGAGGGAAAATGGTGGTTTTCTGTGCGAAGTTCGAGTCCTCTTGTCGGTTCCATGGCAATGTATTATAAAATATAAAGTAATAATACAGTATTGTATTTTGTAAGTGGTATTAGTTAAATACAAAGTGCTCAATATCCTTCATAGAGCAGAAGCGTTTAAATGCTGCTTTGACATTAAGAAAAATACTCCGCTGTATTTCAAGTGTTTGTCACAGTGTTGCATACTAGAAGCTTGATGTTGCACGGGAACGATGAAATATTAAAACGCTATTACATTTGGTAAGTGGTGTATGTTAATCTAAAGTGCTCAAAATACTACATAGAGCAGGTGTTATTCAACGCGGCGTTGCCATGGAGAAATAACTTGACTGGCTTTTGTTATACTGCTGTATAAAGAAAAGGTACTCGGCGTTGCCTGGGAAACAACATCAAAACAGCTGCAATCTTAAGGAAAATCCTCGAATGCGGAAACTGATACGCATAAGCTACAAAGTCACAAGGAATTTACAACGGAGAAAACAAAACCACACGAAGAACACCACAACAAGAGCCAAGGAACAGAAACTGCAAGAAACAGCACTTCATAATTCCCCCCCCCCCCCAATAAATTACACCTGCCTCAGCTATCACTACACAAAAATGAACCAAAGACACAGAAATTACAAGAAACACTATAAGCTCCCCCCTCTCCCCCCCAAAAAAAAATTTAAAAAAATTTAAAAAAAAAATTTTCTTAAATAAGGAAAAGAGAAAAGGAAAAAATTAAGGAATTGAAAAGAAAAAAAAGGAGAAAATTTAAAAATTAAAAAAAAATTTTTTAAAGTTTTTTTGATTAAAAAAAAAAAATTAATTTAAAAGAATATCATTTTATTTATTTATTTATTATTTATTCATTTTTTTTTTTTTAACTGGTGTCGGCCTAGGCTGAAACCAGACACAATATTTGTAAAGGGTCGAGGAGGATGAGAAGACCGAGGAGGGACAGCACAAACCATACCTCCACTGGAAAAGTGCAAAGAATGCTGGGATCTTGGGGATGCTTATTGCCACCCAAATCCCAGAGAAGACCAATTGTCCTTACCAGCGAGAAATCAATGGTAAGCGGCTGTTGCGATACCGCATCGTTATCGAAAAGAGGTGAAGAATACTGGAAATCTGGGGAAACTTGTTGTCACTCAGAACCCAAGAAATACCACTGGTTGTTGTCGATGAGCAATCACTGACGATGATCTGTGTGAGAACTCCTAGTGAGTACAAATAATAATACAGGATTATATTTATTTACTACGTCTATTCTAGATAGAGCAGGTGCGTTTATATCGCGCGTTCTCAGAGAAAAATCACTTCACTGTGTGTGATTTAATACTGTTGTATACAAGTAAAAGTACTCGGTATTGCCCGGAAGTTATAATAGTAATATTACAGAATTACAGTTGATAAATGGTATTAGTTAATCCAAAGTGCTTAATATCCTCGATAGGATCTGCGTGTTAAAACGCCGCATTACCTATAGACTAATAACTTCACAATATTTAAAGTGTTTTATTTTAGTGTTGCATACTAAACAAGAAACCCGATGTTTTCCACGCGCAATGAAATAATGAAACAGTATTACATTTAGTAAGTGGTATATGTAAATCTAAAAGTACTCATTATCCAACATAGAGCAGATGTGTTTAAATACCTCGTTCCCTGGGGAAAAGACATTTACTGTACCTTTTTAATACTGTTGTAAACTAAAAAGGTGCACAGCGTTGTCCGGGAGTATTCCTAGTAATAATACAGTATTATATTTTGAAATATTATGGCAAAAGTGCTTAATATCTGAGATATAGCAGGTGTGTTTGCTGTATGCCACACTGTGTTTTTAAACTGTAGTATACAAGAAAATGTACTCGGCATTGCCCGAGGGCCAAAATAGTAATATTTACGTATTACATTTGGTAAGTGGTAAAAGTCGTAATTCTTAGCGTGTACGTGTCTCGCTCCGAAACTCAGAATCTCATAAGATACTGGCTCAGAAACGGCATAAAAGCGATACGCTGTTATTTTTTTAATTCATTTTCTTCATTCATTTTTTCAACCACTTTTTGTATTCAGTTTCTCTATTCATTTTTTTTCATTTATTTTTCTCCTTTATTGTTTCATTCTTTTATTTCATCCAATTGTTCATTCATTTTTTGCATTTATTTCTTCATTAATGTATTTTCGTTCATTTTTACATTCAATTTTTTTATTCATATTTTTCATTCATACTTTTTCATTCATATTTTTAATTAATTTTATTCAATTAATTTTTCCTTCATTTTTCATTCATTTTAAAAATTCATTTTTTTAATTATTTGTATTTCAGTTTCTGATGCTATTTTTACATTCCTTTTTATTTATTTTTATTAATTTATTTTTTTCATAAATTTTAAAAATTAATTTTTTAATTATTTGTATTTCAGTTTCTGATTCTATTTTTACATTCCTTTTTATTTATTTTTATTAATTTATTTTTTTCGTAAATTTTAAAAATTAATTTTGTATTTATTGTCTCGTTCTTTTTATTTATTTTTTCATTAATTTTCTTTATTCAATTTTTCATTTATTATTTAATTCATTTTCTCTATTCAAATTTTTAATTCATTTTTTCCTGTATTTTTTATTTTTTCATTCATGTTTTACATCAAATTGACATTCAATTTTTCATTTATTTCTTCACGCATTTATTTTCATTTATTTTGTTCCATTCAAGTTTTTTTTTTATTTATATGCTTTTTATGCATTTCTGGCTTATTTTCAATTAATTTTATTTCATTCATTTTCTTATTAATTTTTACTTAATTCATTCATGCTCAATTCATTTTTCGTGTAGTTGTTCATTCATTTTATTTTAATTCAATTTTTTTCATTAATATATTTTTATTTTTTAAATTCATTTTACCTCATTCATCTTTTCATTCATTTTTATTAATTCAGGTTTGTATGCATTTTTTCATTCATTATTTCATTGATTTTTTAACTTAATTTTCTTATATTTATATTGTAATTCTAATTTTCTCATTTATTTTACATTCATTTATTATCAATTACTTTTTAAATTCATTTTACTTCATTTTTTCGTTCATATTTTTCATTTTATTAATTTTTGCATTCATTTGTTTTATTTGTTTTTCTCTTTCATTCATTTTTTCATTTGTTTTCTTTATTCATTTGTTTTTTATTCATTAATGTTTAATTCATTTTTTTCAATTATTTTATTTTAATTCTTTTTATTTCATAACTTGTTTTCAATCATTTTTTCATTTATCATTTTTAATTCATTTTTCATATATTTTTTATTAATTTTCTTAACTGTGTTTTGATTCATAAGAGTGGTATATAGTTATCAAAGAGTGTTCAATATCCTAGATAGAACTGATATGTTTAAACCACGCAGGATTTTCTTGTGTTTTGTCATACTGATGTATACGAGAAAAAGATACTCGGCGTTGAATGAAAAATTTGAAATCCTAAACTTTAAAGACCCTTAAGTAAACTGTAAAAGTGAGATAGCAAACAGCTGCCTGCACATGAATTTACCTCATTCTAACAGTACATTATTAAATACAATTATAAAATAAAGAAATAAGTAAAAAAAAACTAAACTAAAACCTAACAATTTAAAAACTAAAACCTAAAATAGAAATACAAGGAACCACGTGTTAAAATAAGTTCACCCATTATATTGACACAACAAATAAACAGGGTATAATCCGCAAACCCACGCATATGCAAAAACAATAACAAATTCCTCAAATGAAACAACATTTGCTCGAATCGAAAGACATTTCTTCAAATGGATTTTCATATCTGATGAAAGCGGGCCACCGCTTGAAACGCGTTATATATAAAATCATAAAATGGTAAAACAACAAAATAATAAATAAATGTTGAAAAAAACAACAAAATAATAAATAAATGTTGAAAAAAACATTCTATAAATGTTGGTAGCATTACTCCTTTACATATATATATATATATATATATATATATATATATATATATATATATATATATATATATATATATAGAGAGAGAGAGAGAGAGAGAGAGAGAGAGGAACATCCATCTCTCTCTATATATATATATCTATCTATCTCTCTCTATCTATCTATCTATCTATCTATCTATCTATCTATCTCTCTCTCTCCCTCTCTCTCTCTCTCTCTCTCTCTCTCTCTCTCTCTCTCTCTCTCTCTCTCTCTCTATGTGCGTGTCTGCCTATAAAAATGAAGACGTGTATTCACATGCACAATTTGCATGCGACCATAATGGAAATAGTTTTGCATCACTAGCCTCCCGTTCAAGGATTTTATAGCACTTTTCTAACATGTTACACAATTAAATAACCTTATCGATAAGCGTTAGTTAAGAGTAATGTCATATATCTGAACCGCTCAATTGATCAGATATCTCGCTTACTGCCTCAAGGGTGGTGTTAATCTAAACTCTCCTTTATATGATGTTGCCGATGATGCTATCACACACTCTAACTCGAGCACCGCGGTGTAGTCTTTATAGTATATCTCTCTTCTCTCTCTCATATATATATATATATATATATATATATATATATATATATATATATATAAAGTAATTAAAATATATTCATGGCAATTAAGTTACACAGAGGCTTCCGAGTCTCATCCACGGAGAGAATCGTCAGGCTAAAATACATTTTAGCCTGACGGGGATGAAACGCGGAAGCCTCTGTATAGCTTAATTGCCACAAATATATTTTCATAACTTACTATCTAGCTCTACTACTGTATCGAGCACAGTTGAAGTAAATAGTGAAAATTGATACATAAAAATAATATAACATTTTATGTGTATGCATGAAATAATGATTATATATATATATATATATATATATATATATATATATATACTGCTTTATCTTCCTTGTTTCTCAGATTTCCTTACTCCCATTTCTGTATTTTTCACACGTCTATTTCTATATATCTTCTATGTTCTTCTTTTTTTGTACTTTGCTTGTCTATAATTTGCTAGGTAGTTCATAACCTGTCTCTCTCTCTCTCTCTCTCTCTCTCTTTCTTTTTATCGCTCTCTCTCTCTTTCTTTTTATCGCCCTCTCTCTCTTTCTTTTTATCGCTCTCTCTCTCTCTTTCTTTTTATCGCTCTCTCTCTCTTTCTTTCTTTTTATCGCTCTCTCTCTCTTTCTTTTTATCGCCCTCTCTCTCTCTTTCTTTTTATCGCTCTCTCTCTCTTTCTTTTTATCGCTCTCTCTCTCTTTCTTTTTATCGCTCTCTCTCTTTCTTTCTTTTTATCGCTCTCTCTCTTTCTTTTTATCGCTCTCTCTCTTTCTTTTTATCGCTCTCTCTCTCTCTTTCTTTTTATCGCTCTCTCTCTCTTTCTTTTTATCGTTCTCTCTCTCTTTCTTTTTATCGCTCTCTCTCTTTCTTTTTATCGCTCTCTCTCTCTCTTTCTTTTTATCGCTCCCATTTTCTCAATCTGTTTCTTCTCCTCTCTTTGCAAAATTGATTTATCTTTTTTTATCTTTTTCTATTAATCCTCTCTTCTCTTTCCATTTCTCTTCTCTTTGTCAGTCTATTTCGCCAAATTATACTACCCACTCCCTCCCGTCCTCTTTCTCTCTTATTCTGTTATTTTTCTGTGCGTCTATCGATAAAGATGACAAGAACATTTTTCACAGTGTAAAAAATAAGAGATCAAAAAAAAAAAAAGTAAAAAAACGATAGCGATACTTTCCCGCCAGAAGAGTAATCAGTCAGTCGGTCGGTCGGTCGCACTGATCCGAAAACTAATCCCGACTCCAAAAATTGTAAAAGAAAACACCAAATAAAATGAATATAAAAGAGGGGGTACATGTTTCCATATTTGCCCAAAGCGGGAACACCTTGTGCCTAGCCCCGCAAACGGACATGTGCAAACTGACAAGAACCTGTCCGCCATTAACTCCCAAGTGTACGAAGAATTGCCGCAGTCGGCGAAAATTCATGCCCGCGCATGCGCATAGCGAAGTTCAAAAATCAACAGCGGAAAAACATCTCGGAGGGAGAAACGTGAGGCATGGCTGAAAATAAATGTCGGATTAAAATGAAAATAAAGAGATCGTTCTGGAAAATAAAATAAAAAGAAATGAAGTTTTCGGAATCGATTTACAAAACTGAAGAAATTATTTTCGAAGCAAAACTGAAAAGTATATTCAGGAAAGGAATGTTGTAAGAGCGTGTTGCGTCAATTAAACATGAATAGAGAAAGTAAAGGAGAGCCAAGTGAATAAGAAAAACGAGAAGAAAGAAGGAGATTGGATATCGAAATAAAAAGTGTACGTTGTATCGAAAATTATAAGATAAATAAAACAAACGAGAAAAAGAAAAAAAAACTATTAAATTGAGTCAAAACATGACAGCAAGAAAAGGGGTAATATAAAATCAATTGCTATTTCTATCAATAAATATGATTTAAACGATCCACATGCATATATGTTTCAGCTTCAGCAAGAGTTGTCAATGTAGCTATACAACTCTTCCGCCAGTTGCATGAATCGAACCTCTTACACCAGTCAACATTGATGCCAAGATGGTTGAAAATCACTGGGGGAAAAGTGAATAACTGAACAAATTCAAAAGCAAAGCAAATAAAAGTCGTGTATGACTATAATTTATTTTTATTTATTAAAGACTCTTTGAAGTGAAGTCTGTTTGCGATTGATAAATACAAAGGTTTTATTTACTCCTCCCCAGGAGTTAGACACAAGGCCAGTTTTATCTTACTCCCATAAGTAAGATGTGACCCAAGATCGGGTCAAGAAAGTGGGGTTTGAAAAGCCAGCGTTCGAGAGGTGAGCACTCTGGCCATTTAAAAATTGCCTGGGCAGCCCCGTCGGCATTCCCCGGTAGGGGCGCCTCAGACAGTAAGCAATAAACTTACTCCTCCCCAAAGAGGGGAGGCAAAGCCTGGGAGGGTGGACCTCCTAGAACTGCACAGGACAGGCGTGCAGTATCCATCGGAACAGATACTACACTTTGATCTTAGCTAAAAGGCCAAGAGAGTTAAATACAAAGGTGCATAAGGAACGAATGTTGATGGAGAAAGTGTACAGCAGAAACAGAGGACGCTTATGTTTGGTTTCTTTCTTCGTATTTGTGCGTTTACTCACGTTTCTACTAATTTCATAACATGTTGTCTGATTCACCCCCCCCCCCATATATATATATATATATATATATATATATATATATATATATATATATATATATATATATATATATATATTGAATTTTTCATGCATAAACGTTATCCATAGACACGTGTTTATTGGTATCTACCTTGACAAGAATTGAACCCACAGCTACGTTGTCTGTAGTCTGAAATGTTATGTATGGGCTAGGGCACTTTGCATGAAATATGTTTGTATCACTTAAATTTTAAGTAATGTTTCTGTTGACCGTGGTGACAGCGTGTGAACGCTTCCTGCGTGATAAAGAGCTACCCCGCTTACCTGCAAATGTCTGCATTACGTCGCGTCATGATGTTATTTCAGATTACAGACAATAGTTGTGGGTTCGATTCTCGTAAAAGTCAGCCATGCTGATGACTGGTGGAAATCTTATTATAAGAGGAGAAATACAGATAGATAAGTTGGCTGTAGAAAAAGCCAAAGTTCAAATATTTGAAAAATATTAAAATATTATTAAAAATTGGGCGAAAAAAGTTCGTGTAAAAAGGGTATGTGGTTTGTCCAGATGGTAGTTGTCCGTTGAAGGAGCGTCCGTTGAGGAGATTTTTGAGAAGACGAAAAAAAAGAACATTTTCCGTATGAGTAGTATGGAGAAGGAGTTCAAAAAGAAAGAAATCCAAAATCTAAAACGTAGATGGAGCGCACTTAACTGGAATTAAAGTAAGAAATCCGGCCATTTTTTTTCACCCCATTTTTAATAATATTTTAATATTTTTCAAGTATTTGAATGTGGCTTTTTCTACACCCGACTTATCTATCTGTATTTCTCCTCTGATGAGAAGATTTCGATCTTTGAAAAGCCTTGACTTAAGGAAAGAACAATAAACACTGGTTTATTACAGAATATACCTTGCATTGGACATTAGAACATGTTTATCACTCCTATTTCTTCTATCTTTATATATATATATATAGTGTGTAGATTTCAATTTTGTGTAGAGAATCTGAATAACAGAGCTCAATGTAATTTAAACAGAGCAAAACAGAATTTTGACGTGGTTGTCTATACATCTGAGCAGACCTAATTAAAGGGGTCGAAATAAGTTATTATGTGTACAACCTTAATGTGTGTATAGTTTTTCTTTTTATAATTCTCTCTCTCTCTCTCTCTCTCTATATATATATATATATATATATATATATACATATATACATATCATACCACGATGCCAATGCAAATCTCAAAGTATCACCTTCTTTCTCAAAAATAAATATCTACTAAACTCGACGTGAAATTGTTAGTTACAAAACTGAAGATATAAGGCGAGAAAAGAGTAAGTTGTGGGAGTGAGTCATATGTGTTATGGAGGAATATAGGTTTGCTGAGCAAGAGAAGGAAGGGGCAATGATACATTCTCGGATAAATCCCGAAGCGGGAGGATAAATAAATTTAAAAAACTAAAAAGAAAAGGCTTTTGGGAAGCAACTACATTCATCTATTATCGAATTATTTTAAAGTCTGTTCCACTGGGATTTTTTAGGCTGTGCTGTCAAATATGTTTAAAATACCAAGAATATATGTTTTAAAATCCCTTATATATATATATATATATATATATATATATATATATATATATATATATAGTGTGTGTAGATTTCAATTTTGTGTTGAGAATCAGAATAACAGAGCTCAATGAAATTTAAACAGAGCAAAACAGAATTATTAAAAGGAAAAACTATACACACATTAAGGTTGTATACATTATAAATTATTTCGACCCCTAAACAGACGTATAAACAACTACGTCAAAAAACCAAATAAATCTATTTATTTGGTTTTTTGACGTGCTTGTTTATACGTCTGAGGAGACCTAATTAATGGGTCGAAATCATTTATAATGTATACAACCTTAATGTGTGTATAGATTTTTCCTTTTAATAATTATATATATATATATATATATTACTATATATATATATTACTATATATATATACATATATATATATTACTATATATATATTACTATATGTATACATATATACATATGTATATATATATATATATGTATACAGAGATATCATGTATACACGTATAATAGTATGATATAATATATTGTGTATAGATATTCTTTATTTAATTCCACAATGCCGCACCTAAACAACACAGAAAATAAAATACGCTAAGTACAGATCAGCCCGGCCTTTGTTTTAGAAAAGCTCAGCCATTGGCTAATGAAAACATAAACTTGTGGGATAGAAATAACAACGAATCTGATTGATTAATTAGGTAGACTAAGTACCACGTGGATATATAAAAACAGACAGCAACAGATAATATGTGCACTTAGTCTGACGATTCCTGGCAAGGTTGAAACTCAGACGCCTCTGAGTAGCTTAATTGCCATAAATATAGTTGCATACTTTACTATCTATCTAGCTATCTATCTATCTAGCTCCTAGAAAACTCGTCAAGAAGGGCACTGAGAGGGGGTAGGGTGCAGATTATATACCCACGATTTCTCTCCCCAGCACTGTGTAAAATAGCCGTTTGGGTTAAATGAATTTGTTCCTATACATATTACGGTTCGACATTAAGTAAAGCAAAGGTTGATATGCTATCAAGTAGACAATTACCGACTTTCTCTGTCAATACATGGAGATATATTCAAGAAGAATTAAGCTTGAAAATCAATGTGCTTTTTGCCAGCAAATGGATGGATTATATTAGCATTAAGAATGTGTGATTTTTTCATAAGCATTCAAGTATTTTATTTATTTTGATTAAAATTAATAGAAACTATTGCAATTTTTTAAAGTGAATTTATGTTTCATGTTGAAGTCTACTTAATAAATATCAAGTCGCATTTAATCAGAATTTTCTAAAATTAGTTGTTTACAATTAAAAGAGTGACGTCAGATATTCTTAATCCCTTGCGTTTTTACAGTAAACTAGAAATTTATAAAATAATTAGGTTACATGCCGGTGTTGCCCGGACTCTTTGTGTACTATTGCTCCAAGTCGTAATCCTTATATTACTCTTTTTACTTTGTACAATTTAAAATTACCATTTTCGATTTTTTAGAATTTTAAATTTTAGGCTATAAATAAAATAAAATAAACTCGACACGAAACGAATGCAAATTTTCCGATATTATTGCAAAAATACTTTGTCTCTTTCTTTCTCGAAAGACAATGGATAACCCCTGTAATTGATGCCTTTACGAGCAATATACACTAAAGCAAAGGTTATAAAATTCTGAACGAGAAAGGGAAGAAATAGAGATTAGGGAGAACGAAGAACGGATAGAGAGGGAGTTGAAAGAAAGGAAAGAAAGAGAGAGAAAGGAGAAAGAGGAAAGGATCGAAAAAGAGAAAAGGGAACGAGAAGAAATGGAAAAGAGAAAAATGGAAGAAAAACGAATGAGAAGGAGAGGGGAAAGAGAGAGAAAGGAGAGGGAAGAAAGGGAGAAAAAGGAGAGAGAAGAGGCAGAGAAAAAGGGAAGCTAAAGAGAAAGAAAGAAGAGAACGGCAGAGAAAGTTGGAGGAAAAAGAAAGGAAAGAAAGAGAAGAAATAGAGAGAGAAGAGAGAAGAGAGATTGAGAAGTTAGAAAGAGAGGAACGCAGGAGAAAAGAAGTATTGGAAATAGAAAGGAGGGCAAGAAAAGAGAGAGAACGGAAGGAAAGAGAACGAAAAGAAAAAGAAGAGAAAGAGAAGTCACAGACAACTAAAGATGCTGCTGATGTAAGCGGGGAAAGACTGGTGTCATTTTATAGGTTTTCTAGTCTTACGCTAGGTGTACTACAAAGGATTGAGGGTCTCGTCTACCCTACTATTTAAACCATAACAGAAAGGAGAATATTTTTGATTGATTCCTTTTTCAAAAGTATTAGTGTAAGTGATTTCGTAGCCCACGACGGTACTAATCTGAAAAATAGTAAAAAAAAAAAAACACTAATACAAATTTCATACTTACAGTAAATTTATCGTAAAATTTTACGCAAGGAAAATTAGGTTTGATTTTTATATAAAGCTTTTCTTCATTGCACATCGTACTGGAAGAAAGAGACAAGCAGAGAAATAGAGAGACAGAGACAGAGACTTAAATATAATAGACATATAAAGCAAGAACAAGAAAAAGGAAGAACAAGGTCTGCTTTGGTTAGATTCGGTTTGTAAAGTGGAAGATCATAGTCGAGGACGAGCCGAAAGCTCACTTTTCATTGGCTACTTTAGCGGGGTTAAGGAGAAGGCGTCACTCTTTTCCCAGAATTTCTTTATTTACTCTTGATCATCACCTTATAATGCTGAGTGTTTGAGCAAGAGGCATGAAGTACCCTAGTTTGAGTATTTGACATGCATCGACTAGGCTGCATTTTGTTAGTGATGTATAAGAATAGCGGACATTGGGTTAGTGTTAGATGCTCGACATGGGGAAGAAGTGGAGCACAGCATAGAGTGAAACTTACTTTGGTTTTATTTGAGCAACCCCAGAAGTGTGTGTTCCCTTTGAGGTGAATTAAGTATCTCGTAAAAAAAACAGACAATGATGTTGAAACACAAAAGTGATATTCAGATCGTCTCCATGATAAAGCCGCGCTGTGTAGACTGTCTGACAGGTTATCTCAAGTTTAAATCTTAAGTGACGAGAGCCTCGGTGGTCCAGTACTGATCAGAGAAAAAAGATCTCAAGAGATGGGAGGGGTGATAACTGGCCACTGGGAATGACAGGAAGTTTGAGGTTTGCTAGGATAGCTGGTGGTCAATTGAAGCTGGGTGCCCTTTGGGGCAGGATGGCCCATCTGGGTCTCTTAGCTAAAGAGTTGTGCTGGACTTATGGTTTATTTCACGGGAATAGAGAGATCTCATTTGCGACTCAGCCATTCAATCGAAGGGCACGCGTTTCAATTGTAACCATTAACAAATAAATGTGTTACTTGTTTATAGACTGTTGGGATTCTGCTTAGCATGAGAGTCTTCGTTGCAGAACTTAGTGAGATCAAAACACCTTTGGACCGGCACAACTTGTGGGATGATTACGGCCAGTGCACGTATAAACCCACATATATACATATTAACACTAAAATTGAAGTCCGGTCTCCCGGCTCATTATGGAACACTGTCGACAAACCCAGTAACTATTAAAACAACACAAGTTGCTTTTTTACCATAGTTCGCGACGAATATGACGGTCCATTCCTTCCCGAACAGTATGTGTGCGTAAATGACTGCAATAGATTTGATAGGATTTGAACAGGAAATCCTTGATTTCATAGTGAGTGACGATATCGATTAGGCCAATTAGACAGACCAGAACAAAGGGGTAAGATTAACCGAAACAGAAACAAATAAACGTAATATAAAATAACAGTAATAATATAGAATCAATTAACAACCAAATCGATAAAAATGGCATCGACGAAAAGCGTGATTAAAAGAGAACAAGTTTCTTTGCTGAAATGCGATTAAAAAGAAAAAACAGAATATTAACATATATCCATTCAATCTACGCGTTTAACGACGAAGATGATATTTTGGATCGTGTCACAGACAGACGGACCAATACACGTGACTATTATAGAGACATATATGGTGTATCTTCACCTACCGAGCGTGTATAAATCCTTTACACCCGTGTCGTGGTCGTTGTTAAGTCACGTCGCTGATCGTCAATTTTAAGTTTTAAAGCAGAGAACAGTCACGGACACAGGTTATTTTAGTATGTGTCGAATAGATAGATAGATAGATAGATAGATTATAGATAGATAGATAGATATATAGATGGATGATAGATAGATAGATAGATAGATAGATAGATAGATAGATAGATAGATACCCCGTTTCGCTACATCCGGCAATCTTTAGGTCGCTGTCCCTATTTTGGTGACAGCGCGCTAATGCCTCATTTCTCGTTGAAATCTCACCAGCTAAGAGGGAGAGAGAGCTTCGTCAGGAAACCGCGTGGTTTCGTAATTTCCGTGCTGTCTAACTCTCTGGCCTTTACAATTTAAACTTTTGCACTGAAACACGGCCCCATTTTGTAATAGGTGAACTCATTTAAACTTGTCATTTCTAAGTCGTGACGGATCAAACAGCTCATTAATACAAGGAGGTACAAAACTTATAATAGAAGTGCCTGACTGAAATTAAGATAATGTATTACATAAGCGCGACAGGCGGATGAAAATACCATTTCTAATTTAAGAATGACAGGCATACGAAAAGCTATTTCAAACATAAGCTTGATAGACCGACCTAAATATTATTTAAAATTTAAGAGTGACCGACCGAATGACGGACAGAGCCTTTTATACAGATGCGTGGATGCATCTAAAGGCTTGACTACATTTTGAGAAAACGTATTCTTTGACCAAACTCTCATAGACTTAGAGAGTCAGATCACGTCTTTAAAACGACTTTTTAAATAGCTAAATGGAAGTTTTTTAAATGTATTTTTAATAAAAAAAGATAGTCAATCCTAAATATTCCAATGAAGAAGCAAGGAATTAATGACAGAGTAACTTAAAGCCACGTGACCAGAACACGTGATTACAAAGCAAACAGTGTTTTCATATCCAGCATGACATACACACACATGCATACATACACCCGCGTCCTCGGCATTTCACCATCTTGTGTCGTCGGATAATGACGGATGTCCGTTAACATTTTAGAAGAAACTGTTAGTGATTAATCAGATTTGGGACAATGATCGTTATCTCATTCCCCATCGCAACCCTTCGATAAACCAACCTCTCAACAGTAACAAAAAAATGCCCCGACTCCCGACTCTCGACTGCCTCCATGTCAGTAAGTAGTCATTAATACAGTTATTTTTGTTGTTCTTCTGTTGTGAATGCACGCGTATTTATCATTTAGACGTGCCTGTAAACAGAGTTGGGAATGCTTAAACGAGTTGCAATATGATCGGATATACATGTGCACGTGCATCCATGAGAAAGAGAGTATCTGTGTGTGTGTGTGTATGTGTGAGGGTGTGTGTGCGTGTGTGTGTGTGAGTGTGTGTGTGGGGGGGTGAGAGAGAGAGAGAGAATAATATTGACCACCACAGAGCGAATTATACGCACACACATATATGTATGTGTGTATTCTCTTTTTTGTTTCATTTTACTTCAGTCGAAGTTCTCAGAAAGCAAGGGGTCCCTTTCCTTGGCAAACACTTGATTTCTATATGAGATACGTAGATATTCGAATATTCCATTAAAGTTCTCCTTTACTTGTCAAACGTTGAGTTAGTAAATTAATGTTCCTCTCTCCAATGTACGAGTTAACTATGTTATAGTATATCTTTCTTGCGGTTTCTAGGTCTTACCAGAGTTCAGGACAAGAATTCATCTAGTCTGGTGGAGTATCCAGCTAAGTGTAGTTACTTGAGGTAACATTATTGGAGTTAGTGCACTATTCCTCGTATGATCCAGTTTATAGCCGTATCGATGAGATCTTATTTGTGCTTCGAGTATTATATTATTTTGAATAATTGGTCAGGGTTTACTTGTTAGGTGAAGTATCCTAATGTCATGTTGTCCTAAAAAACCATAGTACAAAGAAATCGAAGACACTCAAGGATTGTGTTGAGTAAAAAATTCAAACACTCCTCTGTGTATATCTGTGTGGGTCTGTGTGTGTGTGATAATATAAAATATTTTAATATAGTTCAGAGAATCCTTTCCAAAGCAAAATTCAGCTGAATATTCAATATTTATCTCTTTCATCTTAAAAGTCTGCCAATATGGAAGGAATTCCGGCTCCACAGACCCGGTGTAAGGATTTTTTGGGGTGATCTCTTCTTTTTATGACTGAGTTTGCCTTGAATTCTGAGAAAGTTGTTTGGAGAACCTATTTGATATGAATCCGATTTTTATTTTTTATTTTTTACATTTTACTCTTGATTTTTCAAGAATCAGATTTTGGCTAATATCACCTTTATAGAACGATTGATGTTTTTTGGTAGTTTTCTGAATACTTATCTAAAGGCGTCTTTGCATCATTTTTCGCCTTGATATTGTATCCTTTTGATCTGGCGATTGACTCTAATGTTCATGTGGCAACTATTATCTATGGTATATATATATATATATATATATATATATATATATATATATATATATATATATATATATATATATATATATATATATATATATATATGAAGAAGAATGGAAAGGAATTAGAGAAGCAAAAGCCAAATCAAAATTCAATTCAATTGCTCAGAGCAAGGTATATTCCGCAAAAAGGCAATTTATTCAAGTTAAATTTTCCTTAAGCCAGGCTTTTCAAAGATCAAAATCTTATCCAGAGGAAGTCGCTGGGATAGATAAGTTGGCAAAGGCCAAGATTTAAAATTTGAAAAAATAAAATAAAAGTTGTAGGGAAAGAAACATATATATATATATATATATATATATATATATATATATATATGTAGTTTGTAAAATATATTTTGGCAAAGTCAGTTAATTTTTTTTTAATAAAGAGAGAGAGAGTGAGGGACGGAAGTGAGGATGTTAGACACCGTATAAAATATAGAAACAGAGCAAAAGCATATTGTGAGAAAGGCGTAGACATATTGACAGTAATATAGTAAGAGATGTGTCACTTTTGAGTTAATCACAAATTACGGTGAATTACCAGAATTAAACTGAATTTGTATCTCAAATACATATGTACTGGGAGCATGTTACCATGCACTACATCTTTTCATCTCTCTCTCTCATTCTCTCTCTCTCTCTCTCTCTCTTTATGTATCTCCCTCTCATTCTACATATATATATATATATATATATATATATATATATAGAGAGAGAGAGAGAGAGAGAGAGAGAGAGAGAGTGTCCTTCCTGCAATCTTTTCATAACATATTGAAGAGATGAGCATATATAATTGATAATTAACCCTTAAACTTTTAATCCCTATATTTATATAATACTATGATATCAGAAAAAGATGCTTTAGGCTTTATTAAGCCTAACTTCGGAAAGCCTTTTAAGGTAACAATCAAAATCTAGATTTATACGAAACTAGATTGAATTTAAATCGAGTTAAATGAGCTTGATAATCAATCCCCTCGATACGTCTATTCTCTCTTAGACAACTTTAAACATTTTTAACGTACAGTCGATTAGAATTAACTATCACTTAGACTGAATTTGGCGATTTAAATTGATGACCCTAAATTATAAAACTTACGTCGATTCCATTAAGGCTTTATGACTCATATATCCTTCTTATCTAATACATTCGCTTTACCTTAATGTTTTTTGTGTATCTATTAAAATTATAACTTAATACGAATACTAAATATATCCCAAGGTCTCACAAAATATATATTCTTGTAAGCCTCCCTAATATTTAGAAAACTGATTTAGAGCTATGAATAGCTGATTTAGATCACATTCATCTAAACCCATTAGTTACAACTTAATTCAACACAATTAAATAGAAATTAAACTCACATTAAATCTTTTAACTAACTTCAGATATCACCTATCATTTAAAGCAATTAATTAAAAAGATAAAATATATAATTATACAAACATACTTATATTTATCCCAAAGTATATATATGTGAATATAAAATCGCCAATTATTCCTTTATTAAAGCCGGTTAATCCAAAGTAACCTTCCTTGTATCAGCAAATTTAATTTTGCATTTTTATCCGGATGTTATCGCTTTTGTTCTAATTATTATCTCCCGTAATTGTGAATCTTTAAAATATTAAATCAACGAAAAGTGATGGAAGTGTTGATTGATATCCTCCTTTTGTTTTCATGTTTCTCGTACTACTAACCGCACGTTTATCACTCCTTTTTGCATTAGAAATCTGAAAACACGTGTAATTATTTAGTTGTTGTTATAACTACTTTGTATAATTGTTTCCCTGTGAGATTTTTCGGTGCACCGTTTTGATTCACTCACGAGATGCTAACTAGCAATTCTAAAGTTGGAGGTTCAACTTTGATATAACTTGTTGACTTATACAGGTTTACTTTGGAATTCACTTGAAACATATGTAAATGCGTGGTGTTTAGATATTCATTATATTGGAATTTCATGTAAAGATAAAATAAATCTATGAAAACAATATCACTAAACACTATTAACGGTTTGTAAATATTAAGCTTTTATATTAACATTCTGATCATAAACGAGTTCTTCAATCCGCATGAAATAAATTCATTATCTTATACCAGTAAAAATAGTTTACCTTCGTTCGCATATTGTTGCTTGACTATAAGATATAAGTGTTAAGTTCGCTAATGAACAGCCATTTTTGTAAATCTTTGTCGATGTACTCTACTCGTAAATGGAGGAGATAATATCCGGGAGGATGGTTTAATGACTATAAAAAACATACTACATTACTCACCTAAACAGGTTGGGGAAATGCCTAGGAGGATGGAATCATGCCAATCAAATAGAACCTACACTATCACGCTAAACAGAAAATGGAGACGGTTATACCTAGAAGGATTGTTTCATGACAACAGAACAGATACTTCACTACCCTCATAGTACTGTGTAATGCTTGTGAGGATGGTTCGTGAGAAGAAAACGATATTAAACTTGGGCATTGAAAAATTATACATTTGTCTGAAATAGTACAGTAAACTGAATTGAAGATTAACAAAAAATACAATTAATAGAAGTAACAAACATATACAAAATGTCCAGTGGTAATATATATATATATATATATATATATATATATATATATATATATATATATATATATATATATATATAAAACTGATACGAACACCCGACACTTGACAATATTAACATTGAGATTTCCCTGACATTAAGCTAGTGTCGCGTGATAGCTTAGTCATCTACGGTCGAGTTTCAATCCTGGCTTGAGGCACAAGCTGGGGTAGCGGCACTGAAAGACTGTGATACAACGAAACAGTATGTATGTGGATGACTATATATATATATATATATTACTGTATTTCCATATAAACCAATAATATATATATACATACATATATATATATATATATATATATATATATATATATATATATATATATATATATATGTTTGTTTGCGTGTGTCCGTTGATTCATATGTGAATAAGGTAATAACATACTAGTTAAGGCGGGGATATAAACACTAAAACATGATTATATTGAATTGATATTGCGTTTCAATTACGAAACTTTTTTATGGAGTAAAATATTTTGTTTGCTGAAATCAGTTTAACTCTACAAAACTTCAGACAAGTAGTGATTGGAGGTGAGGTTTTGAGGAAGTGAAAGAAAGAGTATGTGTTAGATGATAGTTGATATGATTTCAAATGTGGATATATTGAAGTATAAATAGTGACTGTGCGAAGACAGAGGGAAAACGGTGAAGCGAGAAAGGGAAGAGAAACGACAGATGTGTAAGGTCAAGATTTGCCAGTAACGGAAAGTGAAAATAGAATATAAAAGAGAAGGAAAGTAGTTGTTTAGAAGGTTGACTGGAATGAAAGTCATTAGAGTTCATTCAAATTCAAAGTTAGGAATTTATTTTCGGTTATGATTACTTTTAGCTTAGTATTGTAGTATCAACAGAAGCCCGGCATCTCAGCTATACGATTATTTGCATGAGATATTAACGTGACATCAATGGGTTATCTAAGTCTAGCTTCGTGTGTGTGTTTAATTATTGCACGTCTTCGTGTGTTCAACTTGTGGTTTAATATTAGCATGTATGTGATCAGTGTATTATCAGTATTTCCATGTTCTATGTCTGTATTGAGCTGAAAATATATTTTTGAGGGGACACTGAGTGTTACTGATGTATACAATTTTGCATTGATTATCATTTCTAAGTTGCCAACACTTTTCAATAAAATGTTCTTAAACCTGTTCTACAGCTGCTGTGAAGGCTTAGAAATAATAATCAAAGCACCCAATAAGCAAATAACAGACGAGCACCTTCTCTGTCTGTCTGTCTGTCTGTCTGGCTGTCCGTCCTGGGGAATTTTTGTAAACAGAAGAGAGGGGAGGGAGGGGGGCTCGAGTAATTAACATTTAATTAATTAAGCTTTTCAATTCAGCGTTCATAATATTTGTATACCTGTGGAATTAGGAAACTATTATTAATCAATTAAATTTACATTAGATAATTAAATAATATTATTATTATTAGATTAGAGAAGAACGAACACATGAAAACAGACCTTGTAAAAAAGTGACAATATAACAATAATAACAATAATAACAATGACATAGAGAAAAACAATAATATAACCACTAGAAATAGTAATAACTCAAACTCTATTGTAATCACCCAATAAAAATAACAAAATTAATAATTAAGAGAAAAAAGTGTTACTGTATAACTCAGACACTTTGCCCACTAAAAATATCTGCTTAACCAATGGCATCGTCTAATAACCCACAATATTTTCTAGACGAAACCCCGAATTACAAAAAATACTACGTAGGAGAAACTTCTCCAGATTTTAAAACCAGGTATGACAACAATAAAAGCACATTCAATGAGAAATGAAAAACGATTAAAAACATCACTAGTTAAATATTACTGTGTGCTCAAAGAAAGCGGACGCTCCCGAATATACCAGTGGAAGATATTACGATTTCCCAGTGCATATAGATATTTAGAGAACATGTGTAGATTACGCTTGAATGAAAAGCTGAAAACTTTTAATTTGAAAGATACCAAAAACTGATTAAAATTTAGAAACGAAATAGTAACTAACTGTAAACATAAAGTAAACTCACTTTAGGATAACTGTATACATAACAAATAAATAAATAAAATAAAATAAATAAATAAATAAACTAAACTAAATCAACATATAAAGTAGCGACGAATAAGAAATAGAATAGTAAGTATATTATTCACGTTCTAAAATAAGGTCTGTTAATTTGGCACACTTTAAAAAAAGATGAGCAACAAACAAACCAAACTAAAGAAAAGTGTGTAAACGGAAAAGTTAATTGTTTGATAGAAGCTTGGTCATTGGCTATGAAAACATTAATCCGTTAGAGAGAAATAATAACGAATGTTATTGGTTAGTTAGCTAAGTTAAACACTACTTAGATATAATTCCATCACTAACTTAGCTGCATGAGCCCTTATACTTTACATGCTATAACGTTTTTCAGAAGGTTTTATTTATGTGTCTTATGTGATGAAATAAATTATTTTTCGCAAAATATACTTTATATATATATATATATATATATATATATATATATAGATAGATAGATAGATAGATAGATAAAGAGATAGATAGATATAGCTATTGTGTGTCTATCCGTCTGTCTATCTGTCTGTCTGTCTGTCTGCATATATATGTGTATTTCTGCGTGGTTTTACAGTAGAATTTAAGCTGAATCGAGTCAGGAAGGGAAGTGTATACCGAGATCATTTACAAGTTTCATTCAAGTATATCATTTAATAATCCAAGAAAATAACACATGGTATTTTCTTTTTTTTTTCGAAGATTTCAGAATCTAAGTCAATTTTCACCAGGGAAATAAGAACAGAAAAAATATAAATCCAGAAAAAGACATTCACACCCAATATTGGCAGACAAATTTAAATTTATATATATATATATATATATATATATATATATATGTATATATATATATATAATGAAAGTTGTTCTTTCGAAAATTTAAGATTACCCTTTTGCCGATCTGTTACTTACCGGACAGTATTTACTATTTGGTATTTAATCAGTTTTCGTGAAATTATTAATAAATCGTTTTGAGTTTCACTTTCTCCCTGCGTTTATTTCTTTTCACTTTTCCATCTTACGACAACCACATCGCATTGCTATAGCCTTGGACGACTAATCTGCACTTACATATATATATATATATTTATATATATATAGGTATTTTCGCACTATAAAACTGACGACAAAGGTAGGGTGTGCGTTTTAGTCAAGTATATTAGATTCTTACTCCGTATTATTTATGCATACTTAGGATTGTACAGAGTTGTATATCAGTCGCGTGTCTAACGTCATCGTGCTATTGAGGCAAGCATACAAAATTCTAATTACGCCATAAATTCCGGTTGCACTTCTTTCGCCCTCGTAGCCATCGCGGTCCGCAATTGATGCTAGAAACAGATACAATTGCATCCATTGCGCATCATTTATGAATAAAGCTTGTATGTCCGGTGTAGAGGGATGGCGCGTGCGGACCCGACAGAGAAAAATGTCGAAATAGAGCCGAAGGGGAAGCTAAGCTTTTTCGCACCTGCACCTTTTTTTTTTTTATCTCACCTGCTTTCTCAACTGTTCCCCATATAAACGTTTTTGGAATTTGATAGGAAGATGCCCGGATGTACCGGAGACCATCATGAATACTTAAACTTGCCAGCGGGGGAAAAATGATGGTAGCAAATCATCTTACAATGTTACCCAGCTGCTTTGCGACATTGATATCAGGCGAACACCGCGTTGCTTATATCGTAAAACATGTGTTTTTATGGCACTGATGGGCCTCCTTACACGTCAGTAACCGAGTCAAATGATAACAAAATAAAAAAAAACAAGGGCTTAGTTATTCAAAAATTCATAAACTGTGGTATCCCTTTTAAGACATTCACCATGCCTAACTAAAAATAATAACACTCTTTAGTTCTATATTATTATTTGTTTACTAGGAGTTTTCAATAACAAGTAGTGTTTCCTGGAATCTGAGTGACAACAAGTCTCTTCACATTTCCAGCGCTCTCCACCTCATCAGATAACCGCTGTAAATGATTTTGCGCTATCGCAACAACCGTTCTCATTGATTTATCGCTGGCAAATCCTTTTTCTATTCTCTGAAATTTAAGTGACAATAAACCTCCCCCAATATTGAAGTATACTCCGAAACATTCCAGCGAATGTCTGGTTGCCCGCCCCCTCCTCACTCTTTCCATCCTCTTCGGCCTTTTACATAAAATGTGTGTGGTGCCAGCCGAGGCCGGAATCACGTGAGTTGGTGAATATGTTGTTTTTCTTTATGAAGCTGCTGATAGTGGTGGTGATGGGGATGGTGGTGGTTATGTTATTGTTGTTTTTATAATAATTATTATTATTTTTATTATTTATTTATTTATTTCCAAATTGACTTGCTATTTGTTTTCTCGCCACTCCAATCAGTTGAAATGGATTCGCCTGGAAGCTAAAAAAAAGATTTTGATTTACCCGATAACATATTTGTGACGACACAGATATCTTATATTTACTTATCTAAATATATAAAAAATAAATACGCATTGCTCTTTATTATAGAGTGGGAGATTTGTATATTTTTAATTTTTTTTATTTGGTCGTTATCTCAATTATTAACAGATAAAATATAGTAAAGAAGTCCGACATTGTATACGTTCGGCTTCAAATAAACAGACACCGAATCTCCATTATTAATAGATATAACAAATGGATTCCAAGACGTGATGCTTTTCTGCAATAAATATCAAAAAAAGGATCCACTTGCAGATAAACAGACAAAATAAATAAAAACAAATACATAAAAATAAGACGGGATCCAAATTCATAGGATGATAGACGTTCGATGAAATAAAAAAAAATGCAAATGAATTCTCTGATAATCATTATATACAAGATAATTGAAAAGTAACTCCCTAATTATTGAGTGTTCGTAATTTATTACTGAAATATAATTCTTACAAAAAATAAATATGATAAAAAAACGTATAGCATGGAGTTTTATTTAGAATTAGATATGTGTGCCAGCATTTGCCACCAGCCGCATTGGAACTGCACCAACGAATTACACAAAGTACTCTCTTTTACTAATTAGTCATTACTTATCAAGTTTTAACAACCACTGGATGATAAGGGTTAATGAGATGAATAAATATATAGTTCAATGATGATTACTACTATGAGAGGATTTAAAATATCGACATACCACATACTCCAACCAATAGCCGACCATGAAAACAGCAATACTTATCCCCTTTCACAGAAACAGAAAAACCTCGTGTAGCTTAAACCACTGTAAAAAATTCCCCTATCACCTTCTGTGTTCCTAAAACCTATACGGAACTTTCACAAACGAAGTTTCTTTCTGAGAATTTCTTATCTATGAAACACAAAACGAGGGGGCTGCTCCCCCGTTTACTACAACATGGCCGTATTCAAGTCCAATTTTAACAAAAAGTTGTCGAGCTGTTGTTTTAATTAATCAAATCCTGCCTATTTCATACATCGTATTCCATTAACCATAATCCTCGAGTTGCACTTAGGCCTTGATATAAGGCATCATATATATATATATATATATATATATATATATATATATATATATATATATATATATATTGATTTTATTCCATTAGTTGCGACAAAACAAGTTTTGTTTCATTGGTGCGAATAGCGACCAACTCATCAGGAATTCCTTTCGCCGGCCCGATGAGTTGGTCGCTATTCGCACCAATGAAACCCGATGAGTTGGTCGCTATTCGCACCAATGAAACAAAACTTGTTTTGTCGCAACTAATGGAATAAAATCAAAAAATATATATTTTGCTCTGAATTTTCATTGAGCACTCTCATAAACCCGGTTTCAACTTCCTTCGGATTCATACCCCCTGGATATTTGTAACAAGTTAATTATATATATATATATATATATATGTATATATATATATATAGTAATCCAGGTATATATATATATATATATATATATATATATATATATATATATATAGAGAGAGAGAGAGAGAGAGAGAGAGAGAGAGAGAGAGAGAGAGAACATGTTGTAATGATGAAAAAATAAAATGTTACGGTTTACAAATTTATTAAATCATCAGATGTTCAAGCAAAGAATATAATAAACTGATCTTTAATCCATAGATTTGAAAGAATCTCTCTCTCTCTCTTTAAATATTTGCATTGTTATAATGACTTTCTGCCTATCTTTGTAACTCTTCTTGAACTATTTTGCATCAAGCATTAACTTGAAAATAAGTAATAATTACATCGTTTCTTTCTCTTCCGATAAATAAAGCGATTTTTTAAAAATCTATGGATTAAAGTTCAGTTTATTATTTCCCGTGCTTGAACATCTGGTGATTTAATGAACTTGTAATATTTCAAAGTTTATTCTTTCATTGTTACAACATTTCCTAAATTAATTCTCTATCTACAATAATGAGCATCTCCTTAAAACGACATAATCTAATATAAGATATCTATCTATCTATCTATCTATCTATCTATCTATCTATCTATCTATCTCTCTCTCTCTCTCTCTCTCTCTCTCTCTCTATATATATATATATATATATATATATATATATAATGAGATTAAAAATGGAAAAGCGGGAGATCTGTGAGCTCAACGTTTCGCCTAACCTGTTACGTGGGCTCTATCAAGGGCGACAGAAAAATGTCCCGTCTAGCATTTTTCGTTCGTTTTTGATAAAGCCTACGTAACAGTTGGACAAAATGCTGAGCCACCAGATCTTCCGATTTTTCTATTCATAATCTCATACCATCGGATGTTTTATCCTTTCATCTATATATATATATATATATATAGATATAGATATAGATATATATGTGTGTGTGTGTGTGTGTGTGTGTGTGTGTGTGTGAAAAGATGACAGATGGAAAACAAGTCAAAGTGCAGGAGAAAAACAAAAACAAGAGATTTTTTGACCGGTTTCGTTCGTGGAGAACGTCTTCAGAAAATGTCATCTTTTCACACATTTTGTCCATCACGACACTTCATTTTTGATGAACTATCGTGTACCTTACCCCATATATATATATATATATATATATATATATATATATATATATATATATATAAATATGTATATATATATATATATATATATATATTACTATTTCATGTATCCACGTACAATTTTATAAGGTATATAATTTTTTATGTCACAATTTTCAGTATTTACATCAGCAGTAATATATATATATATATATATATATATATATATATATATATATATATATATATATATATATATATATATATATACGTACAAAAAGATTTCTCTGGGAATGCGAGAACTAAAGGATAAAATAGGGGTCTCGAGAGTTACGTGAACGTATATCAAACGCTATTTCAAACGTAGGGGTGACACATCGAATAAAATGCCATCTCAAACTTACGAACGACTTAGTCTCTAATAAAGATGTCTGTATTCATCTGAAAGCAGAAATTACAACTAAGAGGGAATCATGATAGAGGTTTTGACGTAGTGTCGGTTACAGACAGCCACTACTCTGTACCATAATGAATGATAGTGTTTTCTTTTATTTAATTCCCTTTACTTTTTTTTTTACTAAAAACTAAAATGGAACGTTGGCTTTTCGGACGCACTTTCTTTCATCCGACAATACAATCTTTATTTTTCAATCAGACTGTGTCTTCATTAATAACTGCTGTTTTGTCTTTTGTTCTAATTCTCGTAGCAAATCTCGTTTTCATTTCTCGTATTTATTTTTATTTTCTATTTTAAATTACTCTCCTGTTTTTCTTTCTTTCGCCGTGAATGTTATTTTGATGAGCTCTGGCTTTAAGAAACTCTTCTTTAATGAAATTTAAAAAAAAGGTCGTTTTTATTAAGTTAACAAAAAAATGTTGATGAGTTTTCCATACGCCTTCCATATGTCGATTTCGTTTGTCGTCATCGTCTGTCTTAAGGTGAAATCTCTTTAAAGAAAGAGACAAGAAAGAACACTTCAAAATGAAACGTAAAAAAATATCATATTAACAATTCTCCGACCCAACCAGAAAATGCTGAATAAAAACAAACAAGTAAACTGAAAGACATGATCCTGCGTATTAACAGGCAACATCGACACTCCTTCTTTTGGTAGCGAAAAAAAATTTCAATAAAAAGAAAAATTAAAAAATAAATGTTGAAGAGAAAGTGGAGAGAACCCGTGATGAATATGCATATTTATCTCGTAGTTTTTTTTTTAGTGGGTGCGGGGTGCCCCCCCCCCTCATCTATAGGCCGTACTCGAGCCTCGTACGCATTTCCCCGCCTTTAAGCTCTTCCATTTCACAACGTCTACGAGATCCATTCATTAAACTAGAAAAATACAACACTCAATCCAACCCACAAGCCTCGTAAATACAGGCTCATCCATCAGCGATCCGCATCCACCCCATTTTTGTTTGCACGCGTCAGACATTTCAAACATGACAAACGTGAGAGAAAGTAAAATAAACAATCGTGATCAGCACCAAAAGGCGGGAAGACAAAACAACATCAACTAGAAAAAATAATAATAATAATAATAATAATAATAATAATAATAATAATAATAATAATAATAATAATAATAATAATAATAAAAATAATAATAACAATAATAATAATAATAATAATAATAATAATAATAATAATAATAATAATAACAATAATAACAACAATAATAATAATAATAATAACAATAATAACAACAATAATAATAATAATAATAATAACAATAATAACAACAATAATAATAATAATAATAATAATAACAACAATAATAATAATAATAATATTAATAATAATAATAATCACAATAATAATAATAGCAATAATAACAATAATAATGATAATAATAATAATAACATTATTAATAATATTAAGAAATTATGAAAGTGTAGTAGATACATATTTCACGATCAAACCTAAATATACATTTAGGCATACATTTTCAGAAACATGCCCATTAAAACAATATATTGCATTAATTGTGTAAGCACACTTCTGTAGAGATCCTTACATACAGGAAGATTTTCTAATCTAATACCTTCTTTCATCTGACCGCTTTCATTAGGAATTAAGTTCCTGCTCCCTGTTTCTAAGAGCGTACAAAATGCAGACATTTAAATGTAACAAACATCTTGCTGCTTAATTCCGCCCCCAAGTTTCCCTCTATAAATCTGGCTCATATCTCAGTAGCCCCTTACGCTTCAGTGGCAATATGCCTTGTTTGGGACTGACAAAAGTAAAAACAAATAAAAAACACAAGGCTAAAATTCTTGCATTAAGCACAGATCGTACATATCTCCATGATGACCAAATGATTCGGAACTGAAACATTAAAAAGGAAAGAAGATTATTTCTGTTTGATAGCTTTAACGAACTAACCGCATAGCCAAGAAAAATATGTTACAACACACGTATGCGAATAACCCAACTCTCAAAATCGTATCTAACTCCTTTGATGCCGCGTTGGTAATTGACGAAGTCTTTACATCTTCATTAAAACATTATCTTTTTGGGGATTATGTTAACATTATATATAAATATCTCTACTGTATTTGTGGTGTTTCGGAATTTTTAGATGAGGAGTGATAATTTGTATTATTGTGATTATTCGGAATTGGTTCGCATCGTGGTTGTTATTCACACAACATTTCAGTCGATGTGACTTCCGACGTCCTTGAGGTGCGCCTTGTCGAACTCGGGAATCTCTATGTTACTTAGAACTGATTATTACTTAGCACTTATATAGGTTACGGATTCCTAAGTTCGACTGAGGAAAGTCGAGAATAACATCGGCCGAAACTTTGTCAGAATAACATCAAATATGAGAACAGCAATCCTAATAATTAAATAAATAAAAATTTATTAGTGGTGTCCGTCTCTCTGCCCTGTAATAACATAGAAAATAAAACCCTATACAAATAACAAATAAAACATTTCTCAATCTCAACCCCACCCAATAAGTAATAAAATTGTGTTTATTGCATTAATTAGTTTCAATCATCTCATAATATTATTCATCATTCAACTGAGAATCGTTCTCCGGTATATTCTCATCTTCGAGTTGTATTTGTCTTTGATAAGTGATGACACAGAAAAAAGTAAAATTTTACGAGAAATTCAATGGTTGAATTACGTTTGTATCGGGGTGTTTTATTATAATACTGGAAACGATGCGAAGATGGTTAGATGATCTGAGGGTAATCTGATGACCATTTATCTTAGCTCGATGTGACGCGACTTGTGGATATTCTTCACGAGGCCGAATCATTAAGTCTGGACATTAATTGTCTAGGAAGACATTTGTAGTCAAAATGTATGTATTAAACTTTAGCTCAAGCTTTTTAGATCATACATGTCTATCTATCTATCTATTTCGGTCGTTTCTGAACGAAAATTCTCTTCTAACTGATTTCGTAAAAATTCCAGTTTTGAATCCATAGCTCAGTATTCTATGCGATCACGTGGTTCATCCATTTTCAGTGGCACACGCATTTCCATGCGTATCACCTTTGAACTTTGATTTTTTTCTGAAAACTAAATCCTTTTCACAGGAAAGTGTAGTTAGGCCAAAAGCCGGTACAACCTTTCTGATAAATATTGACTGTGTAGTCTTTATAAAACTTAAGATGCTTGCTGTACCGAGCCGCCGTTGCTTGGGATACATTACTTTCAAATTAATCTTGTAAAGACTTTCCATGTTCTATAATTACGACATTTTATTATCTTCAGTATCTAAGCTAAAAAGGAACCTGTTTAGATTTAATAAGAACGGTTCAAGACATAACTAAAAGAAATGTTAAATATAAGTTCGGAGGTGTAAACAGTTTCTTCAAAAATTCGAATAAAATTAGTGTATAAGCGATTATATATATATATATATATATATATATATATATATATATATATATATATATATATATATAAAATTATATATAAGTATGGCATTAAGAATGTTTTGGAGTTAAACTTTTTTAGTATTACGTAGTAATAGGGGAAACAATACATTTTAATATTTTTTTCGTCTTGAGCGATACCGAAAACAACATGGCTAAATGCACTATTTCTGATTCTTTTTTGTTAAAATTTCGATTATTCTAGCATATGTACATATTTTAAACGTATTTTCGTTGATATTACATGGGTAATACTAAATAGATTTTAACTCGGAATGCTAACTCATTTAATAATATTAAAAACATTGAACCCTTTTAATCGCATATACACAATATTTATTGCATTCTGTGTGCACCTTCTAACTCATCATTTGCCGAAAGAATGTATTTGATGAAAAAACAAAAATGTAAGCATTACAAACTAAACTGACGTGTGACATATCAATCGATGAAATGCGATATTCCAATACTTTAATCTGTCTTTTTATTTTCTCCACCTCCAAAAAATAAGGTAACCGCAGTGCGGACATTCGGTTTGCTTTATCGTAATGTAACAAAAATACAGACTATGTACTTGGGTTAAAAATGGCGTTTCCAAACAGTGAGTGCCTCTCGTCCGACAGAGGTCACTTGGAGTGTGTGTGTGTGTGTGTGTGTGTGAGCGGGAGAATGAAAAGTGTTTTAGACAAGTGACACGAACTTCCGCTCTGCCACGAGCTTCGCACGGACCTGACACGTTTGTGGCGGAAAAGACAACAAAACTACAACAACAAAAAAATCGCAAAACGTGAAAGGGGAATGAAATGCGAGGTATGGGCGCGGAGGTAGGTGTTGTCATTGGTCATTTTCGCCCGGTATTTTCGGGAACAAAAATAGTGGTGCTTATCTTGCTATAGAAAGGAGGGAAGAAAAGAAGATAATCGAAAACACGTATTATTTCTTGTAAGTATAATTTTTTTTAGTAATATTTCTACTCATTCATTCATTCTGTATGAATCGGATTATTCTATTGTTGGCATTATTTTCACCAATATCTTCCTAGTTAGATTTTTTCTAGAAAGATATCGGATGCTAACAGGAGTGACTACATCAAGTTTGCCAATATCCTAAGTGAAAGTGATTATGCGGAACGAAATGGATTCGAACTTGGCACACTCAGGCTCTCAGTCCGTGTCGTTAACAACTTAGCCACAAACACCCTGCTGTAACTATCTACGTATAGTCATTCCTTCGTAGCTATCTACTTTTAAACTGCTACTAGCTCCTTTCCCAGTGACTTTTACTGAAGAAAATGCTTTATTTTGAGACAGATTAAAATAAAGAACGAAAAAAACGAATAACAGTGTATGCTGAAAAGCTATAGTTCAACACTTCTTTCAAAGACGGAAACGCCACAGTATACTCGTTTATAACTGAAAATCACCTAAAAATGCCGTGAATTAATGTCTGTGACTGCCTTTTTTTTCAAATTATATTCTTTGGACACTTTTTTTTAATACAATGCGCTCCAAACAAGGCATAAAGCTATTTAGTGTAAATAACTTAAAAATCAAAAGATGACTAACTTTCATGATAATAAAAAAAGGAAGAAGAAGGTAAAAACAAAGGAGTCTTTTAACCAACGGTAAAAAATCAGAAGCAAAATAATCGAACCTAATACCAAAACATTCCCATGGCAGGCACAGTCATCAAGGCTGGAAATACCTCAACATGGCATTTAAGAAGACCCTGACCTTTAACGAGTGCTGATGAAGAAGCCTTTAAAAGAGCTACCCTCGAGTTAAGTCTCCTGAACTATCACCCGAGAAAGTTTCGACCAGAAAAGCACTATGACCTCGCCCTCTGTCAAGTTTAGTTAACTCGTCGTCTACCAAGAATAGTTAACTATCTTCATCGTCTGTAATGTATTAGACAAATCTAGCCTAAAATAAACCCTGCAACCAGTGTTTAATTCTTATGATTGCAAACAGACTAGGTAACGGGTAAGCCCTTCAAGAGCCGAATAGAAAATGAAGAGGTTAAAAGGGTGACTGAGAAAAATCTATCTATTCCACTTAGAAAAAGACACATTGTATTAAGATAAGTTATCTCGTCAGGGGCAAAGTAATAGAAACTTTTCACAAATAAATGCTACAATTATTTCGCTATTCAGAAATGCGAGATAGAAATCAGGCTTGAAACCTGCTACAATTAAACTATCTCTTCGTAAAATTGAAATATACGCCGTTTGTCTTAACAGTTACAGAATTGGTCTCACGGATAATTTATATTAATTGAAAACAACAAATGACATGGTTTCATCTTCAAAGTAATCATCATCGAGTAAGTCTAATAGACTTTGTCATTTTCCTATCTTTCACTGCCACGCGTCTATGCACTGCAAAAAGGATTCCCTTGAGCTGGATCCCGCTACGATCCGTCGTTACAACCCACTTAATGGCTTCCACCCTGCAATAAAAGATAATCTGAGTTCGTCAATAAAAGAAGAAAAACGACACACGAAACAAGATAAATAAAATATGTTTTCCATTACAGCGAAGTACCTCTCAGCCAAGAACGACTGGATGCTTGTGGCGTTTGGAGCAAGTTCATTGTCGTAATGAAGAAGAGAAGGTGTCAACAAAAACACGTACAAAAACTTAATTGTTGCAAAAAGCCATGAGTACAGTTATACTCCACCAATAAATCATATTAATAAGGTATTTAGAAGGCTGAAGGCAATACAGAGAGCCGGATTGATGAGAAACTGGAAGGAACGGAAATAAACAATCGAAGGTGAGATCTTACAATTATCTATATATTTTCATTTCAATCTTACATAATAAACGTGCCCGGATGATTGGAAATCATTTAATATTTTGAGAGACGCCCGACCCCTCTTGTCAAAAAAAAATAGACACAAAAGAAAAGTTCGACTGTCAGGACTTCAGCAAGATGGATGCCGGAGAGTAGTAGTGAAGACAAGATTAGTCCAGCAGATGGAGATGGAAAGTGCCGCAGTAAATAATTAATCAATAAATTACATTAGTCTGTCTTAATCATAGATATGGTGTTCAAAATTATGTGCTATATCAAATTAATTAAATTGGTATTATATAGTCAATAAATACTGTTTGTTTGCAATAATTTAATTAAACTAATTAATTAATTTATTTATTTATTATCATTTTTTGTTATTGTATATTCAATTAAAAATATTCTTTGTATGTTATCTTAAATTTAATTATTGAATTAATGAATCATGATTCTAATTAAATGCCATTTATAGCCTATATTAAATTTCAACGAAGTGGATGAAACTAATTCAAATTAAAATCAAAATGAAACTGATTTTAATTAAAACTTTAAAATCTCAACCGTAAAACACTAAAATGGGGAGATAACTCTAGGTGGGACTTATTGTAAATCTTAATATATCAGATTCATTGCATTTGATTTCAAATCTTTAATTTCAATTCAAATTCAAAATAAATGTAATATCATGTCAGACTTGAAACAGAGGTCTATGGATTAATGATTGACGTTTGAAATTAATTCTAAAGACTCAGCCGCCAAAAATCCATACACTTATGTACCTAACCGAGCACAGTTAGGAATATGTAGAAATAAATAGCTTCTAATGTATTCTTATTTATTTATTATTAGGTGGAGGGCGTTAGTTGATTCATCAATTAATATAGGGAATGGTGGAATTATTGTAATGGCACAATAGGTGAAATAGGGGGGGTTCTTCACCGTTAGTGGTTGGTGGTTAGGGTTTTTTACTCCTCCTGTAACAGGGGATATATGGAAATAGAGTGGATATAAATTGAATAAAGTCTTAAATATTACATGTGGGGATAATCGATGTATAAATAATGCAGGGAATGAGGGGGGGGGGGGTACTGTAATGGAACAATAGGAGTAAAATAGAAATAAGGTGGTTATCCTGTGACAAAGTATATACGGAGATAGAGCAGAAATTAGATTGAATAAAGTCTCAGTGAGAAAAAGGTAACGAACAGTGAAGTGGATTACAATTAAATGCACTGAAATATAAGTATAACAAGTTAAAATGGTGTGTGTGGGCGAGTATGTGTAGGTGTTGGACATCTGTGTTATTGATGGCTATAGTAGGAAGGAGTGTGGTAGTAGAAACGGTCCACTACAGAAGATCAGTAGCCACGTATTAGGGGTGTCGAAGGAATAAATCAGAATACAAGGAGATGTTTAATACGAGGGTCGGTCAGTTAGTGAGAGGGTAGATTATATAATGAAAAGTGAGTTGAGTTAATGACGGGGATTTATCGAAGGGTTAAGTCTGGAGATAGGGATAGATTCCGTGATTATTACGTCTCCAATATTTCTGAAAGACAAAGATGTCGCGTTGTGTAGAATTGCATAGGATGGTGTGTTTCTAAAATGTTAATTATGTTAAATGATAAGACCCTCCACTTATCCTTCTTTCGTTCGTAGCGCCCCCCCCAGAAAACACAACACACACAGACACGTAACCTATCAGACGCATATCATATAATGAAAATGTCTTTATATCAGAAATCACATTAATAGGTATCTTAGATGTATATTCTTAACGTTTCCTAAAACGAATTCTAATTATATGAATTCTATTTTGGTTAAATTAAACATATAAACAATAAAGAAAAGACACAGCAAGATTGTGTGTAGTATTTGAATCATTCAGATTACTGATATCATCTTGAATGTTATTTTCATAAGGTTTCGCCTGATGAAACCTCCAACCTTTTTCAAGTGCGTTTTTTATCGAACTTGGGAATCTTTATGTCGAACTCGGGAATCTGAACGCAATTTCGAACAGAACAGTTTATTTGCCGAAATGTTGTGGGAATAACATTCAAGATGAAAACATTAGCCCGAAATAATCGAAATAATCGAAATAATCGAAATTATTAAATCGAATGTAAAAAAATTCCAAAAACATAAGCACCAGTTTGTCTTTCTGACTTAGTAAATAGACAATGGACATAGATTCGGGTTTCCCACCAGCATGGGTTCGAATTACATCAACAACCTTTTAATGTGTAACTTTTAAAATAATTATTTCACATTGTTTCATTTCGGCTTGCCACAGGGATTACGTCACTCGTTAAAATGTTTCTGCATTTTGATATCCTAATTGGACGTGGGTGCACCGAACTCCATACACAAATACGATATCCTAACTATCGCAAGTTTGATGTAAAATCAACAATATTTCCAGAAAGAATAATCAACAAAGAAAAACTCATGCCAATAAATTATCAATAAAACAAGAAGATTAATTTATGTAATTTTATGATGTTGCTTTTGTTTTTATGAAAGTTTGATATGAAAAATAGAAAAGGGTTCAATCTTGTTTTGATGAGTTCGTGTAAAACTTTTGCAAGAAAATAATGTTAAATTCTAGTTCAGGTTTTCCTTTCCGTAAGTTCGTAAAACAAGAGATAACTAGTTTATCTTTAACAAAAGGTGATATTTAGCAGTAGTTCAGAGATCTGCTGCTGACAATTGTTTCAGTCATGTTCGCTCACCTTTGGGGCAAATCGTAAAAGTTATGCCAGCTTTTTCTAGATCTGTTTTTTCTTTGTGATTGTTACTTACTGGATGTACAAATAATAATTTTCTTATGTGCTTAGCTTTGTTTTTAAAGATCATTACTTGCTTGATGTGAGATCGATATTTGTTATTGATTTTGAGATCACCGTGACCAGTAAATGTAACAAAGTTAGTTGTATACAGTAGGCCTGCTTAACCCTGTCGAAATTAGAGAAGCCATTGGTGTTCGCACGCGTAGGTCCGTGTTTGATCGACACCCATTTATGTTTCAAGTCGAGTTCAAGTCATTCTATTGGCTATTGTCTGTATTATTTTATTTGTCGTTAAAACGATTTCTAATACAGTCGATCCTCGCATCACGGCGGTCGCTACTTATGATGATTACTGATTTATTCTAGTAATAAGGAATATGCATAGGTAAATGATGAAGTAATTATTTTTCTTTCCGATTTCAATGTTTGCGTTTTAAATAGAAAGTTCACACGCTAACTATTATGTTGAGCGCCGCGTATGAATGCGTGATAAACAAGAGTGGTACTGAGACTAGTTATGTATTTACTTTCTACTTGTACGACGTTTGGCTTCTTTGGCGATGAGTTGAATTGTTTCGGTTGTTTTTTTTTTAATTTTGTGATCTTAATCATACCTCTCCAAGGTGATACTAGTAAGAAAAAAGGGCACCATAAATCTGAAAAGATCCTTAAATCATATTCAGAAGCATTCACACTTATATATAAAAATGGGCTACGAAATTAATAATATATCTTTGTTGAAACCCGAAGAGATCTTAGAATAGTAATTATGCATTGATTAAATGAACTATAGAAAAAAAAGTGACATGGTGGAAATTTTATGAATAATTATGAGAAAAATATTTTTCACTCGAATAGTTATCTCATTTAAACATGTTTTTTTTATTAACACGCTGTATTAAAAGGAAATGCCTGCACTTGCTATCTGAATGAATAAATGCAAAATTTTTTTCCACCTATTCTAACTATATTAACATCAAAACAGGATATGTTTATTTGATTATATGATACAACATTTTATTTACCTCCCCAGGAGGTTAGGCACAAGGCCAGTTTTATCTTACTCCCACAAGGTAAGATGTGACTCAAGGTCGGGTCGGAAAGTGGGGTTTGAAAAGCCAGCGCCCGAGAAGGTGAGCACTCTGGCCATTAAAAATTGCCTGGGCAGCCCCGTCGGCATTCCCCGGTAGGGGCGCCTCAGGCAGTAAGCAATAAACTTACTCCTCCCCAAAGAGGGGAGGCAAAGCCTGGGAGGGTGGACCTCCTAGAACTGCACAGGACAGACCCATAGACCGGCGTAAATCAAGCCCCGAAGGCCAAGACGATACCAGTTTATGGCGTGTATCAATCAATGATACAACATAAACTTTTGAAATGCCGTATATATAGCAATCTGCAAGTACCATCAAACACATTAAGGTCTTCTTAATTTGCATATTTATTATATAATCAGTTTTTGATGAATTAATATTTTGAAATGCCGTATATATAGCAATCTGCAAATACCATCAAACACATTAAGGTCTTCTTAATTTGCATATTTATTATATAATCAGTTTTTGATGAATTAATATTTTGTAAAATACAGTTGTAATTTTGCATTGTCATGTTCTTAAATTTACGCAATATTTTCATCAATAATAAAAAAAGGCTGAGGTCGCTGCAATGCAGAGAACATATATTAAGAACAGATATTACACTTCGATCTTAGCCAAAAAGCCACGTAGCCTTGGCATTTTTCAATGAATGAAAAAAAAATTAATCTCGTATTTAATATAATATTAGTCTTTTTGTAAACACCATTTGTATTTATTTCAAAAAGTAAATAATTGAACTTTAAAAAAATTAAAGCTATTTAGAACGAGTTAAATGATTTCACATGTAAATTTGAATCTAAGATATGTTTTTATTAAAGTTGAGAAGTAAATATGTACAACATTCAAGACATTCCTATGAACCCTACACGGTAATGATCAATGGCTCTTGTAGGAGTTTGAAATTACACGCCTCAACACCAGGAAACGCGACATCCCCACCCGGTTCTGTACTTCACAAGCCCCAATATTAGGAAGCGTTCCACCCCACTCTAGCCGTACTCCACAAACCGCATTACCAGGAAGCGTCCAACCCCACTCTTGGTTGCACTCTTCAAGACTTTGCCCCGAAGCGCGTTTCCACACCCCAGTTGCGCACAACCCCTTCTATTCAACCAAAGTGTAACATTCAGTTTTAGATATTCCCAAGAGAGGAAGAGCCGATAGAGTTTCCGCTGTTTTGATCCTTCAAATGATGTGACAAGTTGCCCTCGTGGGGAGGTGACTCGTAAAACTTTATGAGACGAAATCTTTTTCGAAGCAAGTTTCAAATCAGAACATTAATCATACCCTGAAACTGATGATGGTTTGCCATCCGGTTACGTTTCTTGTCGTACAAGTGCACTCGCATAAAATGGTTGATGGCCGATCGTAAGCAGAGACGCGGGTGTCACTCATGTCACGGAACGAAAAAAAAGCGACGACCCATTTCCTTCTGCTTGAAAAATGCGGCGGGGTGTGCTGAGCGAAACCGGGTCAGATTTTTCTACCTGGTCTCATTTCGTTGTCGTTTCACGAAACAAGAAACGCTGATATTTCTTTTTTTTTTCGTTTCGGTCGATTTGAACTTCACGAGGACCGAAAAGCCCAAGTCGAAAAGATTGATTAATGGAAGATGTCAACAGCGAATCATAGACATTAAATAGATTCCCCTTTTTTCTTGGCCATTAAAACAAGAACTAAAGTCAGTGACAAGGCTAACATAGAAAATAGTGTACTGGTTTCAGCTACAAATGAGAGGTTTCCGTTAAAGATCCTACAAGATTATGTCCTATCCTCGCGCTAAGATAAAACTGTAGTATCTGTTCACTCCTCGGTCATAGAACGGAAAATACTTTTAGACTGAAGCAATTTTTATTTTTGTTCCAATGAATAGTGCCTCTTGTTGGGGAGCTGGATTTGTGTCGATCGTTACCGGGAAGCAAGTAAATATGCATCTTTTGGTTAATTCAATTAAAATCTTGGTCAACTCTTCAAATTTAGTATCACAATTGGCGCACCAATTTTCATAAACATTGACGGTTTTGTTTTTTTTGAAATATGAAGATCAATTTAAAAAGAATTAAACATAGCAGATTAAACGGAAACGTTACTAACTGCCCGATTGGTTTTTAATAAGACTCTTTCTGTTGCCCCCTCTCTCTCTCTCTTCCTCTTTCTTTCCTTCTCTCTCTCTCTCTCTTTCCTTCTCTCTCTCTCTCTGCCCCTCTCTCTCTATCTCTGTCCCTCTCTCTCTCTCTATCTCTCTCTCTCTCTATCTCTCTCTCTCTCTGTCCCTCTCTCTCTCTGTCCCCCTCTCTCTCTCTCTCTATCTGTCCCTCTATATATCTGTATATTTCTCTGTACATTTTTATTTCTATCATTCTATGGTTTTTTATCATGTTATTTTCTGACATTCCTGTAATTATGTAAAAAAATCCTTTCATGCCCTGATGTTTTGTCACCCAGTTATTCCGTTGTAAGTCTGTTATTCCATTATTCCAATGGTCTTCTGATTGTGTTAGCATTCGTTCATTAATTTAACTGAAATTTTGCATGAAAACATAAAACATGGTAGAGCCTAATATTTCGAGAAAACACTATGTTGCATGCCTTAAACACTGATTTTATAAGTTTTTGATTAAAAATAAAATTTACTCTGAAAGAAAACTGAAAATTCTGGCGATAAATTGAACTTTTTTCACAAATATAAACAAGTACGCTCATCAAATCAGACAAAATCTGTTATTAAAGGTTATTTATATTAATCAAGTACAAGTGATCAGAGGAATATCTGTTTGACCTTTTAGTGTACAGAAAAACTGAAAAACTGAAAATATGTATATGCTTGACCCCCATTCTATCGATAAAATGTGCAAATGTATGCAATATTATGAAATTCTTTCTATTACTTTGTTCACAAAATCTACCAAAATTATGGAACAATAATTATTCAAATATTTTTAACTCCAATAAAATTATAGTTTGGCCCCAATATGGCTGAAAATCTATCCTGAATTGGAAAGAAAATGAAAATATTTACAAATCAAAATCTGCATATATTAGATTAAAAATCTAAAAATAAAAAATGAATAAAAATCTTCTTATATCTAAATATAAATACATTCGATATCTTACAAAACGTTGTATCGATTATTTTCAAATGATTCAAGCATTGTTTACAGCTGTAAAATTAAGGAATAAGTGTTGATAGAAAGAAGATACGCATAAAAATGTAAAGTAGTACACATTGGATCCAACCATATTAGAGTTGAATTAAACGACTAGAGATAAAATGTGAATAACGAATGTGATTTTGGAGTTGGTTGTGATGATGATTTCAAATGTAACAATCATCATTTGTCTATTGTATCGATGTGATTTTGGAGTTGGTTGTGATGATGATTTCAAATGTAACAATCATCATTTGTCTATTGTATCGATGTGATTTTGGAGTTGGTTGTGATGATGATTTCAAATGTAACAATCATCATTTGTCTATTGTATCGATGTGATTTTGGAGTTGGTTGTGATGATGATTTCAAATGTAACAATCATCATTTGTCTATTGTATCAATGTGATTTTGGAGTTGGTTGTGATGATGATTTCAAATGTAACAATCATCATTTGTCTATTGTATCGATGTGATTTTGGAGTTGGTTGTGATGATGATTTCAAATGTAACAATCATCATTTGTCTATTGTATCGATCTGATTTTGGAGTTGGTTGTGATGATGATTTCAAATGTAACAATCATCATTTGTCTATTGTATCGATGTGATTTTGGAGTTGGTTGTGATGATGATTTCAAATGTAACAATCATCATTTGTCTATTGTATCGATGTGATTTTGGAGTTGGTTGTGATGATGATTTCAAATGTAACAATCATCATTTGTCTATTGTATCGATCTGATTTTGGAGTTGGTTGTGATGATGATTTCAAATGTAACAATCATCATTTGTCTATTGTATCAATGTGATTTTGGAGTTGGTTGTGATGATGATTTCAAATGTAACAATTATCATTTGTGTATTGTATTGATGGGATTTTGGAGTTGGTTGTGATGATGATTTCAAATGTAACAATCATCATTTGTCTATTGTATCGATGTGATTTTTGAGTTGGTTGTGATGATGATTTCAAATGTAACAATTATCATTTGTGTATTGTATTGATGGGATTTTGGAGTTGGTTGTGATGATGATTTCAAATGTAATAATCATCATTTGTCTATTGTATCAATGTGATTTTGGAGTTGGTTATGATGATGATTTCAAATGTAACAATCATCATTTGTCTATTGTATCAATGTGATTTTGGAGTTGGTTGTGATGATGATTTCAAATGTAACAATCATCATTTGTCGATCGTATCGATGGCAAATCCAATGACTTTATGGATCGTTAGAAATATTATTTTAAGAGAGAAACATGTTTCAAAGATATATAATACTCTAATAAAAGCTTACATATTCATTACTTGGCTCCATTGTCATGGAAAGTAGGGTGTTATTTTGTGATGTGAATCCATGGGGCAAAACGAATAAAAAAGAAATAGAATTTATTTAATTGAAACTTTTTAATATCATGAATTGAATGTTAAACTATGTTGGACATTTTTTTAAATATATTTCTCTTACATTTGGAATGTTATGTTCAATGCAGATTTAGATAAACTTGATCTATTAACAAGTGGGGTTTTCTCATAGGGTGATAATATTTTTCGAGCAAGTTGCCAGATCAAATAAGCGAGAAAAAGGTATACTATGTTAAGATGCAATTGGATGAATTCTAAAATAATGATAAAAAAGAGGATTAAATGGTGTGTTTTGGGGAGCTTTTGGATGAGATATTAAATGGTGTAATATGGGAAATTTTTTGGATGAGATATTAAATGGTGTAATATGGGAATTTTTTTGGATGAGATATTAAATGGTGTAATTTGGGGATTTTTTTTGGATGAGATATTAAATGGTGTAATATGGGAATTTTTTTGGATGAGATATTAAATGGTGTAATATGGGAATTTTTTTGGATGAGATATTAAATGGTGTAATTTGGGGATTTTTTTTGGATGAGATATTAAATGGTGTAATATGGGAATTTTTTTGGATGAGATATTAAATGGTGTAATTTGGGGATTTTTTTTGGATGAGATATTAAATGGTGTAATATGGGAATTTTTTTGGATGAGATATTAAATGGTGTAATATGGGAATTTTTTTGGATGAGATATTAAATGGTGTAATTTGGGGATTTTTTTTGGATGGGATATTAAACAGAATTTGATGTGAATAATATAGTGTATTAATAGTGTAAATGTTTGCTTCAAGAACATTGAGTTGAATGCAGAAGATATTTTAAACAGGGATTCTCAAAGAGGCATAGGCAGTGGTTGTTTACATGCAGCAAGCAATTCTTGTAACATAATCCGTTTGTACTTAACTTGATCCCCAAATCGAAAAATGCTGCAACAGAAATGAAAAAAAAAATCAAAAACAAGAATTGATTTATCATATAGAGTACAATTAATTGCATGTAGAATGTCGACATCGCTTTTAACACATCCGCTTATGGTAAGAATCAACACCGAAACCCCAAACTGAGAAAGCAAAATGCGAAACGCCCACTCTCTTCGATAGTAAAATCTGTTATCTTGTTTTCCCCAATTCTCTGTCGATCGGTGATGTAGGTCTACAATTATTTTTTAAATACATTTTCGAATCAGCATACTTCAAAATGAAAACAAAACAAATGTTTACAATTAAAATTTGAGCCTCAACCTTGCGATAATCACAACAATCGCAGTAGCAGTCCAAATACGACCGTTACTCACACCTGTAACCTACATCACGTTACAATCTATAATTTCCATTCACTATATTCCTTTTCCGATCAATCCAAGGTTAAACTCGTCACATTCTGACAATTAGAAATGTTGACAAATAGACCGAATTACTGTTTGCCTACTTCAAATCGGGCAGAAAATCTCTCTTAAATTAACAACAAATATCTAAATATAACTTCATTAGAATTTGTTCAAAATCAGAACTGATTCATGATTAAAATCAAGAATGATTTTGACGACAATATAATGATTTATTCAATAAATAATAACGAATAACAGTTAATTAATACAATTATTTCAAAACAATATGCAAATTCTAATAATCAATTATTATTTACACGGATCATTTACCGGTTAACCTATGAAAAGTGTGGGGTTACCCACACTCACAACACACAGATTTTTGAATATCACTCGCAAATATCTAAAAAAGTTATTGTGAACAAAATAAACAAAAGTGATCTACGAATGTTTATATTATTCAAGTAGTAGTGATCGCAGGGGACGACAACTCATGATTTACTTTTTTGTTTTTGTTTTCCTTTACGTTTCTCTTATTCTGTAATTAATGCCCTTTCATTTCTGTTTTAGAAACTGAATTACAATGGACATGAACATAAAAAAGGTTACGTATTTGATTTTATCAATTTTTCTTCGTTGTGTTTTCCTTCTTGATATTGGGCTTTCTTTTCCTTGTTTGCTTTCCCTCCCCCTCTCTCTCTCTCTCATATCTAACCGGCCTCTTTCTCTCTCTCTTATTCTTTTTCTTTTCTATCTCTTGTTTTTGTTTCGAAAGATCGCCGAATATCCCAATCAATATAAATTCAGTCACAACAGAATTCTAATAATAGTATTGATTTACTCCTCTCCAGGAGTTAGGCACAAGGCCAGTTTTTATCTTACTCCCACAAGTAAGATGAAACCCAAGGTCGGGTCGGAAAAGTGGAGTTTAAAAATTGCCTGGGCAGCCCCGTCGGCATTCCCCGGTAGAGGCGCCTCAGGCAGTAAGCAATAAACTTACTCCTCCCCAAAGAGGGGAGGCAAAGCCTGGGAAGGTGGACCTCC
>OY744537.1:4992982-4995482 GCA_963556195.1 Sepiola atlantica | reverse complement strand
TTTCATTTTCAAAAATGTAATCACCTAGCTTGGATGCTTAATAAAACCATAGGCTGGAACTAAATTATTGCACCGGCGATTATGTGATTCCGTGTTATTTTATTTTTATTTTACACACACACACACACACACATATATATATATATATATATATATATATATATATATATATATGTGTGTGTGTGTGTGTGTGTATGACGAGAGAGAAAATGAATGTGAGAAAGAGATAGGGAAAATGGAAACTCCCACAGCTACAGCCGTTTCGTTTTGTTGCGGAATCAGATCTTACATGCTAAGATTTGAAACTAAAACTATGACAGGTGCATATTAGAGAAAAGAAAAACAAGTTGCCTTTATATGTTATTTTTTGTTATTTGATCTAATCGTTTATTTATTTGTTTTTTTTCTTTCTTTCTTGGAATTAAACGAGACGCAAACGAGCAATCGTGTGAATCTGCCAAACAACAACAACAACGGCAACAACAACAACAACAACGGCAACAAGATCATCAGCAGTAACAGCACCGCCGCCGCCGCCGACGACGACGACGACGACGGCCTCTTACCAAAAAAGCATCAAATCCCAAATGGCAAAAAAAAAACGAAAAAAAAAACGCTTTTGCCAACGAAAAACTGACATAGTTGGAATTCTTCGGAATCTTCCGGTTCTCTTAAATGGCCACCAGCCCTTCCTGAAAACAGAACGAAAGCAACCCACAACTTCCCCGAAACGTCAACATATAATATTTTCAGAATTAACATATTTATTATTGAATTACATTTTATTAAAAATGCCAGAAATTGCAAAAATTGATTTTTCTAAACTTCAGTTCTTATATGTTCTTCATAATTTTAATTTCGACAATTATGCGAGATCTGGATCCAGCTGGGGTCTTTTCCCGAATCGAATCAGTTGGCTTAGTAATGAAAAATGATCGGCCGGGATCACTAGATTCTCTTTTAAACGATTATATGTGAGGTTACTTGTAACAGAACATTGTATCTACCTTTTTCAAAAATTTACAGCAAAAACAACCTAAACCGTAACAATATATTTATAACTTCCTAATTTGAATTGAGAAAAAAAAGCTAATGAAATCGGCTGAAATTTAGTAATTGTTTCTCCTGAAAGGTCTGCTTTCTCTAGAAATTTGTCCGAGAAATATACCCATGATCTAAATGTGAATTAAACATAACTTTATAGAAATACGAATCAAACATACATTTAATATAAGCTGTCATACATTTAATGTAATGTCAATGGCAAATTAGCTCTGTCGAAACCAGGAAGATTGTTGACATTTCAACCGAATCATCTGTGTAGCAACCAGCACAAACAAGGTTGTCAAGTGAATGTTGTCCAACATTTAAATTCGCAACATGCAGCGTTTACGTACATCTGATGGCACGTGTTGTTAACCGCGCGCAATTATGAGAGGTATCTCATGAAACAGAACAGAAACACAATATGAACAGATTTTACGGCCAATAATTTTTAGTGCTAAACACTAAACACAAGAGGCAACAATTACGTCACTACGGTCGTAATTTGATTAGAAGAATTGAATATTGTCATTCCCGATCAAATGTAATTTGAAATAAACTTGATATATTCGAAGTAAAATAAACGGAACAAACAAGAATGAAGATATCATTTTAGGAATCTATCGGATGAAATGTATAAAGAACTAGTAGTATGCCGGAGCCAAAACGGGTATAAGCAATTAATATGGAATTATTCTGCGATTTTAATGCTTTTCTTTCTTTGGGGGAGTATGGTACGACCCTAAATCTTAAAGTTTAGTAAAAACATGAATAAATAATGTGCCAAAGTTACTCACCCGTTACCTAGAATATATATTCCATAATTCTAATGTTAAGTTCAATAGTTTAGGATTTTACCAAGCATATGCATATTATTGACGCTCACGCGTGTGCACGGATCCCTTTTTACATGTATTACATTATATAAGTCAACATTTTGTGTAGAGCAATTCTTTTCTGTACTAAATATTTCGTATCATACTTATCTTAAGGACAGAATGTACGCAGGGAAAACCAGAACACGGAACTCAAGGAAGTCATCAGGGAGGAGATGAGAGCCATTCCCAATTCAGTCTGTAAGAACGTCATGGACAACTTCGTTCTGCGCCTCAAGAAATGCACGGAGCTAAAAGGAGTCCATCTAGAACACATGCTGTAGAATGGAGAAAAAAAAGCCAAAGACCCTAGTGTTTTGATATGATGTTGTGAATATAATAAACTAGTTAGCCCCAAGAATTATTTCATTCGGACGAAACACTAAGAAATGGGGCCTAATTAGATTTAGGGCCCGTTTTTTGGGGGGTCACCCTGTATATATATATATATATATATATATATATATATATATATATTTTGGTACAGAAAAATTAGTACAACATTCGTACCGTCGGTTTCAAGCACGGAAAGTCTTAGCCATCCGGCTCTCTTCAGCTTCTGTTGTCATCTATGTAGTATA
>OY744537.1:4965482-4987982 GCA_963556195.1 Sepiola atlantica | reverse complement strand
AAAAATAAACGTTTCTGAATAAAATTAGAGTCTTTAAATATCTTACAATATTTAAAAAGTGTATTATGTTAAAATCTTTAAAATTTAAAAATATTACTAGCATCTTCAATATGAAGTTTTGTGTACGTCAATTTTCAGTTACTGCTAGAAGCGTATTATATATAATATTTACATGAATTCAATTATTTTTGATTTAAATATAAAATATCATTTTAACAGAGGTTTTTCAGAAAATTAAAATAAAGACATTTTTAAATGATTTTTGCAGAGTAAGCAATATCTATTTTTTAAATTATTTATTTTTAGCATACAACTTATATAATCTGTTTTTCTTTTTAATTTTTCTTAAAATGTGATTCTTAAAAATATGAAACATTACACTGATCAACAACTCTAAGTTTCTTTCTGGTATGAAGATTTTGAGCTGATTTAGACTTATGTTCATTTGCAATGCGGTCTTATATTTCTTCTATCATATTTCATTTTTGTGTAATCATTATACCACATTGGCATATGTAAGTGATTAGTGTTTAATAGGTTGAACACATTTATTGGTGTTTTCAGAAAAGCTTTCAGATAAGCTTTCAGATATTCAGATAATCAGGTATTTGAATAAAGAGGAAGGTGAACTCTTTTATCCAGATATTAAAATAATGGAAGAACGGTACCAAAGTAAATCGTTGTCAAGCGTGATGGTAGATTATTGGTGAACCTTTCCAAAAGATGTTCCTGGAGCTATACTCCAAAGATCGTCAGAGGAGGAAATTCTCCCATAGAGTAGTTGCTGGAGATAATGCACTTTTTGTATATATGTTCCTATATCTCTGGTTTATTATTACGTACTTATGTGCATTAAATTTGCTCTCATGGGTCGTTGTCGACAACTTTATTATTTATGTTGCTTAATAGTGAGTATACTGATCATATCCGGTAAAAGGACACGATTTTATAACTGAAAAACATGGCATGATAGGCAATATATGATATCAAATCTGTATTCAGCACTCTAAAATTAGGTACAATACATAAAGGAAATTGCGTTGACAAATATTTATATCCAATAATATAGACATTTAGAAGTTTGTCTAGATTTTTACATTGAACACCAACAACCGAATACAAAATGGCTGCTGAAATGACCTTTGACCGTGAAATATTTTAGGGCCTATGAATTCTGTTCAGTTAAAAAAAAGTGTTATTTATTGTTAAAATGCAAGTAAGTAAGGACCAAATTAAGCAATATATACAATTTTAGTAGTATATAGATCGATAGATTGATAGTATATAGATCGATAGATTGATAGTATATAGATCGATAGATTGATAGTATATAGATCGATAGATTGATAGTATATAGATATCGTATTTTAGAGCATTTGTGACAGCCAAGAAGAAAACACATTAGTAAATAGTGGCAAATCTGAGGAAAATTTGAAATCTTCCCATTTGAAGGCTTCCAAAATATTACAAACAAGATTTAAAAATATGAAAATCAGTAGGAGTCATATTTGATCGTTTCCGAAATTTTTATATAACAATTGATAATTTGTATAATTTGGGTTATTCAGATTACTGTTTTCATCTTGGACGCTATTCTCACATCGTTTCGGTCGATGTAACCTTAGACCTTCTTCAGTTGCGTCTTGTCAAACTCGAAAATCTTTGTGTTGAACTCGTCAATCTGTCCGACAGGACCCTTGTGCAACGGATAAAAGTGCCTAGGATAATCAGTTCGAAATGGTAGTCTTTTCTTTTAGTTTAGAATTTCAATCGTCAGTACGAGCGATACTAAGAATGTTATTACGAATGGCTGACAGAACGAGAGAAAGTTACTCCCGTGGATTAAATAAAAAGTTTCGTTCAAAATGTTCTACATGTTTCCGAGTCCGATATAAAGATTCCCGAGTTCGATAAAATGCATCTGAATAAAATCAAAGGTAAAATTGGCCGAAACGTGTGAATAACATCCAAGGTGAGAACAGTAGTTTGATTACTACGAATAAGACAAATCAAACCAAAGATATTCTTTATTGATGTGTAATCGCATAAGAAAGGCACATGAAGAGAAAATATATTACGGTTATGTTACCTATAAAACAACATATTACAATAAACAGAAGTGAATATAATCACGTTGACACACCGGTTCTCGTTAGATCACTGAAGTTAAGTTACTTTGAGCCTGAGATGGGTAACCATTTGGGAATACCAAGTGTTGTATGTAGGGGGTGCCGACACCCCCCTGTAAGAACTGCAAAACGTAGTCATCTTTCATGACTGAGATATACGTGGAACTAGGGACTGCTTGTGAATTTGATACTTCGAAGGAAGCCGGTTTAATGGTGAATGCCGCACCAGGTACCAAGGATATTTACCAGACTTTTTTTTATTTTAGACAAATGTTGCTGTTTTTTTGTTTTGTTTTTTACTTGAGACCGGGGGTTTGCGTGCAGCAAAGTAATGGATAGAATACAAAGTTCAGCAGGCGTGTCAACGGTTACCAATTTCCGGTCAATATTGAATTCTGCTAGAAGACCGAATAAGATCATTGGCGTTTGAGAAGAAGACGACGAGGGTCCAGTTGAATAGAGTCTAAGGGGAATCCAATATATTTAACAAAACGTAGGTATATTACAAGAATATTTCTAAGATTCAGACGTCTTTTTGGTGTAATGTTACTAATGAGTCAGGGCTTATTAAACCCTAACGCCACTCGAGGATAAGAGTTAATAAAATGGAAAGATTCTTAGTTAAATGATAAATAATATTACGAAAGGATTGACAATGATGAATGGAATAAAAATATCTTATGACTTATGAGGATGGATTATAACAAATATTTATTGATATTGGGTTTTAAAGTGATCACATTGTAGCCTGCTGGAATGCACTCCCGTGGTAATGAGTGTAACAGATGGTAAGGTTTGGGAAAGAAACTCTGTTCATGGAAGTTTCAGTTGATGTTAGGCACACAGATAAAGAAAGAATAGTTATTTGTAATTGCGGTAGGAAGACAAGTTATCGCTGTACAAGTTTTACAAGCATGAGCATTACATTGAAGCTTAGTCAAGCGCTGTCCATGAACATTACGATAAAGTAGAGAAAGACTACCAACGTCACTTCTGTAAGAAAATTTCCGTAAAGAACAGACGAGATCAGTTCCCACTAGATTACTAACTCGATTGTGTACTGTATCAAAGAGGAGACGTCTAAAATGGGGAAATTAATTTTACTTAAAACCTCCAAAATAATTAGCTAAAAATTACAGACAAAATCTGACGGTCAATTGAAAATAGTTGCACTGGAAAAACAAACATTTTCAATGAATTAGACAAGCGTCGAACAGAAGGGTTGGTTCAAATGAGAAGGATGAGAGTTTTCATACTACTTCCGGTTTTGTGCGATGATTAAAGATGGTGGATATCTGCCCGATTTGAAAAGGTTGAAACATCCGGTTTTTGATCGAAAAGAAAACACGACCTCTGTCATCTTCTCACCGGGTTAATAAATAAGAAGCGGAAGGATGTTTAGCTAGCTTGATCTCTAAAAAGAAGGATCAGAAACTTGTTGATTTAAAAGATGACAACTTTAATATTATTTTGGGAAACCGGCAGCGGCTGTTTGAGAAAGCGGGTACCATGTTCGCCTTCCATTGATGTAGCAGATGGATATTACGATTAAAGGTGTTTGTTTTAATGTTGACCGGGTGAACGGAAAGTAACGGAGCTGATATTAAGGCATGAAGAAAAAAAATTAATGAAATGAAAGAAACAAAAATAATTGCAAGAGGAAAGACAAATAAAAACATTTTAAATTTCAAACATAGAAACTTGTAATATGGAAATAGAAAATAATATTTCAATACCATTGATAAGGCCGATCAAAAGAGTAGGATTGATAGATAAATATATAAATTGATATACAGATTTATATATATATATATATATATATATATATATATATATATATATATATTATGATTGTTTGGAGCCATCAAAATTATAACACAGACTTAAAATTGTAAAAATTGTCTTGGAAACGATCGTACGCCAAATTAATCGTTGTATTTTAATTCTTGGGACTGATATAAATACTGTTCCAATTTTGGTCTATTTACACTTACTTCGTATATATATATATATATATATATATATATATATATATATATATATATATATATATATGAGGTGAGGTATATGAAGAAATTCTTAGCTGTAACCTTTTGCATGTAAATGGCCAAAACTATTATTAAAAGAGATGGGAGATAAAAATTCACCGAAAAAGCTTTTAAACACATCTTTATTTTATTATCAAAAAAAAAATGTATGTTTTGAAATAAGGTAGAAACAATCGTATGTATAAAGATGTTTTTAAACAAATTCGAAACATTTATTAAATTATATATATATATATATATATATATATATATATATATATATATATATATATATATATAGAGAGAGAGAGAGAGAGAGAGAGAGAGAGAGAGAGAAAGTTAAACATATAGACATATTTTAAAGATGACACTATACAGTAATATTTCCATTAGCCATTGCTTGGTGTTGTTTTATGAGATATATAAAATGTTGTCTGTTGGGATTGAGGATACCGCATGTGTTCCTTTTGCCAGCCACTGGTCTAGTGATTAATAGCCTGGAAATTTTCACTAAATTTAAATAAAAAAGGTCTGATTTAAAAAAAAACAGGTGAATAAAAAAAACAAAAAATGAATTTAGATAATATTAAAGTAATTAAAATAAAGAACAGAATGAATAAAAAAACAAGTAATTAAATAATTAATATTTACATGTAAAAATTCAAGCTATATATGAGTAATATATTAAACAGAGATAATCAAAGTAGTGTCATACAAAGCGACAACAGCTCACTACATCTCCTTACATCCTGCCCGTGATCAATAAAATTCACTGGGAAATCAGCGGTGTAACTATAAACGTAGAATACATTTATCATTTAGAATTTGCCGACGATATCATTTTCACGCGCCACACACCTCAATAACTCTAAGGGAGTATTAACGACACTCACAACGCTAGCCATTTTGTTGACCTCAAAATGCACAACAGAAAACCCAAGGTCATGTTTAACAAATATGCCACAAAAAAAACTAATCATAGTGAACAGTGAAAATATCGAGGAAGTTGACAACAACATCTACCTAAATAAGATAGTGAGAAGCGACACTGATATTATGCCTGAATTGAAACATCGAATTGTGCTTGGGTGAACAGCCTATTCCAAAGTAGACAACATCATAAATAGTAGAAAGCTAACTATGAACAGTAAACGGAAAGTGTTCAGCAAATACATCATGTTATTTCTAAGTGGTTAAACGTTGGTACTCAACATTACAGAAATAAAAAGAAAAGAGTGGCACAACGCAAACTAAAAGGAATTATAAAGGCATCAGATAACGTGAAAGAAAAAGAAACACCTGGATCAGAGAGCAAACTGGAGTCAAGTGTATCATCACCACCATAGGTACGGCTTAATATAGATGGACAGGTCAACAGGTAGACGTCTAGAGCGACAGAATGGAGCCCGAAGCCACCGAAAAGACCAATACGAAGTTTTCAAAAGGTGAATGAACGACTCAACATGTAACTGGGTCCTACGTGGCCACGCCTAGTTTTGAAAAAAACAAGGTGGAAAGAAACCGGGGGAGGTTTTCCTCTTCCAGGAAAAAAACTAAAAAAAACTAATGATGATGCTGATTATTAAAAGTAAAATAAGTAAATAAATAATTAAATTAGATATAAGAAAATTTATGCTGATGGTTTTTATTTCTGGAGGATAATATGAAATAAAATAAATTAAATAGGGAGATAAGTGAAATTTCATGATTTTTTTTGTACAATGTAGAATAAAATAAGAGTGAAAGCGAAGAACCGCGTTTCAAAATTCTCTTCTTTTTTCCATCGAAATGAGTAGAACAGTCATGGAACCTCATATTTTACATAAGTTTTTAATGTAATGCATTTTGAAAAATTATATATATTATGTTTTTATTTCACTAATAGCAATATTACTTTTTATGTTGAGACTAACAAACAAATAAACGAATACTTTAATAAATGAAACTATCATTTTTAGTAACTACTTTAATTCATATATTAGTTGACAAATAACGTATTAATTGAAGTCGGAGTGATGTATTTTTAACCCTATTTTTGCAATCAAAATAACATTTTCATAATGTGAATTATGTGTGTTTTAATTAACATAAAAACTAAGTTTGAAAAATATTAATTCATAAAGATAAAAGAAATTTTACTAAATTCGATCATTTTAAAAAATAAATGCATTTTGATTGAGGGAGTTTTCGGATTAAAATTAATTGTAAATTTAGATTTATTTAAATGTTGATTTTCTTCAACGTAACTTTTAGTGTTATTTTACCATTGGCTGATGGATCATTCATTGAGAGAAACAGTTGTTCTCTCGTTGACACAGACGTATTTTTATGAATAGGCGTCTGTTTATGTTTACTGCACGTGTCGTTATCGCCTGCTCGTCGAGCTGGTTCAAAGTAGATGCTTAATTCCGACAACGGTCGCAGTGCTAATTAGGAGGTCTCAGTTTGTGCTGCAACACAATAATTATCCGTCCAAATAAAATTGCAACTCTAGTTTAAGACAAGTAAAAACTTTTATTTTTTTACCTTACAATGAAACTCATTTTCTTCTACTGAACAATAGACTTGCAAGTGAGAATTCGATCCGAACTAAATCAAACCACAAGTCTAACCAAATACACTCCATTATTTAAGAGCCAAAGGGCGCATCTATTTCTCAGAGGCACACAGACCCCAACAAACCGTGATTTGCCCTAAACCCCAATTGACTTCTCTTGTCAATCTGCTGGAATATAAATAGATGTTTTGGCACCAAACCAGAAAAGTACCGTTGCTATAGTCAGCTGATAATCTATGAAAATATTAAAAAAACTACTTTCTAGGGGGTGCCGTATCTAGCAGTCATTATTTTTTAACAAGCCGCGCATGTGTGGTCCCCCTCTGTATGTGACTCGATGTGACGAGTGTAAAATGCAATAGATTTGGGCAATTTGGGGCATTTTTGACCGCTATTGTACCCCCTGGGGGCACAAACCAGAATTTTTCTGAGGTCAAGAATGCTCATTTTATATCCAGAACAATTGCCTCTACATTTTGGCCAAGTTCCAGAAAAATTGAATGGATGGATAAAACGTTATGGGAGAAAAGGATCATTTTTTGCCATTTTGGGGGCTTTTGACCCCCTGAGGGCGCGAGCCAGATTTTTTCCAAGGTCAGCGATACTTATTTTCTATTAGGAACAATTGCCTTCATATTTTGGCCAAGTTTCAGAGAAATTGAATGGATGGATGAAAAGTTATGGGGCAAAAAATGTCATTTTTGTCATTTTGGGGCCTTTTGACCCCCTGGGGCTAACCAGATTTATTTTCAAAAATCGGCGAATGTCACTTTCTAACCTGACCAAAGTTACAACTTCATGCAAAATTTCAGAGAAATTCAATGGATGGTTGCGGAGAAAAATCCGGACGGACGGACGGACGGACGGACGGACGGACGGAAATGCCTCAAAACATAGGTCCCCCGATTTTATTAATCGGGGGACCAAAAAGATAAAGTGGGTCATAATCACAGAAAAGGGAACTTGATGTTTGTAGAAACGGTATTTTTTTTCAAGTTGACAAATCTTTTGTGGTGAAACCCTATCAAGCTGGTTTCTTTTTTCTTAGTATTTTTTTTACTCATTCTGAGTCAGTTTGTTATTCCCATGCATTCAAAGTATAAAACCATTAAACATGCATCATTGCACACGTTTACATTTGTCTCATTTGATAATTACGTCACTCATCAATCGTGCTGGTAGCCATTATCACTGAGGTAGTTTAACAGCAGAAACAGAGCTGTTTGCTCTATTACCCTGCGTGATGATAGACCCGTTCCTCGTTTCACAGGTAGCTCTACAAATGGATAACACTACAAAATGGCAATGACCTTCTCATGTAATGACAACATGCCCTTTAATAGTTTATTCTTTAACATCACTACAAAATAACATATTCCCGTCGTCAGCTCCACGGGGGAAAAGAAGACAGATCTCCGAAAGGGGCAATTGAATCCTATTAGTCTATAGTCGAAAGAGAAATACTTAGCTGTCCTCTTCGCCAGGTCTCACTACGGAATGCCCGTCCGTAACGTCAACTTAATTCTAATATTTTAACTTCAAATAGAATTCTCTACTCTCTGCTTAATATTAACCTAACGTTGAGATTTCCGATTTAAATACTATTTTTACACATCAACCCACAATCTTGCCACATTTTCAATCGAAGGTATTTACTTTAATATGCAAATAATTCAACTATTTAATTTCAATATTTTTATTTCAAATATTTATCTTCATTCAATAAATGGATTAAACATTGACAAACATTTCGTTCTTCTTTTAATGTCTGATAATTTAAATGTGTTATAAGTTTGAATGAATTAATAAATAGAAAGATGGCAATACTATTCAATTATTTTTCTTATATAATCTTCTCAAACAAGGAAGTCAATAAATATTTTTAAAAACTTTTTTTCTGTATATGGAAAATGCTTTAATGGCTTTGTCACTTAAACTCTTTCCATGTTGTTGAACTAAGTCTAAATTAGAATTGACTCTTTTTAAAAGGTATTTAATATTAGTCTGGAACAACAAAACGTTTATTGCCAGCTCAAAGATGAACGGTTATCGGGACTGCGTGTTCAACACGCTGCTTTACAGCAGTGAATCGTTGACCGTCTGTTCTTGCTAAGAGAACGGCTCAACGCAAAATCAAGAGCATCATGGGATCCCCTTGCACGATCGCGTCTTTAATAATAGCGTCCTTGATCAGGCGATCATCTCAAGAATTTTCGCTCTGCTTGGTACTTAGGTAGCTTTGCCATGCCAAACGAATAGACAATGAAACGATCCCCAAGGACATCATATACGGCGAGCTTGCCAACGGCTCCAGGCCATCAGAAAGACTTGTCCTATGCTACAAGCATGTCTAGAAACGAGATATGAAGAAAAAAATAAGTGTCCGTAGATGAATACTGCAGCCGCTGGAGAAGTGCTGTGAAGGCATGAACCAAGTGGAATGAAGAGCGGGAAGATAAAAAGTGAAGTGGTGGGATGAGGGGGGGGAGCATTGACGACAGAAGACTGCATCAAAGCTCTCAGAACCAGATGTCACGTAGATCTGTGGAGAATGCAATATAGCTAGCCGATCCAAGGTAGGAATGCACGGTCACCGCAGATGCTGCAATTCGGCAATGGACTGATCTGAAGCGCAGAACTCCATTTTCTCCCGAGACAGACTGATGCCAACATCAACAAATATGTAGCGCAACAACACGTAAAATTATGCCACCGAAAAGAACATTTATTTGTCAGTAATAAGTAATAAAAATAGTTTATCCTAATGTTTATTTCAAAACCAAAGCAAAAAAGTAAAAAAGAAACGACAGAAAACGCATTTATTAAATATTATCGTTGTAAATATCTACCTGAAAATTCATAAATACTTTTGATTCGGCTCTGTTCCGATTTTGAGTTGATTTTAATGTTATTATATATATATATATATTTTTATTATTATTATCCTAAATCAGTTTTTGTTTCTCTAAGACATTTTCCTAGGTATTTTAATCACATGAGATAAATTTTAAATATTACCAAGTTTGGGGATTGAGTAATCTTTAATTAAATAAAAAACTATCGTTCAAATATAACGTAATATGCAATTTACTCATCACGTAACCCATGTCTTGCTAAGTTAATACCTATCATTTTCACCCTCTTTCACTGTATGCTGTTTAACGTATGGCTATTATTCTATGCGGTATCGACTTACTTTAACTTCAATCTTTCTCTCTGTATCCCTCGCTCTATTCTTACCAGTCGAAGATATTAAAGAAAGAAAATACTAAAAGAATCGGAATAGTTCATTATAAACAAAAGGTAATGTCTACACAGGCAGTAATACTATTGTGTTTGTTATTTAGTTGTAGTAAGAAAAAGAGAATGAAACGAAAATAAAGAAAAAGAGATAGATTCATAGTGAGTAGAAAGAGGCTAATTTTGGATTTTTTATTTTTTATTTTTTATATTTTATTGGCTGTGAAAACTCACCTTCTTTCTGATTCAAACAATTAAGCCTTAGATAAATGCGTTACCCACGGGGTTTTATTTGTGTAACATATATACGCGCGTCTGTGTGTGTGTATGTGTGAATTGATATAGAGATTGTGTGCATATATGTATGCATGTGTGTGGTTATGTATGTGTTGCGTGAATAAGTAGGTAAGTTGGAGAAAGTGGGAGGTGTCATTCCAAAATGTCCGGACAGAACAGGTAATGGTTTTCGTAAGTATTTGGTATTGAGAGGAAAGTTCAAAGAAACAATGTTTCCCCACCCTCATCAGCAAATCCCCGCAACCTCCCCACCTTCGCGACATGGGTACATTTTTGTATCAGAAAATTGTCGACATTCAGCTTAATTTGCGAATGGTTACCGAGTCAATGGGTTTTGAGACTACAAAAAAAACTGGGAAATAAAACGGAAAGAGAAAAAAGACAAAAAAAGGTGAAAGAAAGGGAAAAAAATGAATAATAAAAGAAATTAGAAAGGACAGAAAAACTAAGGAACATATAAAGAAAAGGAAGAAAGACAATAGGAAGAAAGAAAGAATAACGAAAGACAATAAAAAAGACGTAGAAAAGAATAAAACAAAAATGAACAAATTAATGAGAAAATTAAAATTCCAGAAAGAAAAGAAAACCTAAAAGAAAAAAAGAAAAAAGAAAATTACAGAAAGAAAAGTATATCGTAATAAAATAGAGAAAGAAAGAAAAACGAAAGAATAATATATAACAAGAAAAGAAAATCAACAAAAAATGTAAAGAAAAGTGTATTTTTAAATCAAAAAGGAAGAGGATAAATAGAAAAAGAAAAAAAGAAAAAAGAGAGGGTGAAATTTACGAGAAATGATAAAACAAATATAGGGCAATGGAAATTTTAAAAGCGAAGAAAGGAAAGAAATACAAAAGATAAAACAATGCTTTTTTTAAATAAAATAACTCAGAAATAAATTGTTATTAATATATTTGCAATATTTCGCGAAAAAATCTCTTGATCAAGGTGAACTTATGAATTGTAGACGGTGTATTTTTTCCTTATGTATTCTTTTTTATCTGGATCTCTTGTTGGTGATTTTCCGCTTCGGTCGCGTTTTCTCAAGTCAACATTAATATATCCTTTACAGCCTAATCAATGATCACCTTAAAATAAAATAAAATAACTCAGATGTTAATATCTATTAATATATTTCCACTATTTAGAGAAAAGCTCGTTATCAATTGTCAGCGGAGCCATGTCGGAACGAGGTAACAACAGTTTATGATTTGTTTTCGCAACCAAGGAAACGGGCAAAATTGAAGTATCGTAAAACCTGACTTGACACCACGTGATCAAAATGGAACACGCATAACAACACGGAGAAAAACAGAAAAAAAGAAAATAGAAAATGATCTCCCATCACAATTTTTTAATTTTCCTTTCTCACTATGATTTTTAAAAATCTTACTGAGAGCTAGAAAGTTACATTTCATTATTTCGCTATCGTTTGGCCATTAAACTATTAATTGATTAATATGGTTTTAATGTTTATTTATTATGTTATCGGATGTAAATAGCTTCCAAACTGTTTGAACTTATAATACATGAGTAAATGGTAATAAATTTAACGCAAACATATATTCGTACTCGGCAGATAAAATGTATGCATATTCTTATAAAGTTTCTAAACATCACAAAGTAATACATTCCTTAGTGTTGTTTGCAATTATTAGCAAAACATGCAACATCAAAAAGACTATTTCAGGTAAACGCGGGTAAAGGACTGATAACAAATCTGACATATTTCGCTTGAATTTTAGCACGTATGTTGGTTAAAATTGATTAGATTTTAAATTGTATTTTTACTTCTGACATATAATTGTAATTTAGAGTAGCCATGTTTGTTTACGATTCGTTTTGCTTCAAATTTGTATAATTCTGTAAATTAAAACGATGACGTTATGGAATAACCGATACTTTATTATTAATAATGTTCATGAGGCTTCAAAGAATGAGAAATAAAGAAATCTAAATATAGGCATCTTTACAATTTTCTCTTCCAAGTCGCGTGCAAAATTGCATCCGAAACGAATGGTAAACCAGCATTCCATTTTATCGGATTAAACAAAAAAATAAAATAGAATCAAACAAAAAATAGCTCTGATGTGGTTGTAGCTGTTCTAAAATTCTTTTTTTGTTAAGCATTTAGCTGTTAACTCTAAAAATTATGTATGGCTTGAATTAGAGTTTAGTTGTGTTATAATTTTTTTCTTTCAAGTCGCGTGCAAAACTGTAACCAAAGCGATTAAATAGTGTGCGGTCAATTGTACAGGAGTCGACAATAAACTAAAAGCAAAACCAAAACAAATTGCAAACGATTTTTTTAGAGGTTCGAATCAAGTCATACAGAAATATGCATGTGTTTATTTACGTTCATTTTAAGCGTACGTTCAATTGAACGTGGTACTCAAAACCGGCAGTATAATTCGACTGTTATTTTAAAGCGTGTGTTTCTTTGCTCTGCACTGAAAAATAATTGGTATTCTTTTGACTTCATTTTGATTCCTATTTATTAAATATAAATTATACTACCTATTAAAACAAAATAAAGTAATCTATGATTCTTTCTTACCAATTTATAGATATTTTCAAAATGTTTATATGAAAAAAAAAACATTTATTTATAAATCTAATACAGCCGTCGCTAGGATAGTTTTCTGGGGTTCAAAGAGCAAAAGGATGGGACTAATTTGTATAGGAGAAAATTAACTAATATGACCTATTAGTACTACGAAAACCTAGAAGGTGGAACTAGATAGAGTTATATTTTCGATTAAATTGATTTGCAATACACTAAAAAAACATGTCCCGATTTGCGCCAGCTTACTATGGCGAAATACATTTAATAGTGTACTGGTAGGAGCGAACCTCTAATGTGCTTATAGATGCACAAAATTGTCGCATTATTCTCTCTTTCCCTGTCTGTCTGTCTGTCTCTCTCTCTCTCTCTCTCATATATATATATATATATATTATAATATAAAATGAAGTAATAAAATAAGGTGTCAATCAAATTTTATTAGAATTCAAAGTTCATGCAAAGCATCCTTTGTGTATATAATTTTATATATTTTCAAAGCGTAATTTTATTGCCTGTAGTAGTATAACTGCGGTAATGGTCCTCTGAAGAGAAGAATTATCTTTGAAAACTCATGAGCTAAGGACGTAAGGATGCTTTGCATGAACTTTGAATTCTAATAAAATTTGATTGACACCTTATTTTATTACTTCATTTTATATTATAATATTAATGCTCTATCCAGTATATTGAGCTTCAGTTTTTTATCCGGATGTTTCACTAATTATAAGATATTAGTTGACGCTTATATCTTTTGTTGGATTGCTTCATATATATATATATATATATATATATATATATATATATATATATATATATATATATATATATATATATAACCATAGTTATATTTCTGAATTTTTCAGATGAGGATTGATAATTTGCATAATTTTGATTATTCGGACTACATTTCTCATCTTCAGTGTTATCATCACACCGTTTCGGCCGCTGTAACCTCCGGCTTTTTTTCAGGTGTATCTCTTCGAACTCGGGAATATTTCTGTCGAACTCGGGATTCTGGACAGAATTTCAAACGGAACCCTTTATTTAATCCACGTGGGTAGCATTCTCTTGTTCCGTAAGCCATAAATGGGAGATATCTTCAGTAATTCGTGGATTAAATAAAGAGTTCCCTTCGAAATTCCGTCCAGATTCCCGAGTTCGATACAAATATTCCAGAGTTCGAAGAGATACACCTGAAGAAGGCTGGAGGTTACAGCGGCCGAAACGTTGTGATGATAATACTCAAGATGAGACATGTAGTCCAAATAACCAAAATTATGCATAACCATAGTTATTCAAAAAACATGCCATATTTCATTCAAAACACTTTGTTATCAGACAATTGTTTCGATTTATTTCGAAAATTCACATTTTCACGATATATGAAACATCATAAACACTCACGAAAAGGCTTTATCAGTGTATATCCGCCGCAATCAGGTTGAGAAAGAAAAATGCATCCATATTCAATTAACGCACATATCCCTTTCGTTTTCATTTTCTTTTTTCACTCAAACAACACAGAAATCTTTATTTACTGTTTACTTTTATTTAAATCATATCTATTTAACTTTTCTGTTCAAATGTTCATACACGATCGACAGATATATTAAACAGCTACTAAGTAAAAACTTTAGCAATTTAAAAATATATATGAGTTAAAAATACGTATGAGTTAAAACTTATTAACTCCAAACAGTCGAAAATAAACGTCTATGAGATGGGTGTATTGTCAGTTGAGTGATGAAGAATATTTTGAGATTATTCGTTGACATCTGAACACAAACATTTATGAGAGTACTCTGAAGAGCATTGATGATCAATATCTTTCTGACGCTCTCCCTTTTTTCTCTCTCGCGTTTGACTTGGAGCACGTGATGCAATTGGGAAAAATAGCTTGTTACTTTTAACTCCTCTAAAACCAACTTCTCTATTTCCACCATCGGATCGTTGGTGGTGAAAAGAGAGAAGGACATTTTTATTTTCTCATCGAGCATACTCCAAAATAAAATGCACTAAACAATATCCGAAAATAAACTGATAATGTAAGTAGTTTATTGTTTGAATGTAAGTAAATATTATTGTGATAAAAAGAAGTTTGCATATTTTGAAAAGTGCATTTGACTATTTTAAACAGAACAGGTCAATAAGTAAAATGGTCGACCATAGTCGACGGCACCCCGAAGTCTCCTATTCCATTAGCTCTTACACCAAAGTCTAACGAAACTAACTAATTCTTTACCACGATTACTCCACTTAACCTTGATCCTAACCTTGTAATGGTGAACGTTTAGCAAAGCGGCATCAAGTACCAATTTTTACGTCTTCGGTATCACTCGACCAATGATTGAACTCCGATCTCCCGAATGTGTATATACGACACAAGTAAAGTCAGGTAACTCTATTAATAAACTTGAATTTAACATTCGAACTCTATCGTCATCGTCTATTAAAATTACGTCAATGGCGCCATTTCTGACAGTAAATGTTCATCATGATTAGAAAAGCTAAAATAACATAGTTGCTATTGTCACGAGGAAAGGTGACGGTGGTTAAGTGGATATCAACGTGGAGATCTAGGTGTTCCAAGTTCGAATCCAGTCGGTTGAACAGTACCAATTTCACTTAGGGATATTGGCAACCTTCTCGTGGTCCTTCCTGTATGTACCCGATGTCTTTCCAGAAAGATTTCTCACAGGAAAACATCGGGGAAACTAATACCAACACTAAAATCATCTTTTTCACACGAAAAGAAGAAGACATCACTAGGAAACGGATCAACATGTAGACAAAGAAATGTATGATTGAAATTATAATTAATTCGGTGCTTGTTAGTGGCTTCGGCCAAACGAAAAATTATTTATGTGTGAAAACAATATCATGTCCTTACTCACTGGTATTTTATTGTTCAATGTTGAAAAAAGTAGGAAAAATTATCCAGTAGAACTTTAATTACAAAGATTTTTACATTTATCGTAACGTACGAGTAACCTCGATTAATATGATTCCATAGGATACAGGTCGGCAGAAAGCAGGGGCAGGTAAGTTGCGGTGGTAGGACAGAAGGCCACCGGACAGAAGCCACCGGACAAAATAAGTCAAACCTGGACTAAAAATAAATTAATTATTAAAAATATTTTAAAAATATTTTTATATTTACTATTTTTTAAAGATTGCATCATAAAAAATTGACGCACCCTTTCTACTACTAACCCCAAGTCCGTGTGGCAAAAAAAAATACATTTGAAATTGGGGGATCAGTTTTGCACATAATTTTAACATAAAATGATCCCCCAATTTTGGGCCATAATTTGCAAGGGCAGGTAATACTCATTTAAAAAACAAAAAACAAGAAAAAAATATTTTTAATAATTAATTTATTTTTAGTCCAGGTTTGACTTATTTTGTCCGGTGGCCTTCTGTCCTACCACCGCAACTTACCTGCCCCTGCTTTCTGCCGACCTGTATCCTATGGAGTCATATTCATCGACGTTACTCGTACGTTACGAAAAATGTAAAAATCTTTGTAATTAAAGTTCTACTGGATAATTTTTCCTACTTTTTTCAACATTGAACAATAAAATACCAGTGAGTAAGGACATGATATTGTTTTCACACATAAATAATTTTTCGTTTGGCCGAAGCCACTAACAAGCACCATTAATTCTATATACTTTTTTTTTAAATTCTATATACTTTTTTATGGATTTTACTAATACTTTAAAAGAGTCGATTCTTTTAATGTGAAGACCAAACTCTTAACTGCAACCATCGTTCTTCATCTCGAAAAGGGAATCCTTACATCCTGACCTTTTCACTGCATGTCGTAACCCAGAAAGCAGTCCGGTTCGCTTCGGGGGCGGCTCATGGCAACTGATTACTGATTTTCTATTTACTCTGATGCCATCCAACACGTCACACTTTAATTTCATTGGTCCTTGTGCTTCTCTTTTCGTTCAGCGGAAGTCAGTGTTTATTTTTTTTGTTTTTTTATTTTATTAGCCCAAGAGTTTTTTCTTCTCATTTTGAACGGTTCTCTTCTTTAGAGCCTCGTTTCCGCTTTCGTCGACCATTTTTACGGTACATTTGAATTGCATTACACAAAGTTCAAATCTTTCATCATTTATTTCTTCGCTATTTGATACGCAGGGTACTTCACAGTAGGTTTGACACAATTTTAAGTACGCATAATCTATACTTCCTATATAAACATCCATATCAATTATATATATATATATATATATATATATATACATATATATATATATATATATATATATATATATATATATATATATAGAGAGAGAGAGAGAGAGAGAGAGAGGAGAAAGAGAAATAGATAGATTGATATATAGATAGATAGATAGATAGATAGATAGATAGATAGATAGATAGATATGTATGAGTAGTGTGATATAACCCCAGGAGAGTGCTCGATTATTAAGAAAATTGAAAAATAAGAGTATGATACTTATTTATATATATTAGAAGATAGTAACACCGTCGGTACCGTCGGTACCGTCGGTATCGTCGGTCTAAAATCCAAACAAAGAAAACCTTTGAACATTCTTCAGCATCTCTGTTGTTTCTGTTGGGTGGATGAAGATAAAAAATGTTGCTCGATAATTCTATAAGAGCATAATATTTATTTATGAATTTTACCGTTGTCAAAAATTGTGTAAAATTCATCTTTCTCGCTATATAAAGTTAGGTATATCTATATATCTATATATATATATATATATATATATATATATATATATATATATATATATATATATATATAGAGAGAGAGAGAGAGAGAGAGAGAGAGAGAGAGAGAGAGAGAGAGAGAGACATACATTATTGTATATCACGGAATGTTTTGTCTTAATAAATCTTTCTTTATTTCCTCGATTTTTTAGATAGTCCGTTTTGGATAGTCTAATTGGATAGTCTCTGCATGGGTTTTGTTTCATTTATGTTATCAAGTACTTTCGACTGACTCTCTCAATCGACTTCAGGCAGAGGGTTTAACTTACATATTCATGACTGCTGAGTTCGAGCTGTGCAGTAAATTTATACCGTTTTAAAAGCGCGTATGTGTGATGAAACACAATATATTTGGAACGTGATTACGTGTTAGGGTCATTTAATTTACAACATTTAAAATTTACAATATTTACAAAAAGTTAAACGAAGTGTTCTTTTATATATTATAGTGGGTTTCTTACGTAGACACTTTAAAATATTTTGACTCGATTTGTAATTAATGTTGATAATTACGGGGAACCAGGTAGAAGATTTTCAGCCTTTTTAATTTTGAATTGTAGTGTAGAATTTACGTGTTATTAATACATACCACATATATGTATATATATATATATATATATATATATATATATATATATATATACATATATATACATATATACATATATATACATATATATACATATAAACATATATATATATATATATATATATATATATATATAAATATATATGTATATTTCGGCAGCAAGTCATATATTATACATGTGTCGTTAAAGACCACTGAGTTTTCTCTCTTCGATATCATTCTTATTAATTTCTCGACAACTTCGAACTTAACAATCAACAATTACATTTTTCAGGCAAAAAAATAGTATAACGAACCTACGTTGTTTTTCAGTTTTACTCCCCCAGTCAGACAAATATGTTCATGACAATTCATGCACTTCGCCTGAAGATTTTCTACTGAGATAAAACGCAGACGCCTCTTTGTAGCTTTATTTTCATAACTTACAACTTAGCTCTACTCACGTATTGATCATTGTTGAAGTAAATACTGAAATATGAGATTTGCCCCCACACCTTCAGCAGTATTGTGATGGCTTCAACTATGTCGATGAGCCTATAGCTGATCTTATCTTAAGCGACCTCTCTTTGCTTACATAACACTAGCTAATTCCCTCTCCATAATGATCTTATAATTACAACCACCATCATTTTCGCCAACGCTCCCTATTGTTAACTCAATTTCCCACTGTCACCATCTATTTGTAGCTCATAATCTTTTTTCATAAGCGGCCCTTCAGGCCCACCCAGGCAATTACCTTTGTTTCAAACAATTTGTACTGGTGTGTTATTTTCTTTAAGCAATAATCCTGAGGATGTCTTGAAATAAAGACGAAACGTTGATGAATACATAAATACTATTTTTGGTTTTCCCCTTTGCAATTTTCAATATATATATATATATATATATATATATATATATATATATATATATATATATATATATATATATATATGTGTGTGTGTGTGTGTGTATGGGGTGATCATCGCCTCTGTTCAGTCTTCATATACAATGTATATTCCCTTTAAGGGTAGCTGCGCATATAATGTGAAGCAAAGGTTGCGAAATCTCAAACCACATCTCTGCTTAGTCTGCATTGCTTGATGCCAGTGCCAAGGAAAAGTCCAGGACGAGTGGAAACAATGCCGATATAAGCGGAGGGCACATATAACATCAGGTATTCCAAAATGTGCACCCATTTTAATACTGACCAGGCTCAAGGCCGCTTTCCTTCAGTGGTCTAACGAGAACTGGTGTGTTTACGTGATCATGCCTTACGTGTGGGGGTAGGCATATTAACGACAGCTGCTTTCAGTAGACTCATGTGTCTACAGAGGTAAATACTGTTACTGAATGTATGGTTTATAATAGTCTACAGTGCTAGGAACATAAACAATATAAAAAGTTAAAAATAAGACTTGAAAATTATTCGGACATTTATGTAACAATAGGTATCACTATTGGCCGCAAATTCATAGTGCCGGAATTCGGCTATACATAGCGATAATGAAAAGCTCTTGGTAAATGAAAAGATCACACACAGAAACTGATATTGTTTATCTAAAATTTGAGATTTACCTTCCTCATAGTTGTGTTGATGTCGTAGCGGGTAAAATCTACAACTGTCAACAATCAGTAGAGTTTCGATCTCAGCCCGAAGCACTTCCATGTCAAGCCAGAGGAACTGTCATACAGCGAAACAGTTTGTATGTGGATTAGTATTATCACAAGTAAGTTGAAAAGAAGCAATCAAGTGCTCGATCGTATGTTCTACAAATGCTAATATGAATTATCTTTTAAAGAATGTTCGATGGGAGAAGGACGATAACAAATCCATCCATTTTGACCAGCCGATTTTTACCCCAAATCCAGCATGACCATGTCGAGAAAAACCCGGTATCTCCAAAATACATTCTAATGTATAGTTTCTAAATAAAATAATCATCATCATCATCATCATCATCATCATCATCATCATCATCATCATCATCATCATCATCATCATCATCATCATCATCTTTTTTTCTTCTTCTTCTTCTTCTTCTTATTATTATTATTATTATTATTATTATTATTATTATTATTATAATAATAATAATAATAAGAAGAAGAAGAAGAAGAAGAAGAAGAAGAAGAAGAAGAAGAAGAAAAAAAGATGATGATGATTATTATTATTATTATTATTATTATTATTATTATTATTAAACGTTTGTCCGCTAGCTTCAGAATACGCACACACATTGCTGAGTGTCCTGAAGTCCTACGATCTTGTGTCAAGGTGTTTGTTTGGTTTATGTTCATGTTCGTCCATTCACATACGTTGTCTATCCATTTTTCATTTTGTCTATCTGTCGAACGGCTTCCTTGTATTATGCCTTCAACGCATATTTTGCATAGCCCCGTCCAGGAACGTTTAGCGTAACCAAACAATTTCAAGACTTTACATTTGATGACAGAAGATGTTGATGGGATGTTGGTGAGTGTGCGTAACTCTGCGATACAGATGTGATCGGATAGTTTATGATCAGTAATTAAGCGCATAGTGTTGCTTTGGAAATTTCCTACTTTCTGACGTTATTTTACAGTCTAGTTGACAAATTCAAGTTCGTATACAGGAGGGACATTGCTTTATAAATGGTCTGCTCTGATTTTCTATGGTACGTCTTTATATATGTTTTTATTTAGGCAGAAATAACGGTTACAGCAAATATTTAATATGAATAAAAAACAATGCATGCAATGTTCCTGTTTGCCTTAGGTGCAAGGCCCGAATCGTTATGGTCGTTGGTCATACAATTGGTCCGTCACTGTGCACTTTACCCGAAGCTATACGTTAACCTGTAAAATGTACTTACATATAAATGGTGTGAAAGATCAGCATCATCATTATCAATATGATTAACTCATTGATTTTCTAACACAAGTCTCTGGAGTCTGAGTGCCAACAAGTCTCCCCAGATACAAATTAATCTGTCTTTATTTCGATCATCATTACAGGACTTTTTTTTTGGTCTTGGCCTTTTGACTAAGATCAAAGTGTAGTATCTGTTCCGATGGATACTGCACTCCATAGACTGGTATTGTCTTGGCCTTCGGGGCTTGATTTACGCCGGTCTATGGGTCTGTCCTGTGCAATTCTAGGAGGTCCACCCTCCCAGGCTTTGCCTCCCCCTCTTTGAGGAGGAGTAAGCTTATTGCTTACTGCCTGAGGCGCCCCTACCAGGGAATGCCGACGGGGCTGCCCAGGCAATTATTAAACCCCACTTTTCCCGACTCGACCATGGGTCACATCTTACTTGTGGGAGTAAGATAAAAACTGGCCTTGTGCCTAACTCCTGGAGAGGAGTAAATCAATACAGGACCTTTGCCATTTAATTCACGCCGATAACGGCCATTGTTTTTTTTTCAGAATTTGAGTGACAATAAGCCTCCACGGGATTCCAGTGCGATGTGTGGCCTTCCAGTGGAGGTCTGGATAGTGATTTTCCTCATAGATCTTTCCATCATCCCCAGACACTTCACGACCATTATTTGTGGCAACAACTAATTCCAGTGACACCAGGATTTTTTTCATATTTACCTTAGCAATTTTATTTTCTCTCTGTTTTATCTACCTCCTTTATGTTTCTTGTGTTTACTCTGTCAACTGCTGGGACGGGGAAATATCCTATTTGGCATGTTTTTCGTCTGGTACAATTCTTTCAGGCCACCGGGTTGACTTTTCAATAACATTTACAATATTCTTAGTAATAATAATTTATGAATAATACAAGTTGATGAAGAACTATGAAATTTACCAAACAGAAATTATGTTTCTGTGATAAAAGAGCGAGTGAGTGATAGAGAAAAAGAAAAAAGAGAGAGAGATAGAGAGGGGGAGAGAGAGAGTCTCACACAGAGTGAATATAAGACTATAATTAATATGATAAAAGAGAGTTATTGAAAGAGAGAGCGAGAAATATATATATATATATATATATATATATATATATATATCGTGCGTATGCAACATTAAAAAAAGTACCTGCCCTTTGTATATTTTTTACGGGAGCATTATGTCCGAATTTCTAAGAATCACTCGTGTTACCTTAAAATTAGTAGATTTTATAGCCGCAATTTCTGCCTTAATAATAAGAATGATTAAACAAGATGGCGATCAAAATAAAATATGAATACAATTAAATAAAGCAATTACTCGCCATCCTGACGCTTTTAAGTCATATAAAATATATCAAAGTAAATTGATAGAGCAAATCCCAAACTATGTAAATAAAAATAATGTAGAATATATATATATATATATATATATATATATATATATATATATATATATATATATATATATATATAACCCATATAGTGAGAG
>OY744537.1:4957982-4960482 GCA_963556195.1 Sepiola atlantica | reverse complement strand
AAAAAAAATAAATAAAAACCCTATATAAAGAAATATGAAAACAAGATGGAAATAAAGAATATATAAATAAACAAATAAACAAACAATAATACATACATATGTGCACATGTATATATGTGTGTATGTATGTAAACATATATGAGTATATATATATGTATATATATGTATGTGTATATATGTATTGTATACATATATAACTACTAATTTATTACAGACTTCCACCGATCGAATCCATAAGTAAATTCGCATAACAAACAGTTTCTTTCCATACATATCACATTAATTCGATAAACGAATTTGACGAAACTCACAATTAATATCACTTCTTGAATATAATATAATCAATAAATCTAATAAAAAATCAAGAATATTTAAAATGAGGGATTAATTACTTTACTTTATATTAAAATTATTTAAATACGAAAAAATAGGAAGATAAAACACACTGAAAATAAAAAGTAAATAATCAAATATAAATTTATTAAAAAATTTTTTAAATGTATATATATATATATATATATATATATATATATATATATATTATGAAAACTAACATTTTACGATCATCATACACTTATTCAATATTACACACATATTTTTGAACACCACATATATATACATCACATAACCTTAAAAAATCTTTAATTTCCATCCACTGCGGGACTGGTTTCGCTGCTGTTCTGTCTTTTGGCAGCCATTTTGTTTTGTCAGATTGTCTGCATAGTCGGAGAGATTCATTCTGGTATTAATTATTTTTGAAAAAGGGAAGTTTATTACCCCGAAATATTAAATAAATGATTTTATAATCATCCGGACATCACACAAACAGCTAACAACAGTATTGCTGTTATGTAAGATTTTAAGAAAAAATAAATAGTAAGTCATATTTCGTATTCGATTTATTATTTTTGTTCCTTCCAACTCACATCTTACCCGGAATTTGCATTGCCCACAGCCTTTTAAAAACATACTACTACTATACCCAACAATGCTTCAAGCAAACTTCCATTCTCTCTTTCTCTCTCTCTCCCTCTCTCTCCTTCTCTCCTTCTCTCTCTCTCTCTCTCTCTCTCTCTCTCTATATATATATATATATATATATATATATATATATATATATATGTGTATATATACTAGCACTACCGGGCAGAAAATAATGTAGCTGTAACTTTATCTACAGAAAAACGAAAACCAATATTATTTTCACATTTTGGTTATTTGAATAAAACAACAAAAAGGTGATTGGCATGGTGTTATTTGTATATATTTAAATAGTGAGATTTGATTTTTTTATAATTATAAAAATGAACTCCCCATAATGAAGAGATTAAATGAAAAATCCGGGAGAATGTCCAAAATAACTAACAGACAAGAAGGGGTGAGAAAACGAAGCAAATAGTGAACAAATAACTGCTACCAGACGCAATAAAGTTACTTTTCTACCTTCTTTTTTAAAACTTAGTTCACCCCAAACAAGGCAAGTTGCCACTGTAGACGTAAGGGGCTACTAATAATTAAATAGAAAGTAAAGGGGGTCATCCTTAATTGGGAGTTGTGTAGCGAGATGCTTGTTTACATTAGTTATGAATTTCTGCACGTCGGTACAGTCAGAGAAACAGGGAACGGGGAGCGAGTTCCAAAGGGCGGCAGCTCGAGGAAAGAAGGTATTAGAGCATAAGGATCTTTGACATGTGGGGATCTCCACAGTGAATGGATGTGATCTAGCTGATTGTCGAGTATTTACGAGTGTAGTAACGTCGAGGGTGGTACAAGAGCATCAAGTTCATCGGAGCACATTCCAATCACAAGTATGCAACATTGCGGCGATAGGACAGGGTCTGGCGCTGGTTGATAGTTAGGGACCTATTAGATTAGCGACTCTTTTGGGGGGGGGCATTATTTAAGAGATAGAGACTAGTGGAATGTGCACCAGTCCAGATGTGACAACAATACTTCATTCAGGTGTAGGAAGTTTTCTAGCACGGTCAAGCAGCCTTGCCAATGTATTCTATGTACTTGTTCCAATACATCTTACCTGTAAATGTTAGACCGAGGAGTTTGAACGTTGAACTCTCAGGTAAGGTATTATCAGCCATGGCAATCGATGGTTGAAGAGGTTTCTTGTGGAGGTAACTTTCTAAGGATTCAGCCATTGCCTCGGATATGTGTGCGTCCGTTTTGTCTACATGACGCCCGTTTTGTCCAGCGTAATTGAAATCACTTACATTTCAATGAGTACTGAGTACTTTTCAAGTGGCAAAATGAGAGGAGAAAACACAAGAGAGTAATGGGGAGAGGGAAGGATCGGGGAATAGAGAAAGAGAGACAAAGAAAGTAAAGGAGGGGGTGAGAGAGGGAGGAGGGAGACAAGAAAGGATAGAGAAAGTGTGCGAGAGAGAGGGAGAGAGGGTGAGAAAAAGAAGGACGGGGGGAAGAAAGAGAGAGAGAGGAAATGAGAAGAATATTGAAGGAGGTGGAGAAACGAAGGGAGTAGGGAAGG
>OY744537.1:4945482-4952982 GCA_963556195.1 Sepiola atlantica | reverse complement strand
TTATTTATTCCCTTTTTTTATGCCTTCTTTCCCCCCACCCTTTCTCTACGTCTCAAATAAAATTATAAAACGCCCTTAACACTGAACCGGCGGGACCGGATATAAACCAGACAAGACAGTTACCTATTTCCGGTCGAAGAAATACTTTTTCTTTTCTGATCACGGAATCAAAAAATAATGATGGGATATGAATATATGTTTTTGCTATAAAATTTACATAACAAATTATACACAATACCAATAAATTCCGGAGGCGGGGACGTGCTGGTCTATGATCTTATCTAAACACTTTGACCATAATACCGCATTGGTTCTATGGGCTTGACTATTTAGGAGAGCCTCAGCGATTGATGAATTTTACTTACAAGAAAAAGAAATATATTAATGATGGGAAGTGGGACGACAAAAACACCCCCCAAAACAAAATAAGATAAAACAACTAAATAAAATGTGATAGAGGGTAGTGTTAGTAAGGCCTACTGAACCCTTGCTAATTGCAGACCCCTCCCACTGTTTCTCGGGTTGCCAGTGCCTAAAACAAGCAAATAGATATCTACATGGAAGTGGAGTTTCAAATAAGAAGCGAATAAAATTAGAACATAACAGGGAAGTTTGTGATACAATAGTGTGCTAGAAACATTGTAATCAACACGTTCGCGGTTTTATAGAATAGGCGACAATTTGACAGATCGGATCGTCTCCTGGCTGTTACAATACTGAATCAGAAGTGCTTCTCTGTTCATCATGGAATTTATATAAGTCATCAAACCTCATCTAATCGTCAAAAGAAAAAAAAAACAAGATTCCCCAAAACATTATGAACTGAACTGTGTGATTCGGATTAACTAGACACTTATTCGTCTGCTAAACATTGGGATTATCCTCGCCATTTATCTCTATCTTTGCGAAATGAACTTTAATTCATGGTACACAATCTGCAATTCAAGTATTTTTTCTCTCTCCCTCTCTCTCTCTCTCTCTCTCTCTCTCTCTCTCTCTCTCGAACTCGAACTCGCTCCCGCTCTTTATTTTTCTCTTTCTCTCTCTCTCTCGCTCTTTCTCTCTCGCGCGCTTTTTTCTCTTTTTTTTCTCTCTCTCTCTTGCTCTTTCTCTCTCTCTCTTTCGCTTTCTTTCTCTCTCGCTCTTTCTCTCTCTCTCTCTCTCTCTCGCTTTTTCTCTCTCACGCTTTTTTCTCTTTTTCTCTTTTTCTCTCTCTCTGGCTCTTTCTCTCTCGCGCGCTTTTTCTCTTTTTCTCTCTCTCTCGCTCTTTCTCTCTCTCTCGCTTTTTCCCTTTTTTTCACTCTCTCGCTCTTTCTCTCTCTCTCTCGCTCTTTCTCTCTCTCTCGCTTTTTCCCTTTTTTTCACTCTCTCGCTCTTTCTCTCTCTCTCTCGCTCTTTCTCTCTCTCTCTCTCGCTTTTTTCCTTTTTTTCACTCTCTCGCTCTTTCTCTCTCTTTCTCGTGTTTTCCCTTTTTTTCACTCTCTCGCTCTTTCTCTCTCTCTCTCGCTCTTTCTCTCTCGCTCGCTCTTTCTCTCTCTTTCTCTCTCTCTCTCGCTCTTTCTCTCTCTCTTGCTCTTTCTCTCTCTCTCTCTCTCTCTCTCTCGCTTTTTCCCTTTTTTCACTCTCTCCCGCTCTTTCTCTCTTCCTCTTGCTCTTTCTCTCGCCTTTTCTCTTTCTATCTCTCTCGCTCTTTCTCTCTTCCTTTTTTTTATTTTTTTTCTCCCCTCTCTCTCTATTTCTCTCGCTCTCTCTCACTCACTACATTTTCTGTTGATTGTTTTCTCATTAAAACTTTTACCTTCTTGTTGTTGTCATTTATTTTCATTGTTCATTCATATACATTTCATATCAAATCGTTCTAAATTATAGACCGTTCTAAATTATAGACCGTTCTAAATTATAGACCGTTCAAAATTATAGACCGTTCTATCATCTAAATGAATACATTTAAGTCTTGCAACTTTCAAAAGCAATTTAACTAATATCGCTAATCCCACTTCTGGTTGGTGGAGAATATCTTCAAATATCTATTCCTGATGTTCTTTTTAATGAATTATTCATGTTCTAAATTTATGTTGTAAATTGATGTGTTTACCACCGGAAGCAGTTTTGTGTCTTACTTAATAGTGATTCTATTTGACTAATAGATTGAACTATGAATGACATATTGCACGTCGAGAGTATTTCCGGGAGAAAGAACACTTAAAGCCTGACAACGCACTTCTCAACTTTCATAAATCGGGACCTCAACACATTTAGGGCGTTGATGCTGGGTGATTAGTATATGATCACGTATATATGTCATAAAACTTTGTTCTTTTTCATTATCTTGTTCTATCTTGTTTTCTTTTTGTTGGCCAATGAATAAAAATTGGACAAACTATTTTATTTATTTATGAATAAGCATGCATATCAGGGGTAGATAAATGAGAAACACTTTACAATTGTGCTCAGCCAACCCGATATTACCATTTTATTCTGATTTTAAACGAAGATCTTTATATCATAAAATATCTTAATAAACAAGGAATAAACCATTGGATTCGATGTAAATTTTACTTGGGAAAAGTTGTTATTGATCGTATTATAAGAGTTATAAACCAACCCAAGGTGTTACCGTTTTATTAGCAAATACTAGTACGTAAATAATGGAATAAACCCTAAACAGTTGTCAGTCTGGTCAATCACAATAGCAACAAAGTTTTTTTCTCATTAGATCACGTAAATATTTAGAAACATACGAAAACACAAACATATACATAAGGATAAACTAAATAAAGAAATGAATGATCAAATCGATGAAACATGTTATATTTTGAAATTTGAATCCTCCCGTAGGTGATGCAAATTATTTGCATTTTTTGGGAAGGGTGTGATGTTGTGGGTTAGGCTGATTTTCTCCTTTGAGATGTTTTAAGGTTGATTGTTGTGGATTGGATTGGTGTGGATCCGTGTAATTAGATAGCATAATATATTTTTAAAAATTAGAATTTATATTTATGTTTTAAAGAGAAATCAACATTGCCGCCTTTTTTGTACGGACATTGTTGGGTGACAAAATTGAGAAACCGATAGGATAGTTGTTTGTACGTTGTTATTAGTTGTTGGGTTGGTTCACTCTACTATATTAGGAATTGGGTTGGTTGTCTCTACTATATTAGTTGTTGGGTTGGTTGTCTCTACTATATTAGTTGTTGGGTTGGTTGTCTCTACTATATTAGGAATTGGGTTGGTTGTCTCTACTATATTAGTTGTTGGGTTAGTTCTCTCTACTATATTAGTTGTTGGGTTGGTTGTCTCTACTATATTAGTTGTTGGGTTGGTTGTCTCTACTATATTAGTTGTTGGGTTGGTTCTCTCTACTATATTAGTTGTTGGGTTGGTTCTCTCTACTATATTAGTTGTTGGGTTGGCTCTCTCTACTATATTAGTTGTTGGGTTGGTTCTCTCTACTATATTAGTTGTTGGGTTGGTTCTCTCTACTATATTAGTTGTTGGGTTGGTTCTCTCTACTATATTAGTTGTTGGGTTGGTTCTCTCTACTATATTAGTTGTTGGGTTGGTTCTCTCTACTATATTAGTTGTTGGGTTGGTTCTCTCTACTATATTAGTCGTTGGGTTGGTTCTCTCTACTATATTAGTTGTTGGGTTGGTTCTCTCTACTATATTAGTTGTTGGGTTGGTTCTCTCTACTATATTAGTCGTTGGGTTGGTTCTCTCTACTATATTAGTTGTTGGGTTGGTTCTCTCTACTATATTAGTTGTTGGGTTGGTTCTCTCTACTATATTAGTCGTTGGGTTGGTTCTCTCTACTATATTAGTTGTTGGGTTGGTTCTCTCTACTATATTAGTTGTTGGGTTGGTTCTCTCTACTATATTAGTTGTTGGGTTGGTTCTCTCTACTATATTAGTCGTTGGGTTGGTTCTCTCTACTATATTAGTTGTTGGGTTGGTTCTCTCTACTATATTAGTTGTTGGGTTGGTTCTCTCTACTATATTAGTCGTTGGGTTGGTTCTCTCTACTATATTAGTTGTTGGGTTGGTTCTCTCTACTATATTAGTTGTTGGGTTGGTTCTCTCTACTATATTAGTCGTTGGGTTGGTTCTCTCTACTATATTAGTTGTTGGGTTGGTTCTCTCTACTATATTAGTTGTTGGGTTGGTTCTCTCTACTATATTAGTCGTTGGGTTGGTTCTCTCTACTATATTAGTTGTTGGGTTGGTTCTCTCTACTATATTAGTTGTTGGGTTGGTTCTCTCTACTATATTAGTTGTTGGGTTGGTTCTCTCTACTATATTAGTCGTTGGGTTGGTTCTCTCTACTATATTAGTTGTTGGGTTGGTTCTCTCTACTATATTAGTTGTTGGGTTGGTTCTCTCTACTATATTAGTCGTTGGGTTGGTTCTCTCTACTATATTAGTTGTTGGGTTGGTTCTCTCTACTATATTAGTTGTTGGGTTGGTTCTCTCTACTATATTAGTCGTTGGGTTGGTTCTCTCTACTATATTAGTTGTTGGGTTGGTTCTCTCTACTATATTAGTTGTTGGGTTGGTTCTCTCTACTATATTAGTTGTTGGGTTGGTTCTCTCTACTATATTAGTCGTTGGGTTGGTTCTCTCTACTATATTAGTTGTTGGGTTGGTTCTCTCTACTATATTAGTTGTTGGGTTGGTTCTCTCTACTATATTAGTCGTTGGGTTGGTTCTCTCTACTATATTAGTTGTTGGGTTGGTTCTCTCTACTATATTAGTTGTTGGGTTGGTTCTCTCTACTATATTAGTTGTTGGGTTGGTTCTCTTTACTATATTAGTTGTTGGGTTGGTTCTCTCTACTATATTAGTTGTTGGGTTGGTTCTCTCTACTATATTAGTTGTTGGGTTGGTTCTCTCTACTATATTAGTTGTTGGGTTGGTTCTCTCTACTATATTAGTTGTTGGGTTGGTTCTCTCTACTATATTAGTTGTTGGGTTGGTTCTCTCTACTATATTAGTTGTTGGGTTGGTTCTCTCTACTATATTAGTCGTTGGGTTGGTTCTCTCTACTATATTAGTTGTTGGGTTGGTTCTCTCTACTATATTAGTTGTTGGGTTGGCTCTCTCTACTATATTAGTTGTTGGGTTGGTTCTCTCTACTATATTAGTTGTTGGGTTCGTTCTCTCTACTATATTAGTTGTTGAGGTTGGTTCTCTCTACTATATTAGTTGTTGGGTTAGTTCTCTCTACTATATTAGTTGTTGGGTTGGTTCTCTCTACTATATTAGTTGTTGGGTTGGTTCTCTCTACTATATTAGTTGTTGGGTTGGTTCTCTCTACTATATTAGTTGTTGGGTTGGTTCTCTCTACTATATTAGTTGTTGGGTTAGTTCTCTCTACTATATTAGTTGTTGGGTTGGTTCTCTCTACTATATTAGTTGTTGGGTTGGTTCTCTCTACTATATTAGTTGTTGGGTTGGTTCTCTCTACTATATTAGTTGTTGGGTTGGTTCTCTCTACTATATTAGTTGTTGGGTTGGTTCTCTCTACTATATTAGTTGTTGGGTTGGTTCTCTCTACTATATTAGTTGTTGGGTTGGTTCTCTCTACTATATTAGTTGTTGGGTTGGTTCTCTCTACTATATTAGTTGTTGGGTTGGTTCTCTCTACTATATTAGTTGTTGGGTTAGTTCTCTCTACTATATTAGTTGTTGGGTTGGTTCTCTCTACTATATTAGTTGTTGGGTTGGTTCTCTCTACTATATTAGTTGTTGGGTTGGTTCTCTCTACTATATTAGTTGTTGGGTTGGTTCTCTCTACTATATTAGTTGTTGGGTTAGTTCTCTCTACTATATAGCGCGGACTAAATTTCCGCTGGTAGTTTATCTCATTTTGGTACAAATCTTTCCCCGCCCTTACACTTGTAAGATCATTTCATCACAGGTGGGCCGCGTGGACGGCCGGTGTAGTCAGGAAAGCGGTTAAAGAGCGGTTATGGCATTTAGTTATAGGAGTAAAATTGGTGAAAAATCACACTATCCATGAAGGTCTCCACAAATATACATGGGTGCTGCGACCCCCGGCACCACATGACAGGCAATAAATGACACAGAGTAGGGTTACTAGAAAAATAGAAAAGTTTATAAGAGAAGTATTACGTGATATGCTGCTTCAGTAAATAAAACATTGAGTTGTAGGGTTGATTAGAAAATGTTGTATGTGACTTATTAAAGAATTTCGCGAGGTCTCTGATTGTTGGGTTGGCTCGTGGACTTATGATGCATTGCGTATTGGAGTGTTTCTGTGTATAAGTGTGTTAGTGGGATTGTTGTGTCTAATGTCCTGTTGGCGTTCATACATTTTACAATTTTGTATTTCTGGCCGTTTCACCGATATAAAATACTAACGACTAGTCATATACAAAAACACTTTTACACACAATTTTAATTTTACTAACCGCACCCTCCTCAAAACTGGATACTGTATCTTACGCCTCAAGTGCATCAAAAGCGCTGTAATACTTCTTTCATCACAATCTAACGTAACCAGTAGCCTCGGATCTTATTCCTTAAACAAACATCTGGCAATAACCGCACTAGAACAATGCAATATATTTTGCCACTGTATTACAAACTTCGATCCTGGTTAATTTTCTTTTTACATGCGGGGGCTCGGAAATACTCGACTATTACACGGGCGCAGGCTATCCTCTCCCAGTGTGTTTGACCCGTAGACCTTGTCAGATCATTAATCTAAGAAAAAGAAAACTCTGATAATAAAACCTTGCCACTAACCACTTACGTAGTCTTGATCGACAACTTTTCTTAGAGCTGGAATCTCGAACAAAGTATCCTGTTTGCAAACCGATAATTGCTTAAGGAGTCGGTGGACTCTGCCTATCGCTCGGTATTCTCACTCCTTCTCTCTCTATTAGCCAGGCGTAGAGGTACAAGAACCGAGACGCCTCTAAAGACACCTATAACTTGACATTGTTTCCTGACTAGGGCAATGAACGCCGTCTCTCTTTATCTTTATCTAGGCTACTTGGAGAAAGTGCTTTGTCACTAAGTTGTGATACAATGAAGGCCGCGACGATAGGAAGTGACTCATCGACAGAGACAAATGAAAACGCGGCAGCGGTCACTAATGAAAACCGCGAGGATAGGAAGTGACTCATCGACAGAGACAAAAGTAAATGCGGAAGTGGTCAGTAATGAGGACCGCGAGGATAGGAAGTGACTGATCTACAGAGACAAAAGAAAATGCAAGAGTGATCAGTTTCCATTGTTCAGGACAGGTGACTCAGAAAATAATACCGGCCACGACATTTAGGAGTGACAACGTTTTACGACAGTTTGACGACAGTAAGTTTTACGACAGTTTGAAGACAGTAAGGTTTATGGCAAAAAGTTAACGAGTTTGGGTTTCGGAGAGAAGCCGAACAGTTAGGGATCGAACCTCCACAGAGAGTGGATCGGACCGGAAAACGATGAGATGACAACTTGAGCAACGACAATAGGGGTCTC
>OY744537.1:4922982-4940482 GCA_963556195.1 Sepiola atlantica | reverse complement strand
TTTGATGTTCGACAAGAACATTTTTTTACCAACACAAAAAGCGATGAACACGATCAACACTGAGTAGAATAAACCACGCGTTTGAACTTTTTACAAACTTTTACGCTATTGTTTTGGTCTACAGAGACGAATAGAGAAAAAGCGAAGTGTTATCTGTGCGAATGCACTGACAGTAAACTCGAACACACTTACACAGCGATCGCATATCTTTGCTCGGTAACATAGATATTTCGCTTGGGCTGTTAATCCGAAGGTTGCTGGTTCGATTCCTATCTGGATTTTTCTATCACTACTTTACGTGAGTGAAGTCATATATTTGATTTTAAATTCATTTGATATTTCTCTTAATACATCGTGATATTATATTTGCAGAGTATTTTAGGGGCGATTGTGGGATTCTTAAGCATTTAATATTGGCTTTCTTCCGGGAAACACCGGGATTGAGTTCCTACTAGTTTCTAATTAAAAATATTAAAAATGGTTAATATTTGTTTTATTTCAAGAATGTAAGAGATGTAATTATCAAGATTATAGTTAGACCCCTTGCTTCAAAAAACTTTACATATTTAGAGTGAATTGTCAAAGAATGTTATGATAACCGAACTGAATCTGTTGTCTTTCGATTAGTAACACTGATTGAAAATCGATCGATCAATGCGGATTATTCATGTTTAGATTAATTACCATTAATATTATATTATAACTAGCGGGACACGTGTAAACTCCACAGCTGTATCTTTCTGTAATATAGTTTCAGAATATATCTTGTTATATGGTTATCTCCAAAGCCATTGAAAGAATCTGTTACATATTTCCATTCGTATGGCGCGAACACAAATCCGGCGATATTTTTGCGCCATCTTTGTTTACACTGAAAAATACTTATTTAAGTATTTTGATTGATGTTGCTTTCTAATATATATGTTATGCAGCTATATCTCCAAAACCCTGGACAAAGTTTGTAACATATTTCTATTTTATGGACGTTCGTCGCGAATGTACACCTCACGATATTATTGTACCATCTTCGGACAAAATAGATTTTAAACTTTGGTCAAGAAAGTGTAATTCAGTATTCGGATTTCACTTTCGACACACCAGCGATACCAGATTAAATTAAACAAAATCTATGTTTGCATTGTATATTTGGCGATCGGGCGATCCCATTTTAATAAAGTGGGGGAGGGTGATAATGAACGTGAAATTGACTTCTTTAGCAGATACATTTTTTGTTTGTTTTCCCTTGCTAAAAGAGAAATTTGATGTAAGTGAAGCAGTATTTCCTTCCCTTGAACTTCACGAGGATGTAGTACAAGACCGGAAGTTGAGAGAAACATGCCAGCACTCCCGAAGCTCATTTTTGGACTTCTAAAATAGCAATCAAAATACGAATCGGCATTCATCAGTATGGGTGCATGGGGCTATCGGCAATAAACCAACCGCTCCAGACGAGAGTGCCCCTCTTAGCACAAAACTGGACCATACCACATCTCAACAGAAGAGAGCCTAGTGCTTCAAGTCAGCCCCTAGTCTGTCGGATTTAGTGCCGAGGAGAACAAAAGCGAGTATGAAGCGCTTTACTTTCCTCACTTTTGTAAATGTGCCCACGTATCACTTTGTCGTTCAATTTGTATGTCCGTCTTTCAAACTTAAGTTTTAATAGAATATTCACCGCTAAACGCATTGATTGAATGACATCAGTTTGCAGGTGATAATTTTATCGGTAAACGCGTTTCATTCTAAGATGCGTCCACACCTTTCTATAAAAGCTTTGTCTGTTGGTTCCTCTCACTTAAATTTGAAATAGCATTTTCATCAGTTGACACATTTTCTCTCTCTTAGAAAACTCTGCTCATCTGTTGGTCAGTTAAACCGTCTGTACGTCCGTCTGCCAGGATTAACCTTTAATAGCATTTTCATCGTTAAACGTGCAAAACGAATGGACGTATGTAAAGAATAGCTGTTCTCGTTTATTTTGAAGATAAAAGTGCTTAAAAAGTGTAAAAATGTAAAATTAAAATAGAATCTGACAGAATTTCTTTAAATGGACGTTTAAAAAATGCTTCGCTCATGGAAAAACTAGCCGGAATAAATATGCTGCATCATTCTTCTATGTTTTGGTACCCAAAACAAGGCATATCGCTACTGAGACGTAAGATACTATTGCGATTTAGGGTAGTGAGATATCTAAGTGAGGAGTCTTGCAGCTAGATGGGTTTTTTTTTCAGAGAATAGGGTGCAGGGAGGGAATTCCAAAGGCAAATGGACTGAAGAAAGAAACTATTAGAGTAGAAGGTTTTCTGGCATTTGGGGACCTCTACAGTGAAGGGGGCGATTTTGCTGCGAGAGGGGTTTGTCGGGGGTATTTACGTTGACGGGGGGGGGGGGCATTTCGTTGAAGTACTTATAAAACTATCACATGGATGCAACATTGCAGCGATCGAACTGAGGTTGGAGCTATTAGTTAGTAACTCTCTTTTGCACCCTCTCCAAGAGGGAGAACCTAGTGGTTGGTGCACTAGCCCAGATGTGGTAACAGTACTCTATGCATGGCCGAATGGTGGCTTTACGGAGATGTAGGATACTGGCAGGTCTGAGAAGATTTATTGCTCAGTACATGGAGTCCACTTTCTTTGCAGCAGACTTGGCACTATCTCCTACGTTTTTTTGTTTTTCAAATTTACGTTTCCAGTAAATGTTAGGCGTAGGCGTTTAAACGTTGGACTTTCGGGAATGAAAATTACACTTTATTTACAATAATGATATAGAGATGGAGTATATTAATACATTTGTTTTTATAATTAAACTTTTTTAACTATCAAATAAAACTGTAAAATAAATTTACAACTATTAATAAGTAAAAAAACAAGTATTTTTCTAAAGAAAAACACTTTATTTTTGTGCAGTGTTTACAAGAGAGAATTATATGTCTTAGACATGCTTAGTCCTAAAGTCAGAGTCAAGTCTTTATATTTTAAATTCATCAATGACCTAATTCCCCACCAAGGACCCTATAACTATGGCTCCTAATTTACAATAACCCCTTATATCTTAATGGTAATGTACCTTGCTGTGGGGTAAACAAAAAGTTTTTAAAATGATGAGCATTTTACTTTGGTTTCCGTGATTCATGATGTAATAATAATATTACGTCTTTAGGCTTAAATTTCATAGTGGACATACAAACAGAAATTCTTTATATATATATATAATACAAATAAGAAATAAAGTGGTTTATTGCAGTTTCACTTGACATCGCATTGTAAAATATGTATTTATAATTTGTTTTCAATGTCTTTATATATTTAATAAATTATACATTTGAAATTAATTCGATTTCAAATGTATAAAGACGTGTATAAAGACGTGAATGATATACTTAATACACGTCTTGCGACCGGATGTCCCCTGAAACTAGTAAAATTAAGCAACACTTGTTATTAATTAGTGTTATAAAATTCTGCTGTCTTCATTAAGATTTATTCCGACTTTGAGAAGTTAATTTTCATGTGTTATGTACACGAGGTTCGTAAGGTATTTGTGGGCATACGTTATTTTTACTATAGCAGGAGTATTATCTGAATTTATATTGTTTATATTTTATAATTGTCAATGTCAGCCCCTATGATTACACGAATAAATAAAGAGAAACACAGTTAGCGGTACTATAAACGTTGAATATAGAAGTTTAGAAATAGATCAATTTCTAAACGTCGCTTGATCACAAAGTTTGCAAAGACGTAAAGGCCTGATATGAAAAGGCCTGATATGAATTCGGGAAATACGGCTCACCGTTCGTGGTAATCCTAGAAGATACATGTGATCAATTTCCAAAGAATACTGTGTGTCAAAAGGAACAATTTGAAACGTTGTTCATAAAAATATCAAGTCTTATTCGGAAAAGATCATTGAATCGCCGGACAAGGCTCGCAGAACACAAAAATCGATGGTAGAAAGTGTTTATGATTACATGAATCCATACATATGGTGTACAAACTCCTCAGATTTAAATTGTTTGAACTACTATGTATAGGCCCTAGTTGAGTAAAATGTTAATTAGCACAATCACAAACTACATGACCCCGAAAGGTATCCATAGTTACAATAATGTCTTATATGGACACGAAAAACATGATCCTATCATGTTGACGATTCATAACTAACATAAAACCGTTATTGAACCTGACGAAGTCTTTAAGGAATAAAGTTAAAAACCAATATATTTACTTTTACCTTGACAAACGTGTGTAAGTATAATTATATTATTATGTAGTTCCACGAATCGTTTTTGTGCATTTAGAAATATGCTATCAAAAAGACGGGTGCCAACAACACAATCTATCTCAGGAGACAATGGAGTTCTGCGCCTCAGATTTGTCCGTTTCTGAATTGCAGCGCCTGTTGTGACTGTGCAAGCCTATCTTGGATCGACAGGATCTTTTGCAGTTTCCACATATGTAGCTGGTGTCTGATTGCGAGAGCTTTGTTGCAACCCTCTGCCGTATGTGCTCTCTTCTTTCCCTCCACTGCTGGTCTTTTCGCTTCACTCGTCTTGTAGCATGCCTTTACAGCTCTTCCCCAGCGGCTGCGATCTTCAGCGACGGACTCACGGACTGTTGGGTCGATGCCACCTGCCATCATGTCTCGCTTGTAGACATCCTTATAGCGTAGGGCAGGTCTTCCTGCAGGTATCGAGCCGGTTTCGAGCTAGCTGTAAAACATATTATTTGGGATCCTCCCATCGCCTATTCGCCTGGGATGGCCAAGCCTCCGGTGTCGTTGCTGAGTGAGAAGAGCGAACGTAGGGTCTTGTAATAGATGTGGTCCTGCCAGGTTATTCATAGAATTTCTATGAGGTTGGCAGGTGGAATATGTTGAGTTTGTTCTTATGGCGGAAGTAGAGGGTCCAAGATTCACCGCCGTAGATCAGTAGGCCCGGTACACCTTCATCTTGGTATTACTGTTCAGCATCTTTTTAATCCAGACTCCCTTCGTCAACCGAGCCATAACTGTTGTCGCCTTGCGATACGTTTTGGAGTTTTGCATCAAGGGATAGATTGCTGGAGATAGTGGAGCCAAAGTATGTGAAGTCCTCGACAACCTCAAGTGTGTAGTAACCAATGGTGATATTTGAGGTACTGCTTAGATCTTGGCCGATTATGTAAGTCTTTTTGTAGGCTGATGGTCATGCAACACTCTGCTGTCGTGCGCGAAGCAGTTGATGAGTCGCTGCAATCTTTTCTCAGAGTGTTTCGTCATTGATGCATCATCAGCGAAACGCATCTTGCGTGTAAGTACCTTCCGTACTGTGATCTTAGCTCAAAGGCGGCAAGGTTGGAGAGGCTGCCACTGATTCTTGTATGACGGTATACTTCATCCTCCGACTTGTTTAAGGTGTAGGACAACAGCAGAGAGAAGGAAATGTCAAAGAGTATCGGAGCGAGTACGCACCCCTGTTTCACTCCGCTCTTTAGTCGGAAAGGACCCGATGAAAAGCCACTATACTGCACGAAGCCCTGCATGCCCACATGAAAAGATGTGATAATTTTTAGGAGCCTGGGGGACATCTAATCTTCTGCAGCAGAGTGAAAAGTCCCTTTCTGCAGACAAAATCAAAGGCTTTAGTAAGGTCAATGAAGGCGATATACAGTTGTTTCCTCTGTTCATGACATTTATCCTGAAGCTGTAGTAGGGAAAGGATCATGCCGACAGTTTATCTTCATGCTCAAAACCCACACTGTTCCTCGGGATATACACGCTCTGCAAGTAACTGCAGCCTGTTGAAGACGACCTCGGTGAAGACCTTCTCAACAACACTGAGGAGGGATATTCCACGGTAGTTGTTGCAGTCGCCGCGGTCACTCTTATTTTTGTGCAGAGTGATGATGCTTACGTCACGCATCCTCTGTGTTAGTTTTTCCCAGCATTGCAGCAGTAGCTGGTGCAAGTGGTGGAACAGGGCTGTTTGCTTTCCCACTTTGCTTATTTCAGGTAGCATGCCATATTTTTATGGAGCTTTGCCGCATGTTATGGAGTCGATGGCCTTGTTAAGTTCTGCTACAGAAGGGGGAACGTCTAGCGCTTCTTTAAAAGGTAGGTTGATTGTGCCTTCAACGGCTACGTCCGTGACAACGTTTTCCAACGCGTAAAGTTCCTGGTAGTGCATAGCCTACCTCTCCACTTGTCTGCTGTGTTTTAATATTTTGTCAGTTGATTTCAGTAGTACGATCTTGTTTATGGTTGGGTCAAAGGCCTTCTTCAAGCCGTTGTACATGTCACGAATTTCGCCGCGGTCATCTGAGAGCTGGATACTCTCACATATGTTTAGCCAGTAGTCATTATCACAGCACCGAGCGATCCATTGAGCGTCGTTATTGGCCTTCCTGAGTTTAATAACTGTCTTCTCAGAAGCCTCATTGTTGTCGTTAACAAGGGCTCCTCTTTTGGCATGTATTGCTCGTTCTAATTCAGTATCACTCGCTTCGAACCAGTCTGGTATGTTCATCTATTTCCCGCCAAATGTGGTCACTGCGGAGTTGTAGATGGCATCACTGATGTGAACCTACCACTCAACAGCATTGCCAGTAGGACAGTTTTGAAGGCGTGTTCGATGGTGTTGGCGACGCACTCGCGTAGGTCTGGTATTGCCGTTCTTCTGGTGTTAATGCGAGAGGGCTTTTTTGCTTAGTTCGATGGGTCCCCTTTGACTGGAGATAGATTTTCATGCAAACAATGCAGTGGTCGGTGTCAAAGTCAGCACGGTGATACCTACGTGTAGTGAGAACGAAGTTCAGTGATGATTTCCGTGCGATGACAAGGTCTAGCTGGCCCCAGTGATGGAATCTTTGGTGTCACCAGGATACTCAATTATGTGGCTTGGTGGCGGAGAATGTGTTGGTTGTGTAGATGATCTCGTATGGGCACAAATCAAGGAACCTCTATCCATTCTCGTTCAGCCTGCTGGCTCTAAAATCCGGTTGGACGAAGAGTCATTATCGGAACCCACTCGAATGTCTTTGATCGTGGTGTCAAGATTCTCATAGAATTGTTATGTGGTATCGGCTGGAGAGCAGAGCGTGCCAGCGTAAACACTCAGGATGTTCAGTGAGACTGAGGCGGCTAATAAGCGGAGAGACAAGATTCTGGCTGTGCAACTGGATGGCGTTTCTACAGTGCTGAGTAGTCATTTTTGTGCATGTAGAAATCTGCTATTTAATAGATTACTCATTCTCTCTCCCCCTCATTCTCTCATATATATATATATATATATATATATATATATATATATATATATATATATATATATGTGTGTGTGTGTGTGTGTGTGTGTGTTTGTGTGTGTTTTGTGTGTGTGGACGAAATTACTTACCTCTTCTGGGTTATAAGTTTGTAGTAATAAAGTTTTTTTGTGTTGGGATTCTCTTAATTTATCTTTTAATGTTACTATGAAGTCAAAATAACTTTCCGTGACAGGAAAATGATAGAGACAGCTTAAGTCGCGCTCAGGTGCTAAAAGGGTGACCGCTGAACGTTGCGGTAGGCTGATCCATGACGTGAATGTGCGAAAACTCACATAGGCCACAGGAAATAAAGGGTAGACACAAAAGGTAAATATAATGATGTTTTCCCCACATAGGATTAGAAGTGGCCAGAACTTGATGTTTGTTAAATGACTTTAAAAATTCGAACGAAAAGTTAAGATTCGAAAAGATCGTCTATTTTGTGGTTTAAGAAAGTAGCTACCTATTCGCATGTTTGAAGTAGGTATAATTAGTAAAGAATCCTTAAGTGTCACTCATACATTCTTTAAGAAATGTTTGATTCGAATGAAACTCGATCTACGAATGAACACACTTTTGCATCTGAAATAACTATTTATCTTAGCAAGGCGTTTAAGTGCGACGTTCTTTTCTCTCTCTACCGATACATTTCTAGTCTAGAGATCTTTATCAATTGAATGAGTTTATGTACCTCATTGTAATACATTTTTCTATTCCAGTAACTTTTTTCCAAGAACCGCAGGGCATGGGGAACTCTCTTCCTATTGACTGTGCTCCTCCTACCTATAACCTTGGTCTTTTCAAGACAAAGGTCAATAGACATATGTTATCTTTGTGTTTATCATTTCTTGTTCTGCTCAGCGTCTTGCGTCAAGTGGCCTCATGCCTTTTTTGGAGCGACCATAAAAAGAATTCCTTGCACTTCTCGTGGTGAAAATACTCTGAGACATTTCCCAGTTTTCTTTTCACACTGACCCATTCAACTCACCGCGTAGAAGGTGTTGTAACTGATTGATCATCTAATAATAATAATAATAATAATAATAATAATAATAATAATAATAATAATAATAATAATAATAATAATAATAATGAAGTAGATGAAAAACTGGTACATAAAAAATATTTTCACTCTACAATCGGAAGTTATTTTTAGAAAACAAAACCTAGCAGGTACACACGGCGTTACCCGGGAATGGATGATGACCCATGTGTATGTCTGATCCTAGCCCTTAATCCTGTATTAACATTTCTATTTTCACTATCTCCAAGTTATATAGAAAATAAAATAAAATAAGTTGAATAAATCATAAATGTAAACTTATCTTTGCTGTCCGACACAAGTGCTCACTCCACGATATTATTGTAAAAACTAAAATTGACGCCGTCATGCAATTCTTCGTAAAACTTAAACCAGAAAAAGTTGCAGGGTTTTGTTTTTTAACTCTATCCTGGACAAACATATATATAACACAATAATATAGATTTTGTTTTTGAACCGAAATTTCAAAATTGAGAAAAACTACTTTATTTTCTTGATTTACTTCATAACCTCCGTCATAGGAGGCCTCCCGTCCGCACTATTCTGCTCTCTGAATGAGCATGTTAATTCCTGTCATTTGAGACTCCCTCATTCGGTAAGGAGTGCCGAGTGGAATGAGCACTTACATTTTGTCACATCACGCTACCCTGCATCTTCTTTCGCGTTCATATTAATGTCTCCCTAGATCACTCAACTCTAATTTGTTGCTTACCTGTTTCAATATATTTATTTATAACTAGCCATTCCCTTGCGCATAACTATAAGGGTAGTAATTCAGTATAAATTCAAATGCATGCAAGCACCAGCAGTCGAAGAAAAACCTGCAGAAAGAAAGTAAAGCATTTGAAAATGTTTCTTTCGAAGTTGCAATGCAAGCAAACGGAATGTTTTGCGGCTGACAGCAGGCGATGACAGTTTCCATGAAACGGTTCACGAAAGTGAAAAACGAAAATGAAAACATAAAAAATTATTAAACTTTAAAAATCTTGTTAAATTATTGCGTCAACAACAACACTGCGTTTTGTTGACGAAGCGTTTAGTTTTATGAATCGTTAGCAAAACTTAAAACATGTGCGCGTTAGTTGTTTTGTTAATATTTATTCACATGAAGGTGCATGTAAAATCTGACACAAGGATAAACGTGAGAGTGATAAGTGGCTGGTCGACTCTAACTTAAACTAACAGTCTAAACTAGCTAAAATCATTCAATAATCCATCTGCCAAAATACCACACTCATACATCATTCAACATAACAAACTCATACAGAAAGTACCCTATTTTTAAACTCATACATCATGCATGCAGTGGGGAGATGTGCAAATATTTTTTTTATATACAAGATAATGAGTTTTTACAATGGATGCATGAAAAAAAGGATACTTATTAAATGTGGCAGATAAACTGATTCGCCAGTCGAAATGTTGATGCAGGCTGAAATGTTTTATAAACAGACACCCCTTTCGAAAGATGGAAGGGAGACCCGCATCTCTGGTGGATAAATCTACCTATCACCCAATTGGGGGAAAAGGGGGTATCTAATTAAATAATGCATACACTAGCTAGGTTAATAACTTAAAGTTACCATACAACTGGTACTAAACAAGTCCTAGGCTAAACAACTGTCAACATTCGTTGAGGCAACTCAATATCCTGTGCTTAAAGAATGTTCAAATACCACTCAATGCTATCTCCCATCGGTTACCTGCCTTTCATCAAATCCTGCCGCCGAGAGTTTTGCCTTCTAGGCTTTAATGCGAACTTTCAAGCAGTGTTTGCAAAATAAGTTAAGGTCTATAACCTCTGTAAAATGTTTTAATTACAGTAGATCAAATCACCTATCTCATTATTGCTCACAAGCTCAAAAATACAAACCTTTTTTATCCTACCAAAACGGGGTCCGGTTCGAAATCAACTGCGTTAAACATGCGAACCATGAAGCCTTCAACTAAATTGATCAGCGGCTGGACAATGGGCCAATGGATGAAAGCGTTATGCAACATCTCTTCATCATCGCTACACCAACACAAATAGGCGAATTCGCCGAACCAGCTGTATAAAGTTTATTGCCGACCCAGAAAGCATTTCTAATCATCACCCTGGTCAGAAAGGCTTCATCGTTGTTGAAGCATCCTAATTCAGGTGCTCAAGGACAGATTGGGTGTACCTCCCTCCTTGTCAAACCGAACGGGTCAATCCTATTACCCTAAAATCCGATATAACGCTTTTCGAGGCAACAGCCGGATGTCAGAGAGGCGTTCTTTCACCCGTAAAGGAAACTTGAGGGTTCAAGGACATTCGCGATAAAAGGAGCCCACGTGTCGAGGTAATCGACATGCCTCCAGTTTGTCCGAGTGCACGCGTTTTAAAGCCGAGAAGACTTTTTTAGTGTTTTCTTTTCAGAAGCCACCGTTTCCTTGATCAGGTTTACAAATTCGATCTAGGTAAAATAGCCTTGGCGTGTGTTGACGAATCACAACGCATGGCATACCTTGACTGCCTTCAGACGGATGCAAGTAGCAGATCTCACGACGGATAATAGCAGCCTTACCAAGCCAAACAAACTTGAATAACGCTCGCTGCAAACACCGCAACGTATCTGACCGGAGTGAAAGTACTGAAAAACGATATAGGATAAGCCGGTAGATGTGTGAGCCACACACCTCCGCCCTCCATTTTAATAAAAGATTTCTACGTCTCAACATCCCTGCTGCAGCCGTAACCGCTTTCAATATTTCCGACCAATTTTTATCCAGCTGGAAATCGGGACGAAACCAGACGCTGAGTATACTGCAAGGTTCGTCGATCCAGCCAAAAGGTTCTCTGTAGAAGTAAACTCTTCCAGACACCGATGTTCAAGGCCACGGACTTGTCACAGTTGATCTTGGCCCCTCTTACTTTTTATACGTTCTGATTTCTATGTCGATGATATTAATCTCAGCACTGCTCGATACAAGCACAGTAACGTGGTCGGCATAGGCGGAGTACTTAAAAGTAGTGCAAGCACCTGTCAAAGTAATGCTGCGTAGGACCGGATTCACCTAAAGCCTGTGAAAGCAAGGTTCTAACTCAAAACACATAGAGCATCAGTGAAAGCGGACACCCATGGTGAATTCGTCTGGACAGATTGAAATGTTTCGACCTGAAACAATTCACCTCCACTATATCGCTGGCGACCAGTTCAGCCTAAATTCAGTAATATTCCTTAAAATAGTAAATAAATCTATTATTTATTCATAAAAATTCGAATTCGCTTGAGAATAATTTTTTACTTGTCTAAAGTTACATCAATTTGCTTGCAAATGCGTATTTCGATCATATGAAGACGAAACTAAGTGCACAGCTGATCTCTTCTAACTTCGTCACTCATATAGACACATGTGGCACTAACCCTTTCATCAACGTAAATATAAAAATATCTCAAATATAGGAATATTATAAGATTATGTAGCCAATAGAAATTGTAAACCATAATAGTAGATAACACAACAGTAATAAAAGGTAAAGGTAAAGGTTGCATAGCCTGGACGCACACTGCCCATGACCGTAGCGGCGGTGATTTGTTAAGAATCACCATGTCTAGGGCACAGCATGCCTTGAACCTTCCCTGAGTTTTAGTCAGGTACCCATTTGGAGAGAGAGAGTTTGCAGACCCGAAAATTCGCATGCCGTGAATGGGATCGAACCCGGGTCGTCCAGCCCAAAGACAAATGTTATAACCACTCGTCCACAGGCCCTCCCTTTATTATTATTATTATTATTATTATTATTATTATTATTATTACAACAGTAATACTCTACTATAAAACATTTAAATATAGAACACTTCACATGCAACAAAAATAATTGAAGCAACATAGCCTAAATCTAGCCTACAGATAAGAAAATGGTAAGAGAGCTCTGTCATGAGAATATTAGCAGACATTATTTTTTAATTTCAACTGTGCTTATTAGTGAGGTACGGGTAACTAAAAAAACTACATAATAAAGTTAATAACCAATAAAACAATTATCATACAAAATATAATGCCAAATAAATGCTAAATAAATAGGAAAAAATGCACCCACTCCACTATAAATATAGGCATACAATTAATGTAGGGAAGTAATATGGGTATTGATACTTGACATTATTCTCTCACAATACAAGTTAAGTATAAAACGTAATCACAGTTTACTTTAGGTATAAATTTCTTTAAAAAGTACTTTTAAATCCTCATAATACTTTATAATGAAGTAATTAGCACTATTTAATAGAAAGTAATAAATCCATAATAGCTTGTTTCAAAAGTTTGATCATATCTGTGTAACTATAAACTGTTTTCGTTTGAAAGGGACTAACTCTTCTCTTAGTTTCGCATTAAATAGAAACTTACTACTTAAGTGAAGAAATATGAGCAATTAATATTATCTTGGTGTTAATTAAAACAATTTATAAATAAATACTTAACATCTTCCACCAAAACACCGTAGTATAACAATCTTAGTAATGCTTGAATGGATTGCTGAATATATATAGCTAGCTCCCAACTGATGAAGTTAAAAGAGATCAGCTCTGTACTTAGTTTCGTATTCAAATGACCTAAATAGGCATTTGTAAGCAAATTGATGTAACTTAAGGCAAGTAAAACTTACCCTCAAGTGAATTCGAATTTTTATAAATAAATGATAAAATTTATTAACTATTTTAAGGAATGCTACTGATGAAAATTTATAAATGTCTGCAACCTTTTAGGATGTGCTAGTTCTTAACTGAAAAATTAAAAATGGCGTACAAGTGAGTCTACCCAAATGTAAGTTTGCTTGTTTCTTTGTTTTGTATTTGTTTTCGCAAAAAATGACCCACTATATAGTGTAGGTTTTATTCAAGTCATTTCAATCAAAGAACTGTTTATTCTTTGTGAGTTTTTTCTGATGAGCTTGTAGTGTGGCAGAGAAAATATAGACATACAAATGTTGGTTGGCTGACGGCAAACGAAACGGACCGTAAAAAATAGATTTCACGGAAATGTTACGTTTTTGTAAATGTGAAAAAAAATAAAAATAAAAAATAACAATAAAAAACATGGTTATTGCAATATAAAATTAACCTGACTTATATATGATCTCTTGTTACATATTGAGAATCATCGAGCTGGATCTTTTAAAGAGACTGCCTATGAAAAGGGACTGATAGTATATGCTAATACATATATTGTCATAAGTAATATATATATATATATATACATATATATATATATATATATACATATATATATATATACACACATATATATATATATATATATATATATATATATATACAGGGTGGGCCAAAATAAGGGTCCTATCTTTAAATTTGAATAACTTGAATTTGAATAACTTCCACAAAATAAAAGTTAAACTCACCAAACTTTATGTGTGTGTAGACTGACCCTTCCGAGATTTTTTGAAATAAACAAAACAAATTTTAGCCGAAAAACACTTCTTAAAACTTACAAAAACTAAAGTATTGTTTTTTACACTGTTTTGAGTTTTTTAAGCAAAAATAATGTTTTCTAAATGAGGGTGCGTTCCTTAGGGCTAATACGGCTCATGCTTGCTTCGGAAGGGGTCCTTTACTTATTCTAAAAAAAAAAAATTTTTTAAATCAATAAATAAAAAAGTTATGAATTTTTAAAAATAGGACCCTTATTTTTGCCCACCCTGTATATATAAAACGTAATTTCTCTATAAAACACCTATTCAGCCACGCACCAACAAGTAGTGTTTCCTGATGCAAAGCATGAACAAATGAGTTCTTAACCTAATCAGATCTGCACTGTCTAACAAACCCGATCCCCTGTCATATCGCCGCTTCTTTTACAAGAACTTCTAATAGAATCTGCTCTCACGAACTGACTACACGTGTCTCCCCTTAATGTAAATACTTCTGACAACCCTGACTAGCATTAAAATCCCCCTTCACTGGATAGGTACCCCAGATTCCCCAAAACTTTTTACTCTAATAACTTGCATTTGGAATTCCCTCTCTGTTTCCTGTTTCCTGTTTCCCCGACTGTACTGACACGCAGAACTGTAAATGTAATATGAACTAACATATTGCAGCACAACTTCCCTACTGAGGATGCTCCTCTAAATATGGCCCTTAATAGCAGTAGCCCATCACGTCCTAGTGACAATATGTCTTGTTTGAGGTGGATACAAAGGTTTAAAAACATAATATAAGTACATGAGAAAACTAAGAACTGAGATATTTTTCAGCGTTTAAATAAATATTAGTATTTCTCAGCGATTTAATTGAACATAAGGTTGACGGTGATATTTTAAAGAATCTCTTTTATATTTAATTATAATTTATTGTTGTTGAAGGTTTTGGGTCCCAGTATATCATTAACAAATGGAGAGTTATGCAAAACTTAAAGTTTATAAAAGTTCAGTTTTTTTGGCGTCTCGTGAAAGCTTCCCTCTGAAAGATTGAATAGTGTCAATTCTCACTTTTTTACTGATAATGAAGTTGAAATACGTCTTTCTCAGTTAATCGGCAACGGGTGAACTGTATTTAAACGGCCGAAGTAAGCTGGATTCCTTTGCGGTTAGAATAACCATTACAGATTGGCTGTCTATGTCTAACGTTATGAAGCAGGACAGGGGTTTTGAACAGGGATCGCTGTTAGACGGGTTTGAGGTAAAAGTTAAAAAAAGAACAAAAGAACAAAGAATTATTTTTGAAAAAAATAAACAAACTGAAAATAGTCCTTGTCCATGGCGTCTGTATGTCAGAAGAACACGACCAGCAAAGATTGGTATTGTCCAGGAAAGCGCTGAGTGGAGAATCGGTTCAAATGTTGACGTCGGAGATAAGATCAGATGATGTAAGCAAAAATTGTTTAACATGTGCATTGTTGATGCTGAGAGATAGAAAATATCTAACAGGTGGTCGACTGGTATAGAAAAGGAGGAGATCAGTGTGACATCATTCATGCCCAAGACTTGTTTGCTTACTTGTGAATGTGATTAACTGTGGAATGAAAAACATCTGGTATAACCTAAAGAACAAACTGTCTCGCATATTTTCCTCTGTCTTATGAAGGGAAGCAACTAATCTCAAACAAGAAACGAGAAAAGTACACGACTGCTTGTAGTGGCTTGGCCAATCATGTAGCAGAGAGTAAATGGGATGTTTCATGGCCCAGCAGATGTTCTTTATCTTAATGCATCACACTGTTCAGTGTTTATTAGATTTCGGTTAGCAAGACAAATTGGATATCAGAATGGCAATAGTTTTTCTGGCTTAAAAAAGTAATCAACCCGCACGAATCTCAGATACATATTGCCCGATTCTTTTGTCTGGTTTTCGTTTTCAGTTTATTTTAATTAAATAAAATGTCGATATAACTAAAGGAACCACGTCAATATATATATTTTTATATATATACATATATATATATATATATATATATATATATATATATATATATATATATATATATATATATATATATATAAATGAAGGAGAGTGGAAAGGAATTAGAGAAAGCAAAAGCCAAATCAAAATTCAATTCAAAAGTTCAAAGCAAGGTATAATCCGCAAAAAGGCAATTTATTCAAGTTAAATTTTCCTTAAGCCAGGCTTTTCAAAGATCAAAATCTTATCATCAGAGGAAGTCGCTGGGATAGATAAGTTAGCAATGGCCAAGATTTAAAATTTGAAAAAATGAAATAAAATAAAAATTGTAGGGAAGGAAACGTAGGGCAAAACTGTGCCAGGGTGCAAGCAAATGTCCGATTGCCAAAAAGTCCGGTGTCGAAGAGTCCAGCGGAGAGGATACGATGTAGATAGGTAGGTCGTTAGAGGCACGAGAAGTAATGAGAGAAGTTTCAAAGTTAAACTCCAAGAAGCCACAACTTCAGGTACGGCGAAAATAGAAAATATATATATATATAGGGGGAGAGAGAGAGAGAGAGAGAGAGTAAGAGTGAGAATACTTGTCATAGGATCTGTAAAATGAATCCCCTGAACAGAACAGTTTTGCACTCCTTACTATGACAAAACTCAATATATAGTCATAATAAACCTTATGTCTAGAATCCTTATTCCAGTTTCGACCGGTATATATTATATGATCTCGATACTAAAAAATGTTTCAAATTTGATGTGTGAGTTTAAGAGGTCTACGTACTAAATTAAAATTAAGCGAATCTTTCATAATTAGTGTCTAATGACTATAGACCAGAGTCAATGCAAGTCAATTCCATATATTTGAACTATTCAATACGAGTCCGTATTTTACACCTAAACACCTTTTATAATACTCTAAGAAAACTGTCATTTAAGGAAGATTTATTAATTGATTGGATTATCTGACAATCCACGAAAAGTTACCACCCGTTGCCAAAAACTAAATCAAACTAAAAATAGCTCACATGACGACCACTTATGCAGAGCAAGTGTGCCTCAAATTTCATAATTATCGGTTAATTAGTTTAAGAGTGAATCAAGCACATACAAATATATAAACATATACAAAGACTTCCTTTGATTACATGTGTTTATATATATATATATATATATATATATATATATATGTATATATATATATATATATATATATATATATATAACAATCTCTTAATCTTTGTAAATATCTGCGTCTGCGCCGTTCCCTATTTAATTACATGCACAACTTAATTAATACCTATATCAACATGCTTGTATAAATAGTCAATTATACGTGTCGTTATTTTTGTTTACACTATAACTTTGCTTCTCTGTGGACTTGTGTGTATGTGTAATTAAATGTATACGAATTTTGGTGGGAACATTATTTGTGTCTAGAATTAGACGGGATGCTCTACCATATTTAGTCATTGTTCTTTTCACTCCTACCGGAAATGACTATTTACTTCCTGTTAGCAAATAGTCATCCATCGACGTCCCTCGTTGAATGTATAATTGTGAAACATAAAAATTACAATATATGCCTGTCTCTCTGTCTCGCCCCTTTCTCACTCTCTGTGTGCATTTTTGTTTTTCATCTTTTCGCATATCAATGCAATAAAGTTAGATCAACAACGCAAATAATCTAATTGTTTTTGTTAGCGGTCGGTAATTTCCAGCACACTGCGGCAACCGGACCGGTCCCTGAACAAACGAACGATAAGAGATTCTAAAAATCGAGTGCCAATTTTGGCTAAGAT
>OY744537.1:4895482-4917982 GCA_963556195.1 Sepiola atlantica | reverse complement strand
AAAAATCTATAAATTATCATAGTGTGTATAAAAAATAATTGCAGAGTCCTCAATTTATTAAGTAAAGGCATAATATATTCATGTTAATATTACAATACAATTATCTTCTGATTACCCATCCGAACCGGCGGTTTCTTAAGCAGTGAGCTTTTGTAATCAACTCCATTATCGTTTATTAGAAGCTTTCGCTGATGATAGTAACAACCACTGCACCAGTAAGTGCCGGTATAAATGGCTAATCTGCATATAATTGTAGAATTATATTTGTGTTTTTTTCATATATCTATACTAGCAAGAAGGAGCACGGTTGCCCGGGATTGAATTGGGAACATTATTTTCTTTTGCGTCCATTTCAGGACATCATATTGTCTATTTTGTTCTTATTTTACATTTTATAATATTGTTTTTGGAAGTTGAAGCCGGCCTTGATTGGGTGGAACAGGGTGTAAATATAGTGGTATTTATGTAAATAGGTTTCCATAGTTTTTTTTCATAATTTAAGCGTTTAAGTATCACTCGGTGTTGCCCGTGAATACATAAGGATCCTTGTGCACTTTTGCTCCCAGCTCGAAACCCTACATTAAACTTTCTATTCTTATTTTCAATGTCTATAATTTCATGTTGAAAATGAAATCAAACAAAATGTCGCATTTCCTTTTTATTTATTTCAAATACGAACTCAATACCTCACGATAATATTTTACTTATATTTTACTCATATTTGATTAAAATTAAATATAATTATCCAAGTAAGCTGGCTAAAGTAGTGTAAGAATATATATATATATATATATATATATATATATATATATATATATATATATATATATATATATATATATATATATGAAGGAGAATGGAAAGGAATTAGAGAAAGCAAAAGCCAAATCAAAATTCAATTCAAAAGTTCAAAGCAAGGTATATTCCGCAAAAAGGCAATTTATTCAATTATATATCTATATATATATGTGCGTGTGTGTGTGTGTTTGTTGCAATCTCTATCCAAAATCCTAGGAGTAGTTTGTGAACAAAAAAGCAAATAAACAAACAAACATATACGAACTAAAACTTACACACACACACACACACACACACACACATATATATATATATATATAATTATACATATATTTATATGTGAGTATGTGAGTGCATGCGTGCGTGCAAAAGCACATCCCTATTAATGGGTGAGTCAGACCCCTAATTCTCTAAATCTAAAATGACTTTTATTATTAAGATGGAAAGCCCGACGGAAACATTATTTCGGCGATGAGTCAAATCGACAAACATAAAATAAGCAAGAAGACGAACAGATGAAATATTGGATAAACGAGTTGTTAAACCAGTTTGAAAATAAATTACTTTCACAAAACCGCCAATAATTATTCACCATTTACAAAAGACAAAAATACAGAAAGAAAAATGCATGCGCAATCGTAAATTAGTATATGTTCTTGAATCTGAGGCTTTTTCCAGTCGGCCATGTTGTTTTTTTTCACGGACGCTTTGCATAGTAATCATTCTATTTTCTACACCTTCATTTAACGATTGAAGACAACGTTAAAGTCGATATTCATCGCTGATAGTTTAATACATATAATAACACGTTTGAACGCCATACTCCAAAATAATGAGATCGTTGATTTTAGTAGAATGCAAAAAAAATTATCGCTGATTATTTGATGTCGCGTTTTGCCCAAAATAAGATTTTATCCGTTAAATTAAATAAGACATCATAAGTAGAAATTTGTCGTCAGTGTCCCTATTTACTTGTCTCCCCACGAGGGCAGAGCTACACATATGGTCGGTTTTTGACTGTGGAGAAAATTCAGCAGCCCCAAAAGGGGCACTCTAAATAAGGACTAAAAACTACCTAAGTCTATCAATATGTTTTCATAAATGGCCGATAGGCAAAACAATGACGAGTAATATCAGGATAGATACTACACTTTGCTCCTAGACAATATGCCAAGACATTATGTTTTTATTTATTCAAAGAATATATAGCTGAAAATTATGTTTACGGTAAAAAAAATACTACCATCTACATGAATTAATGCGAAAGTTTTTCCGTCTATATTAAAACCAAAGCAGGTTATGCTTATTTAATTCTAATGATAACAGACTCTTTTGAAATACAGTATGTATAGTAAACTCCAAACTTGCTCAAAAAGAACTCGATATCCCTCATTTGTATATTTGTTTTAAGTTACTAATAAATAATTATTATTTAATATACATTGCTAATTTTTTATTGCTAAAGTGTATTTGATTAATACAAATATTAAAGCTATTTAAAACAAAAAACGGATAGCGTTTTAAACATTTTCACGGGATATAATTTATATGAAAAGTTAATATTATACATGAAGCACCCCAGAATCAGAAACGAGAAAAAGGTCACATGCCCGCTTTCTTAACTCCTGGTTGGCTTCGCAGAATTGTTTACAAAACGTTAGAGATTTAAAAAAAATAATTAAAAGAAAAGTTACACATTCTTTTAAGCAAAAAGTGCAAACGAACGAAATAACATTTTAAAATACATAATTTAATTTCCAAAACGTTTTATAATAAACAAACTAACAAATATATCTAAATAAATATATACAAAATATTTTTTCATTTATCCCACTTATCTTATAATTAAAACGGGTTACTGTTATTTTAATTATTAATACAACATAAATATCTGATATTCTGTATATATAGTGCATAAAAACGATTAAGACAGGAACTTTTGACTTTTTGACGGAAATTGGGAACATAGTACGTTTGACATATATATATATATATATATATATATATATATATATATATATACATATATATATATATATATAAATATATATATATATATATATTGTGTGTGTGTGTATTGTGTGTGTGTATTTAGACAGCATTTTCTCATTTCAGTAAACATTGTTAAAAATAATAGAATTCTGTTTAATTATACCTGTTTTTTATTTATATTTTTTCTGGTGGTCTTTTTTGTATTACAATCAAAAAAATTAATAAATGTTCCATAGATTTCATAGGTTTCACGAACGTTTTCGATTCTTCGTCAAATCATCCTCAGGTGTCAAAAGCAAATGAACGACTTCCTGGAACAATGCAAAAAACGTTCTATGTGTGTTTCTGCGCCGTCTATTTGACATTCTCTTTCTTCTCCAGCTTTTTTGTTCATTTGCTGCTGACAAAATTCCTGAAATTAACCGATTTTCATGAAACTTTCCGTATTTATTATTCACTGATCACGGATTATACTGAACCCATTATTGTACTTTATCTTAGATACAATGTATTATTTTGTGAAAACAAAATACACCTTAACTAAAGTTACATTTTTAAATACTGATAAAAAAAACGCATTTTTTTTACTTTGTAAAGGAAATTAAAGCACTATAGATGTTAACAATTTTAAAAAAATGTCAAAATATTTCTTATATATTACGAAGAAATCCGTAAATTCCGTGTTAATTACATTCAATATAACTCAAAGAAAATCTTTATTTCGAACTAACGATATTATCATTGAATAACGCATTGTTTAATCAATATTTTGAAAAAAAATATAATTGCAATACACATTTATTGAAATTTAAATATTAACAGTTTCCGAGAAAATAAAAACGCGATAGTATTATATTTCCCCTTCGCGCATGAACGGGTAATCATCAGCGTCATTTTTTTTTATAATCTTGAAAATAAAAACAAGTTTGAAAAAATTGAGAAACTGAGCCGTAGAAAAAAATAATTTAAAAAATAGAATAATTTATACTAATGATAACCTATCAGACGGATGGATGCACAGTATTTCAATATACAGACGAGATTTGCACCGTCACTCGGAGTCATCAACATAAAATCCAATTGCTATCCAATGTGTTAATCGCTGGCAGTCATATTGTTTTTCCATGCACCAAAAAGAGTTACGACGTAAAAAGTTTTATCGCCTACAAAAAAGAAAGTTTTTGATGAAAAATAAACTTTTATTTTTTTTCATACAAGAAAAACTCGTTTAACACAAAATGAAAACGTTAAAACTAGAATTTATTGGAAAATAAAATCTCATTGAGTTCAATATATATATATATATATATATATATATATATATATATATATATATATATATATATATATATATATATTTACCCTTAAATCAATACAATATAACATTAGATATAGATTATATATATATATATATATATATATATATATATATATGTATATATATATATATATGTATATATATATATATATGTATATATATATATGAATGTATATATATATAAGTATATATATATATTTCTCTGAAATTCTTGGTCTGATGAGGTTGACTTTCTGGGAAAAGTGCAACCGAAACATGTATGCACATATGTAACCAATAATGTTTGTATAAATAAAAATGTATACTTATAAACAGCTCTACTTGTTATGGAGCACTTTTTATAAACACTTGAGTTTCAACGGATTTACATTTACAGAAACTGATACAATACATGTACTATATATATATATATATATATATATATATATATATATATATATATATATATATATATATATATATATATACATAAGTATATATATGTGTGTATATATATATATATATATATATATATATATATATATATATATATATATATATATATATATATATGATATACGAGAAAAGGAAAGATCTTACGCTTCAAGAGTCCATTCATACGTTTCGCCGAACTGTTACGAAAGTGTTACCATGAGTGAGGTTAGATAATTGACAAAAGAATAGTTTATCAATTGTTCGACACCTGCCTCTTGAGAAAGGCATCGTAACAGTTCGGCGAAACGTTTCCATAGACTTGAAGCGTTAGATCATCCCTTTATCATTTTATCTCATACCTTTTGATTCAGTTCATTATATTTGTCATATATATATATATATATATATATATATATATATATTGATCAATTTAGTTACCGTGTATGGAATAGGACGAAACGAATAGTTCAACAACTTTATATTTAACCACATCTCCTTCTTTTCTCACTATTCTTCTTCTTCTATATTTTTCATAAATCGGGTTACTTAATTTCTACACACGTGAATAGTTTGTTCCTTTTCAAATAAAAATGTTTTTTTTATAATTTAAAATTAAGAAAAGGAGGAAGAAAATTTAAAGTTATCTCTCTCTTTGATCTTATACACTTTATAATAGAATTTTAGTGTCAATGCTGGAAACATTTCACTCTTTCTCTTTCATGTATCATAATGTAATATTGTCATCGTTACTAACAGAAAGAGATTTGTATAAACAAGCACACGAGTTATACTTAGTTGATATCAAATAATTACTTGTTTATATATTAATCTGAACTCGATTTTCTTCATCATTAACATCAGTAGCAGCTACAGATGCAGCAGCATTATCGTTTGATGTATTTGTTCCCACGTATTTAATTGCCTCAAAACGGGAGTAAAATCTGGTACAGGGTCGATTTCATTTAGGAACCAGCTGTGCTATGAGACGCTTGAACTAGTTACTAAAATTGACCTCAGCTTTCTCGGCACTCTTACACTTATCTAAGGTACATAAGCATATGTGCTTCATCCTAGTCTTGCTATCCGTAGTGTCTACAAGTGTAAAATAATGATGCAGACATGTTGAGTAAGAACGCATAAGACGTCACGCGGAGGCTAAGGCATGACCCCGTAATAATGAAGAAAGGCCGAAGACTAGATAGATTGTCAATTAGGCTAAAATAACAGCGGAAATAAATCGGTGACCTTTGAACGAGCCCAGGTGTGTGAGGTCGACGAGTTCATTTTGGAGTATGACGTCCTAAAACAACGACTCAGTAACCTTTAAAATAGTACAGGTGCACTAGGCCAGAAGAAGAAGGCACCCGTCGTGCAAAGTCAGACATTAAAACGGCGATTTTAAACGAAGGAAGACGGAGCGTTTACGTAGCAGAGATCGAGTTGGAAGGATATAGAGAAAAACTTGCCGTGGGTCAGCCCCGAAGGGAGATACCCCCACCACGGCCGAACTGCCGTAAACAACTGGCGTAGGGATTACAAGTAGTTCCTAGATTTTGGGAGAAGACTGCTACAGAACGTATTGTCGAGGTTCCCTCTAAGTTGCAAGGTAAATCACTCTGCCTGGTTTTCGTGAAAATAACATACGTTGGGTAGATTCGAAAATCAACTACCGGCAAGATAAAGAAAGAGGTTTCTTCGTAAGACAAGGGAAAGAACAATAATGCCAAAGGACTTCTGCTAACAAAAATATTTAATTATATATATATATATATATATATATATATATATATATATATATATATATATATATATATGTGTGTGTATGTGTGTGTGTACCCAACTTACAGCAGCTGGTGGTGAAGAATAAAGAAACAGAGTTTCTCGAGCACGTCCTTGTCTCTATCGTTGTGTTGTATTTGATGCTACCAGATCCCGCGAAGGAACGGGTATTGCAACATAAGGAGGTACTGTTCAAAAAGAACTCAGTAGTTGAAAATGTTTGTTTGTTTCCTGGTAGTTTTAACTGTGACATTCGGCTCTCATGTGTTGCACCTTCTTCTAAGTATATACTGCGTAAATAATAACTGAAACACCCCGAACCATTACGAACTGAATGTCTCACCAACTTCGGCTTTTTATATTTGTATTTATTTACACACCTCATAAGAAATAAATAAAAATATATGAATGAATTGCATAAATATAGATATAATGCGGGGTTTATAACGAATTATATGCATGGACAAAAGCAGTGAAATAACATTTTGCTCTGTTCGCTGTTCGTGCTTTAAAGGGACAAATATGTGCGTATTGTGGTTTTGTCGTTTTGCGAAATCACGAAAAGCTAACGCATTTCGGTTCCTTACTCGGTCTGCTATTTGGTTTTTTTCCTTCTTGCTTTGACTTGAGTCATCCATCAACATGAAACATTTGGAAAATTCGTGCGCTAAGATACTCTTTCACATATTGCGGTCAGAAACTCTAATCCCGAAGTATCAAGGGCGTTAACCTCGATACTATTATTAAACTTCATTATATTTTAACTAATGGCTGATTTTATATGCGGCACACAAATCCTGCATATAGTCCATGGTACTCTACTAACTGAAGCAGCAATGAGTTCCCCTTGTAAAATATATTTGCATCTGCAAAACCATGCTGTTGTCAGAGCAACATAATCAGTTTCTCAATGAGTGCAACTAGAACTCCTGCTGACCGTTGAATAGCAGGATTTGTGGTTAAGGCTTACTCCTCTATATCTGCTTATGCGTATTAACAGGATAACTTCGAGTGGGATTTCGTTCCTCATTACGCACGAAAGGTCATTCATTATTGAAAAGCGATATATTGCGCGTCGCATAGTGCTGGGATGCATGATCAGTTGAGGACCCCTGGCGGCCAACCCGGAAAGGTAGCACGCCTCTGCAAAATTCTTAAAAATTCTATGTAGAATTAATAATTGAGAGAACCTTTTAAAGGTGTACGATCATCTCTATCAGTTGCTCTGTCACGCTTAAGTTCTAAATAACATTTCCTCTCTCTGACACGCTGTAGTTCTAAATAACATTTCCTCTCTCTGACACGCTGTAGTTCTAAATAACATTTCCTCTCTCTGTCACGCTTAAGTTCTAAATAACATTTCCTCTCTCTGACACGCTGTAGTTCTAAATAACATTTTCGCTGCGTCAAAAGAAGTTCAGAAGAGGTTCTGTCCACCCGTAGACCTGTAATGCATAAGTTTGAAATGGCATTTTCAACGCTAAACGCCTAGATTGAAATGGACGTATCTCAATAATATCGTCTCTTGTTTCATTATTTACTTAGTAAATCTGATTGTATCTCGGTTGTAGATGACTCATTTTCAGAGTAACTAATAGTTGAAAAAACAAACAAAAACAAAAGAAGTTAGCAAAATTATCCATGAGGATCATCGCCGAACATTTAATTAAACTTTAGTATTCATTCATCTCCCTACGAGGACAACTTCCTACTCTGTTTGCTCTCTACGGATCACTCGAGGAACATTCCGGTTCTAACTCGAATCAACGCCCCATTTCTCACGCACCTGCATCGTTCGTATCGTCATCTTGGGGTCGGGCATTAATTAGTGATAGACGAGATACAACTCCCCCCCCGACCCTTAGAGTTGTCAGATGAGGTGCGAGTATAATTGCATGATAGTAAGAAGTGGGAAATGATGGTGTGGTAATTGCATAAATAGGAAAAAAAGAAAACAACATTTCAAATGAAACCGAAGTCGAAAATGGAAATTAAAGGAATTCAAACAAAATCCACTTTTCTCTTATCTCTCTTCGTTTTTCTCTTTCGTTGTTTCGTTGTTTCGTTTCTGTAATTTCGTCTTTTAGTTTTTCTATCGACATCTGTTTGTAAAGTTTTGGATTGCATTGAGTTGTTGTGTCTATCAGCGAATCAGAGAACTTGCTTATTTTGAAAGTCTCACATATGGCAGAACAAGGATTTGCGCGTGGAACAAACAATAAATGTTTTTTAAAACTAATGAGGCACCATTTATCAAGGCTAAAAGCCACTCAAGGATGAGAATCTCTTAGATTAGCAGGTGAATATGAGTATTATGAAACGATTGAGAATTCTGACAAGCATTTATTGACATTAGATTTGAAGATGGCCATGTTGTAGCTATCAGGGAAGCAGTGTTGTACGACGAGTTCCACAGATGAGAAGTTCTTGGAAAGCAAGCTTGTTAGATCCACGGAGAATAAAGTAAAGTATTTGCAGTTGTTGTTGTAAGTGAAGTTATTGTGAGATTTTTAAAACTAGGGACGAGAGATATAATCGCAATCGAGAATTTTGTATGATGGCAACGAGAGTTGCGAAATTCTATTAATATATTTTGTTCTGAGAAAGGGGTTCTTGAAACCAGAATGAACGACCCCAACTTGATTGCAAAATCAAGTTTGAACTCTGCCAGGCTAGTAAGAGTTCTCTGAGTGGCACTTCCACAGATGTGGCAGCAGTACCCGATCGTAGAATTTACCTGACTCTTTTATAAGTAGAGAATCGCAGCATGGAATTATTTTCTTTTCAGATCAACATCCAACCATCTTTCCAGCAACTTCCCAGTTTACGAGAGTAGAAGTTTTTAATCTACACCAATATATATGAGAAAAGAATTTGAATAGAATTTGCAAAATGTTTAAAACTATGAAAATGGTAGATAAAAATAATACGATCAAATTAACTAATACAGTGATATTTTTAATATTTTTCTTTTATTATAAATAGATCTTCCTAAAAATAAGTGAAGATGTTATTTTTAGATGCACAAGTTTATATTTTAGTACTCCTTGTAAAATTGAAAGTAACATGGGATCCGTATTGCCTACTTTATTTCTTATCTTCTATCTTCTTTTTCTTCTGCTTCCCCTTCATTCATCTCTCATGTCTGTGTCTTTTATTTTCCATGTAAGAATAACATCATCATTCATTTCCGAGGAAGTTCTTTTTATTAATACTGGCGAAATATTAAAAATCTCAACGTGTAAACCGATTGAATTGAATTGTATTCGTCTATCCGCTTTTTACCATTCATCTCTAAATATACACATAACAGTAGATGGTAACCCAGTTTGAAATTAATTACGCTTCTATGATTGCAAATGTAAGCCACATTTTGGCATAAAATTATTGAAATTTTGTTCACTAGAAACAAACATTTTGATAAAATATGCGAAGCACAAAAAGAAGGCGTAACGCCTCAGATTGTATTTCGCCCGACATATTTTCTCATTTTAAAAAAGAAAAATGTATTTTAATTAAGCCTTTCCAGGAGAGCGAGCTTAAACGAGTCTGGTGATGTTTGTTGTTTTTGTTAATATTAAAGTTGCGAAATAAAAAAAAAACTGGCTCTCAAAAGTAAGTGACGCTTGAAAGTTTCCTTCTCTCAAAACAAATATGAACATTAATAACCGTTAATTTATGACTTTATCTAATTTCCTGCTAAGCCACGCCCCCTTTTTTTTTAAAAAGTATGGTTGGTCAGTTGTGTAATGAAGTTAAACGTTTCAACAGAAACTGATTACGAAATCACTAATTTGATTTTTTCATATATTAATATTTTCTTTAAAGTACTATTTTATCAGCACTAAAAAGAGGACTTTATTTTACTTATTTATAAAAAAAATGTAAACTTTTATCATTTTTGTTCATTTTTAGTCAAGCGAGTCCTATTGAAGCCGAAATGGTGTTCACATAAACAAAAAGGATATTTTTAGCCTAAAAAAAGGATGATTCTGCTAGGCCAGTGAAAATGGGGCGCTTGTGTTTCTCGGGGATGATATGACAGTAAAACACGTTGCTTTTTTCTGTGGAAAGGATACTAAGAAGGAAGATTATAAACGAAAAAGTGAGGGAAAGATTTGCTATGTGAAGACTAATGGACGAATCTTATTTTGGTTCTTTATACAAGACTCAAAACGCTTCAGGTTATAAATAGCACCATCTGTTGTCTGTCACGTTTAAGATAGAAATATAGTTTTATTTTGTCTGTCACGCTTTAGTGTGACATTGTATTAACGTAGGTACTCCACAATGCCGAGCGTTTAGTAAAGGGTATTACAGTACAATTTGTTAAGTCTTAGGTATAGCTCGAACACCGATCTCTCGACACACTAGCGAACGCTCAAACCATTATGCCAAATGACAATCCAATTGTGAAACGCACAAATTAAAACAACGAATCTTATTTCAGATACGACTACGTTCCTCTATAACAGACTCTGTCTGTCGGTCTTTTATATTTTACGTTTAAAATAGCATTTTCGTGAACTGTCGCGCTTAAGTTTAAAATATCATGTCCTGTTGCTTGTTACACGTAATTATGTTGTTCTGTCTGTCACGCTTCACTTTTAAATAGCGTTTTCATCGATACACGCGCAGATTAAATGGACGCATCTTAAAATCATCTGCGATTAGGATTATGGCGGAAAGACTTTTCAATCTTAAGCTGTCTCGAAATAGAACCAGACAGACTTTAGTATGTTGGATAAAATCAAAGACCAGCGAAGACATTCTGACTAATTGCGTTTTAAACTATTTTACTTACAGTTGAAGAAGTCCAGAATTCAAATGGTGTAGATTGAATGCAGCCTCATTATGTCACCTATTTTAGGGTGTGTAAACGTGTTATCTCTTGAACGGATCTGTATCAAGTCTCTTTTGTTGCCACGAGTTGCGAAACACGGCGTTGTCATAAGTGGGCGACTCTTACGTTCAGAATAAATGACTAGATGAGTTACAAATATTTTAACATATGCGCATTGTTACACACACACACACACACACACACACACACACACACACATATATATATATATATATATATATATATATATATATATATATATATATATATTATATTTATGAATAAATATTAAATTATTTATAACCTAAGGACGCTAGCGTTTAAAACCTATTGATCTGATCAGTGTATGAAAGTAACAATTTAAGACAGTGTGTGTGTGGGGGGGTGCAAACCCAGTTTACAGAGTCAGCCTAGAATAGTCAAGCAGTTGCGCTATCCCCACGGTCACTGGAAACTAACACGTGATTAAGGGAAATTAAGATCTATGTGTGCTTTGACAGCAGACAGAAGACTAATCGAGTGGGTTCGACGAACGTATTCGGAACTTTGATTAAAGTTGATTGACCGACAATTTTAACATCCCTGAGCGTTCTCGACTTTAATGGGGCTTACAGTAATACTGATAATAATATTAATATAATATTATAATATAGTTTATTTATCTGTTACGGTAAACATGGGGATATCAGTGAGAATGTGTAGTGTTTAAGTTGTTTTGTGCTAATTTTTTTTAAATGAATTCCCCTTTTTAAGAGAAGATTTCCATAATTGCTGCTTACACATTTTGAAAATTATATGATAATAAAATAAAACCAATTCTAATTTTACCTAAATTATTGCTGGTTTTACCTAAATTATTGGTGGTTTTACCTAATTTATTGCTGGTTTTACCTAATTTATTGCTGGTTTTACCTAAATTATTGGTGGTTTTACCTTAATTATTGGTGGGTTTACCTAAATTATTGGTGGTTTTACCTTAATTATTGGTGGTTTTACCTAAATTATTGGTGGTTTTACCTTAATTATTGGTGGTTTTACCTAAATTATTGGTGGTTTTACCTAAATTATTGGTGGTTTTACCTTAATTATTGGTGGTTTTACCTAAATTATTGGTGGTTTTACTTAAATTATTGCTTGTTTTACCTTAATTATTGGTGGTTTTACCTAAATTATTGGTGGTTTTACCTAAATTATTGGTGGTTTTACCTAAATTATTGGTGGTTTTACCTAAATTATTGCTGGTTTTACCTTAATTATCGGTGGTTTTACCTAAATTATTGGTGGTTTTACCTAAATTATTGGTGGTTTTACCTTAATTACTGGTGGTTTTACCTAAATTATTGGTGGTTTTACCTAAATTATTGCTGGTGGTTTTACTTAAATTATTGGTGGTTTTACCTAAATTATTGGTGGTTTTACCAATATTATTGCTGGTTTTACCTAAATTATTGTTGGTTTTCCAAGTCCAGTTCTTCTTGACAGAAATTTCAAATATAAAACACATCGGGGCCGTAAGAACTTATATTCTAGTGAAGCTAGGTATTATTATCTGTCAATTTCTGATACTATAGATACATTTGTTATTTGTGTGTATGTCAACAGAACAATCCGAAAGTAGAGAAGACACACCCAGAAAACTGATATATTCTTTTTCAGGATGACCTCGAACAGAATATGGGCAAAGTTCTTTGTAATATACATTCGTTTCGGAGAAGGAGGAACAAAAATATTCGGGGGGGGGGGGGGAGCATTTAGAGAATTTAAAAAAAAGAGAAGGAGCGATGATAGATAGAGAGGTATGTTAATGAACGGAAAGATAGAGGGAGAACAACGATGGAAAGGGGGCAGTGGGGATATGAGGATAGATATAGATAGATAGAAAGAGGATAGAAGGAGTTAGAGAGAGAAGTTTTAAAAGAAAGATGTTACACACATTTTGTAACTCTGCTATTTTCTTGTTTATGTCCCCCCCGGGTAACCCCGGGTAACCACATCAGTCATATACATTGGACAATGTATTTGCATGTATTCAATCCATTTCAAATATTATTAAACAGTATTAGACAGTAGACACTATTACAATTCATATAATTTTTGTTGCTGTGCGATTTTTCTTCTTTTTTTTTTCTTTCATCATTTAAATTAATGTTTCATTTTAGCTGGATATATGATACACATTTTTGAAAGACCTTTTTTTGGTTTAACCACCTGGAGAACGCCTAATAAGCTAGCGTCTATATCATAATACGCTAAGGTAATTTAGGTTCGTACGTACGTTATCACAGTTAACTATTTTATATGTAAATAACCGAAGAGGCGATAAAAAACGCTGTATTTTTAAATTTCATCTGATGTCACTTTGTGTGTCGAGCGTAAACCTTTGGGCTAAGAACAGCCTGTAGTATATGCTATGTCTAAAAAATGGTACAATAATATTGTGGAGTCCCGGAAGGCAATAGAATGGATATATGTCTCAAACATCTACACATGTTTTGGAGATAGAACTCTATAACACGCTATATTCTAAATCTACATTAACCAAAGTACTTGGATAATATGGTTCAGTTTAAACAAAGGATCTACGTTCATGTTGGACGTCCATGGAATTGAAATATTCTTAAGCATGGCAGTAATATACAACGGATGAAGAATGCAACTGTGGAATTTCCACGTGTTTCGCTAGTATTTAATTATTATGCGTATGTATGGCAATACATGTACGAAGTCGATTTATAGCTAATCCTTATATTTATTATAAACGAAATAGTTATTCGATTATGCGGAAAGCCAACTCTTCTGAGGACGTGTTATTTTTTGTATGCAAATCGATTTTCGATCAATTTGTTTCGTAGATGTACACTGTGCAAAGAAATATTATGTAAGAACGACTAATTTTGCTACCTCTCCCCACCTATACTGTCTCATGTTTCTACAATGCAACATTGTTTTCCATACACAACACACGCGTATTCAGCGCGGAAAACGCAATAACAAAATAGTGGTAAAATGCGCTGTTTTCTCAGCTCGAATCTTGAGATTATCTTTGTGTCCTTTTATCCAGTCTTTTTGTTTTCCACACCCAAACAAATATTTCATCGCAGCTGCTTGTTCTCCAGATTACATCGCTGTTGCATCAGCCATTTTCTCGTGAAAATGAATCCGCACACCCAGCTGCCAAAATGTCAACGTAAGAATAAGTGTACGTGTCACGAAAACAGAAAAGAATATTGCAACAGGTGTTTCATGCAGTGCCGTGGCGAGAGTATGTGACGCCCGGCGCGAACCTTGATGTCTTCGCACCGATCCCAACGAAAACGTACAAACAATTGCACAATGGTTCGCTCTTGAAGTTATACATTTTAATTAAATCTTAAATCTCTACTGTTAATATATAGAGCAATATTCAGTACATAAAAATATAAGTAAATTTTGACAACAGGCACTAACGTAACGATGTCCATAGAGTAAGGTGAAGAAGTAAGTCTTCACAAATCTTTGTAACATCGGATAAACTAAGACAAACCATAGAGGCAGCTTATATATTGGGGGGGGGGGAGAATGACGGAAAAATGATCGACTACATTCAATGAATATTATCCAAGATTAAATGAATGCCTAGTGGATTAACCGTTGATACAAATGACTGGGTAAGCTGAATAAGGCAATAATGAAAATAAGCAAACATGAGTACCCCTGTCGCGCGACACTACAAACCATGTAATATATTATGTGATAGTTATCTTCTCGGTCATGTGTGCGCTTTACCAAAATCTACAAGAAGCAAATGAGATGCGTTTTGATTGATCATAAAATAATGATTGCACAATCTATTTCGATGCTGATAAATGCTGACATTTTCCAGTTGTTTTTTTCTTCCGATCGGCTCTTGACGGTGACACAACTCTGCTGAAGACGATGAACGAAATAAAAACAAAATCTTGGCATTTTGGTCGACTCGTCCTTCAAGTAATCTTAATATTGCTTTCAGGCTGCAAACAAATCAAAGAGCTCCCTATTTCTCATTCGACGCTCATTTTGCAAACTAACTCTTGAAATATTTCTCTCAGACGACTGTTAGAGTATAGTGTCCAAACCTCTGCTCCATATACAAACACGGGATATTTAGAACCTGAAGAGAGTTAAAAGCCTAGCTATTTGAAGGGTGCAGGGACTGCAGGATCTGTTATCTAAAAACCGACCTGAGATGGTTAACCTTTTCGCCCTTGAGCACCGATCTCATTTTCGTCAAAAATCTCCCCAATAGTCACTATGATCTCTATGAAGACCTACTGCTCACTCCTCCACAAGAAATAGGTCAGCGCGAGCATCATCAGAAATTGTTTCACCACCAATTTCGATTAAACTGGAAAACGTCACCTTTGTCAATCAAAATCCCTGGAACGTAGAATGGACTTCCAGAATATTCATTAAATTTACGAACAACGACGCAGCAATTCAAGACGAAATTAGACATGTGCTGGCCCACTATATCACCTTCTGTGTAAATGTCTACCAGCGTTTACTTACATAGCAGTTGAAGCATGTTTTTGTTTTATGTTTTGCTAAATTTACTGAATTGAATTGAACTGAATTTTCATAATTATACTAAAATGTACATTGTTGTAAATACACACGAAACATATTTAAACTTCATAATAACAATTGCACACAAATCAAAATCAGCATGCCGGAGAATAATTAAAAAAATACTTTAGAATTATGCGAAAAATTTAACTTACAAAAATAATTGAATCTACTAAAGAGAACTCGAAAAAGCGCATTCTACCCAATCACATTTCTAAAACGCTACAGTTGTCACAAAGTATGCACCATCACGTTGTGACATTCGCGTGAAACATCAAAACATCAAAATAAGAGTTTGTTTTATATTTGTAATCAAGGGAGGCGCGATAGTGCTCTATCTCTTAATAGACTTCAAAAACGACCTATGCTAGTAATCTCATTTCTTTGATCAGTCATAACTCAAAAACCAATAAACCAAATTATTTGAAACTTTGCACACACTTTTCATTTGATAGGTTCTATAAGTGTGTAGAATTTCAGCATCATTAGTCAAGGCAACCCAGAGATCCAGAAAGGTCAGGAGTGATTTTGTGTTATCCGTGTGTACGTACGTACGTACGTACGTGTGTGCCACCCTGTATCTCATCAACTATTTGATGGATTCAGCTGATTTTTAGCAGAGATAGAGGTTCTAGGGTCTAGTTGATGGCATCTTAATTTCAGTTTACCATATAACTAGGTTTTCCAGAAAATTGAAAACAAACTTAAAAAGTACCATTGTCTTGAGGCATAGTCTTTACAAAAGTAGTGACATTCCATGATCAATTCCAGTATACTGAAATCATATGCCCTTAATAGGGTTAAGATGAAAATTCATATACACTAAATGTACAAAAGCAAGGAAATTCCCAAATTTTTACACTTTTATTGTCATTAAGGTTATGACTACATATCAACCAAACCATTTCATTATCACATCACTACAGTATAAATCTCTATGCATGAGTGGATGAAGTGTGTGAGGTGCGCTGTAGAAAAATTCCTACCAGTAAAATACATAGCGCTGTTGTGCTCGCATACCAATAAAAGTGTAAAAATTTGGGAATTTCCTTGCTTTTGTACATTTAGTGTATATGAATTTTCATCTTAATCCTATTATGGGCACATGATTTCAGTATACTGACATTTATCATGGAATAATTTTAAATGTTCGGAAATTGGAAGAGAATGGGACCTAGACGACAACAAAGGCAATTCAATTGTGAAAAAAACGAGAATTCCTGGAATGGCACAGACAAATAGTTAAAGATACAGTGGAAATAAACTCGAAATAGAAAAATACCAACACTAGATCACACGAGAGAAAAAAAACAATTGGAGAAGTATGAGTATAGCTTTTATGAAACTGTTATTGTCGCTTTGACAAACTGCATACGCGTATATAAATCAATAAAGCATGCTGAAAACATTCACTCCTCTTCTAAATGCTCACAAGGACATTAAGTAATATTACATAGTCGTCGAATCAACATAGCGTCAGAGGGCGCAAGATAAAGACATAGATAGCTAAGAGAAAGAGATGTGTGAGGTTTCAGTTAATTATAAATTACAGCTGATTAGTACAATTAAAACAGAGCTTTTTAAAACCTAACTCAATCTCAAAACGAATTTTTATATGTTAGCATGTATTATGTGTTAAAACAGTGTGTATAAAAAATCCTTAGGGAAACAAACGTTAATTCACTAACATTTAGTATATTTATAGATTGATATAGAGATCAAATTCTATTGAATATTTCATCATATAGACCTCAACCATTACCATTACTTATAGAACTATCAAGTTTATTGTCAGGAAAATTTCAATATGAGTTATTTCTAACCGGAATGAGCAATTTGTTTATAGGATATATTACTCTATTACAAACAATCGAATTTATTTTATAGAAATTGCTCCATAGAAAGCATGGATCCACTTGATGTAAATAGCTAACAAAAAGGAAAGATTATCGCAAAGACAAGAAATGCCTATTGGTGTTAGTCTTTAAAAGACCATGACTATAGGTAGGATGAAAACAGTCAGCAGGAAGAGGGTTCCACAAGACTGCAGTTCTTGGAAATAAGCTACTGGAATAGGAAGCGTTATTGCAATAAGCTATCAAAACAGCGAATTTATGGAGACCACTAGACCAACAAGTCAAACGAGCTGGAACAAAAGAAGCAGCGAATAGATCATATAATTCTGAAGAACACATGCCAAAATAGTATTTATAGAAAAGACTGAGACTAGTAACATCATGTCTGTGAGAGAGAAGGTGCAGAATAGAAGAAAGAGTGGGTCCAATCAAATTACAGATACGTTTATGCACGCTATCATGAACCCTCAAATTGGACAGAGGTACTACCAACACAAATATAACAACTGTACTCCATATATTGTCTGATAGTAGATTTGTAGAGATAAAGAACAGCGTTGTTTGGAGCGATAGAGAGAACCTACTTTACGAACAGTAGAAAAAGCAATCGATCTAATGTAGGAACTCAAATTGTCCGATAGATTCAGTTTTTGAAATAGTTATTGGCAATAATTACTAATGAGCAAAGGAGATATTAAAAAATGTTTCATATTTTTAAATAATATTAATTGGGTTGAAGATCTCAATTAAATCATACGTCACTCTTATTTCAAGTAAAGTAGTTATATCTAAGTCCTGCTATTTCAAACTGTATTATGACAGAGTAATGAATAGACACAGAAAATGTTATTTGAAACCTTAAGGTGACAGACTAATGAACGGACCAACAAAATGCTATTTTTAAATTAATAATGTCGGACTAATAAACGGACCAACATAATACCACTTCAAACTTAAGCGGGATTGACGTATATATTACTGACAAACACAAACTCTTAAAGATATTATTTGACTCATATTAAAATCTTAGAAATTTGTTATTTGAAAAACATTTCGAACGGAAGATTGATTTCAATTTGTAAGTTTGAAGATATGGTTTGGTTGTTTATGTCACAGTATATCAAACCTATTCTTCTTTTAATGACAAATCAGTATGGAATTATACTCACGTTGACACACACGTTCCCGTTGGATCACCGAAGTTAAGAGACGTTTAGCCTAATCAGTACTAAATGAATGATCATTTGGGAATATCAGATGCTGTATATGCGAAGCGTCTGTGCTTTTCCTGGAATTGTTTCTAGTCGTCTTGGACTTCTCCTTTCAATCAGTTCATCTGGTTCAGGAGAAGTGTGGTTGGCGATTGCACAACACTTGTTTCACAATTGTTGCCTCATCTGGGCTGGTGCACCAACCACTAGACTATTTCTTTTATGCAGAGTGCAAAAAAAAAGAATTTCTAACCTAATAGGCCCAGCATTGTCTACCAGGCTCCAGTCCCTGTCGCATCGCTGTAGTCCTGCATTCATGGACATGTCTTACAAGTACTTTAACGGAATGTGCTCCAATGAACTTATTGTACTTGTACCCTCTAAACGTAAATACCCCGACCAACTTGATCAGCAGCAAAATCACACCCCTTTTCTATAGAAGTCCCTAGATACGGGAAGATTTTCTACTCTAATATCTTCTTTGCTTAGGCCGCTTGCCTAAGAAATCATCTCAACATGCAAGAATTAAAATGTATAGTAAATAAACATCTTGCTACCCAACTCTCTATCCAGGTTTCCTATATAAACCTGGTCTCTATAACAGTAGCCTCGTACGCATCAGTCGCATTATCCATTTTCCGGGGTGGACAAAAATTTAAAAAAACAAAACATAAGACAATAGATTTCCAGGGCAGCATCCTTATAAAGGTTTGTCCTTATCTCTCGGCATGGAACGGAGGACTATTTTATACGATTTGGTGAAACCAAGTAATGATTTCTGCTTATAGTTAGCAAGGAAATATTGACGAAATGTTGCATTTAAACTAAACGATGCGTGTATAAACTATTATAAACCCGCCGGGAACCTAGCTTCTAGATCTTCTGCTTAGAGAACTACTCGGACGCCGATGTTTATTCATAAAAAGGTTTATTTGAAAGAGAAGAACAGTTACATAAAAAAAATCAGAGGACTGTGAAGACTAACGGAGGCGTGTGAGAGAAAGACAAACGGATAGATAGACGGATAGCTTGTCTGTTCCTAGACACGTCTTCTCTGCTTGAAATGTCACAAAAAAGAGACAAGAAATCTCAGTCCGGAAGTCACGTGGTTTCGTCGACTTCCGTTCGGGGATCACCCCTAACCATTAACTGTCACTCAAACTGGTTTCTAATCGAACCAGGCCCTCGTTATGTCAATGAATTCCATACATCTTAAAGATATTATTGCTTGGTCCCAGAGCAATTATATGAATGAAATCCTCACCCAAAAATGCGAATGTAAGAAAACGAAATTAAGAAAAGAAAAACAATCTTCGAAATTTCCTATTTGAAAAACAACAAATCATTTTTAGCATTCATAATAGATTTAAATATCATCAAAATTCCAGACAAATTTTGGACGCAGTTGGAATTCATTTTTTTCTCATCTCGTTTTCTCTTGAATATAATATGCGTTTTCCTTGTCAAAGAAAGACGTTTCTCGTTGTTTCTTTTTTCTTTTGAGCAAGGTCTGGGGTCCCCACAGATTTCCAATTTCCTCTTCTTTTGTTGTGACGCTAATGTTATTATGTTTGCTAACAAGAAGAGTGCAATATAAATAAGGCTTGTAGAGAATCTTTACTTTTTTTTAAAAAGAAAACGAAAAAACGCCTTCTTTTTATTTTGACTTTTTTGTTTTGTTTTGTTTTTACTCTGGGTTGGGAAGACTGAAATGAAAGGTCTGATTCACAGCTGCAGTTCTCTCGACATGTTTTCCCTTTCAATTTAATACTTATAATACCTGATTTGTAGCGTGGAATCCTGGGGGGTTTCGAAGAAGAAGAAGAAGAAGAAGAAGAAGAAGAAGAAGAAGAAGAAGACAAAACTATTCGGTGAAAGCTTTTTGTGTTTTCAAAACAAATGTTAGCTTATGAAGAATCGTTTTAAAAACAAGATTACACAATTAAATTTTAAATTGCCCAGTTAAACTTTTAACCACTAAGCTTTGCAATAAGTTGTACGTTTATATTTTGTTTTATCTGTTTTATGGAAATTCAACACTTTTTAGTTCATTTAATGTCGTAGTAGGGTCAGGGTTATGGTTAAAATGTTGATAGGGGAATTAATCTAGAAAGAAAAGCCCGTAACAACACCATTCCTTCTCCGTTTATTACTGCATTGGTTACTTCCGTTTAAAATTTCTGTACCTAGAGGTAGTTGGGAAATTCATTGTTAATTACTACTTGTTTTATATTTTTTTAGTCCGATAAATAGTGTTGAAAAATAATAAGAAGAATAATAATAAATAAATTAATAAATAAACTAATAACTGTTTCAATCGTCACATTTCAAAATGTATACGTCCGTCTTTTACGTGAACGGTTTGCCGGCGTATTTTTTTAAGAAATTCCATACTTTCACTCGCTTTTTATTCATTTTTGCCATTAAAGACCTGAAGATGATTCCAGAGAGAATCGAAAACGTTAGTGAAACATAGGGATCCTACATTAATTCATTCCATTTCAACGTCAAAAACATCATTCGAAGAATGGAAAAAATTAAAAAAGGAATCACTAAACAGAAGAGTTCGGTCGTTTTCAACAACACATGCATTAATATATATATATATAAATATATATATATATATATATATATATATATATATATATATATATATATATATATATATATATATATATATATATATAAATAAACGGAATAATATGTTTGCTTTCAACTGTGAAATTATTTCAAATAATAGTTTTTCGAACGATAACGTTTGTCTCTTTCAATTTAAAAGAAGCCAATTCCATTTTTGGTTCCAAAAATAATATTCACCTGTTTTGGGCGCAAAGACTCTTTTCTGTCAAATATCTGACAAACGATTGTCACAGACGAGTAACCATCTGTAAACAATTGGGACAGAAGTTATTGGCCTCATAAATGATCTTATTCTAAAAACCGAGTCATTTTTGTAGCTATTGTCGTCTCATTTTGTCACCAGAAAGGAAAAGTGTTACGCGTCTAACATATTGTATTATTACCGATTCCAAATTGTATCCGCTATATTTAGCTTTTGTTATCATAGGATTCACACTCACTCATCTATAAAAATGAAAAATAATTGAATGATTTTGACAAGATGATTTCCATTGTCTTATTTCTGGCAGAATTCCATTGCCGTCTTTTCAGCCATTCTTCATGTGTTTCTTTCTTTTCATCTCTCTGTTGAACTGCTTCAAACATTCACAAATTCCGTCTCTCGTTTGTTCAGATGTTTTTACTTATCTGTTGTAGTCATACGCCTATTATATCGACATCTGTTCGAAAGTATTTATCCGTAGCAGTCTGCTCACATCTATCTCTTTCGCCTTCTATCTTCTTCGCTTTCTATCCAATTCATTCAACTTTCTCACTATATATATATATATATATATATATATATATATATATATATATATATATATATATATATATACTTAGGAAGTATTTCTTCATTGATGCATGTTTGAACAGGGATAATTCTTGTTTATTTCTTTTTTATCCATATTTTCATGTTGACGGATTAATGATCTAATGTTCTGTTTAAGTGTGAACAGGAACTCGCCAAAACTGCTAACTGAGTCTACTTCTTGCACGGTATTATCATAACATTAATATACGGCCTCCCATGGTTTTCAATTCTAGAGATACTAAATTCATCCGAATATTACTTAGACCTTATAT
>OY744537.1:4832982-4892982 GCA_963556195.1 Sepiola atlantica | reverse complement strand
TGTAATCCGCAGGGCAGCAGTAATGTGGTAACGTTTTCCACGGATAAGAAAGTCTTGCGAAGAGATTCTGTTTTTGGAAGTTCTGTATGTAACCGTGTGTTTGTATCGGGTGTTTGCTCCTGCGTGCGTGTGTGTAAGTGCGTGCGAGTGTTTTGCATAAGACTTCATAAACAAATCGTCGGCCATTTTCCTGTTAATTTCCTCAAATGATTTATCGTATTTTTGTTTCTTTTTCTTTCGCTCCGTTTTCTTTCTTTCGTCGTCATCGTAATTCACTTTTTCATTTATTTGTTATTTTCTCTCTGCTTTCGTTATTTGCATTTTTTTGGTTTTTATTCGGAATTTCCTTTTGCTTTAATTGTGCCAATTCTATTTTGGGCGTAGAGTAGCTTATAAACAGATGGACACGGATTTCATTATTCGAACTAGCTGTACCGACCCGGCGATGCCCAGGAACCATTAAGGTCAAATTTGTTTTGTAAATATTTCTGTGTTCTATAACCACGTCACGCCTTGTCAGGTTAGGGTTAGGGTTATCTCAGCTAAAAAAGCAAATATGGAATGCTTACTCTTATTAAAAGAATTAGAGTTATTCCCCGTAGCTGATTTTGCTTTTTAGGTATTTATTTAATATCTACATATTAGTAAACTGCCTAGCAGATTAAGTTATGGGGTCATTTTTGCTATTTTGGGAACTTTTGACCCCCTGGGGCGTGAACCAGATTTTTCCAAGGTCGGCGATACTTACTTACTATTAGGAACAATTGCCTCAATTATTTTGGCCAAGTTTCAGAGAAATTGAATGGATGGATGAAAAGTTATGGGGCAAAAAATGTCATTTTTTTTCCATTTCGGGACCTTTTGACCCCCTGGGGGCTAACCAGATCTTTTTTTCAAAAATCGGTGGATGTCACTTTCTACCCTGACCAAAGTTACAACTTCATGCAAAATTTCAGAGAAATTCAATGGATGGTTGCGGAGAAAAATATGGACGGACGGACGGACGGACGGATGGACATGCCTCAAAACATAAGTCCCCCCGATTCATAAAATCGGTGGACCAATAAGCTTTATAAAATACCATCCATTGGAATAATATAAAGAAATATTATTGTCAAAATTATATCGGTAAAATAGGTAAAAATAGTCAACATTCAATATATTTTGATAACAATATATGTAAATGCATTATGCCATCATAGCGTCATATTTAGTATTATTTTAAAATATGATGAGATTGGTTCAGGGTCAAGTTAAAAAAAATAAGAAAAAAATGGTATTTTAACATGATTATTGTGCGATAGTAATACTATACAATTAATTCATTAATCGCTTATAAAAAGATTGCTGCTTACTGTGCTTGAAAAACTCACCCAAGTCTAGCGACATCGAGGAGCCGTGATACGGCGATACAGCTGTAGGTTGATAGCTCTCTCTCTCTCTCTCTCTCTCTCTCTCTCTCTATATATATATATATATATATATATATATATATATATATAGTTCTGTACGTTTATATGTTTATTAATTTCTATATACAGTTGTCACTCCTAAACTAATTAACCGATCATTATGAATTTTGGAACACGGCTACTAGACGTACGCGATCCAAATGTAGGCTATATTTAATTTTATTTGATTCATGAAAACTGGAGAACATGGAGTTGAAGGCGTTCGTAAAAAAAAAACCCATGATTGTTATATATTTATACATATATATATATATATATATATATATATATATATATATATATATATATATATATATATATATATATTATACATATATATATTTATCTATATATGTATATGTGAAAATGGTTATGGAAAATTTCATCAGCAGAGTAATATTCAGTGACAATGAAGACACAACCGCACGATTCAAGTTCCAGCAAGATATTTCGGTCCAAGGATTCCGACCATATCAGCAAATGAATATGGTCGGACTCCTTCGACCGAAATATCTTGGTCTAACTTTAATGATGCGTTTGTGTCCTTATTCTCACTGTATGTTACTCTATTTGTCCACTTTTGCTTAACCATTTTCATTTTTTGTCTTAAATTTTTATTTCATATTTACTCCCTCATGCACATATGTACATATTGTTTGTATATGATTTTCTTGTTTATGTAAGTGTGTATGAAATGGTGTGGGTGTATTAATTATAATCAGCTTGGGTAGGACCACCCGAGACAGTAATAAAGCCAGACTTTACTTGCCATGTGGATACTTTTGAAGTCTAAGCAAAATATAAATCTTGCTATGAAAGAAATTGTTGTTTGGAGTCGCTCTGTAGTAAACCCGCCCTGTTGTGACCTTTGACGTTTCCCCTTTTAGACTACGAGTGTGATATATGTTTTTTCTGGGATTGGCTATGGCCTGTTGCAAATTTAATAATTAGAGATTTTTTACTTGTTCTGTTTTTATTTTTGTTTCTCTTGCTCTCTCATCTTCGGCTCTTGATTTTGATTGTTTGATTTTTTATTATTGTTTCACTTCTACGTTTTTATTTCTGTCATTCGTTTGTTTTGTATTTTTTATTCATTTCATTATCTTATATCTTATTTATCTTTGATATATTTCTTGATATTTTAATGTATTATTTTTGTTTTTCTATGTGTGCCTTTTATTTTGTGTTTGTTTCTGGTCGAAGGAAGTGGCATGAAGTAACTTGGGCTGTTTATCTTATCATACGTATTGGTTCAGGTGAAAAATAAAGATAGAAAAATTGTATACTGAAACAGATCAAGAGTCCGAAATAAAGTTATTATCTGCTATGTGTTGAGTTTGTATATGTTGAGTTTGCATATGTTGAGTTTGTATATGTTGAGTTTGTATATGTTGAGTTTGTATATGTAGGGTTTGCATATGTTGAGTTTGTATATGTTGAGTTTGTATATGTTGAGTTTGTATATGTAGGGTTTGCATATGTTGAGTTTGTATATGTTGAGTTTGTATATGTTGAGTTTGTATATGTTGAGTTTGCATATGTTGAGTTTGTATATGTTGAGTTTGTATATGTAGGGGTTGCATATGTTGAGTTTGTATACGTTGAGTTTGTATATGTTGAGTTTGTATATGTAGGGTTTGCATATGTTGAGTTTGTATATGTTGAGTTTGTATATGTTGAGTTTGTATATGTTTAGTTTGTATATGTTGGGTTTGCATATGTTGAGTTTGTATATGTTGAGTTTGTATATGTTGAGCTTGTATATGTTGGGTTTGCATATGTTGAGTTTGTATATGTTGAGTTTGTATATGTTGAGTTTGTATATGTTGGGTTTGCATATGTTGAGTTTGTATATGTTTAGTTTGTATATGTTGAGTTTTTATATGTTGGGTTTGCATATGTTGAGTTTGTATATGTTGAGTTTGTATATGTCGGGTTTGCATATGTTGAGTTTGTATATGTTGAGTTTGCATATGTTGAGTTTGATATGTTGAGTTTGTATATGTTGAGTTTTTATATGTTGAGTTTGCATATGTTGAGTTTGTATATGTTGAGTTTGTATATGTAGGGGTTGCATATGTTGAGTTTGTATATGTTGAGTTTGTATATGTTGAGTTGGCATATGTTGAGTTTGTATATGTGTAGTTTGTATATGTTGAGTTTGTATATGTTGAGTTTGCATATGTCGAGTTGTATATGTTAATTTTCTCATTTTGTATACATACGTACGTTATGCACATTGAGTTCTGCATTAATTTATTTTTATTTCCATATAATCTGATATTGAATCAGGATCTCCATTAAGATTGAACGTGAAACCAGACTTGAACTTGACATCTCTATCTTTCTAAAGTTAGCATGTTGTTTATAAGTTTATATATGTACATGATTAGCTCCGAAACTAATTAACTGATCATCATTAATTTTAGAACACAGCTGCAAGGTCCAAGGGTCATAAATGTGGGCTATATTTTGTTTAGTTTAGTTTCATGCAAAATAGGTAAAAAGAGGAACAGTAAACTCTTCGTAAAAAATCAGATACTTCCGAATTTGATGAAATGTTAACTAGACTTATTATATTATTGAAATGTTGAAATGAGAATGGATATTTTTATGAAATGTAAACTAGATATTTGACATGATTTTTCATCGCATTGGTAATCTCTTTTATTTTCAACGACATAGAAGGTGTGCTCTACTAAGGAAAGTAATGATAAGAAGTCTCAACTATGAAATTGAAATTATGTCACTAAAACAATGTCGTCTTCACAGTCAGATGAATTATAATAAATCTAAAATTAATAAATAAAAATTATTTTAGTAATAGCACCCTTACGCTTCTCGCGAAGCAACTGTAATGCGTTTTTACTGAAACATAGTTTTTTTTTAAATGTTACACGATAAATAAAGTGCAAAAGTATCTTTCGTACTGGCCGCACAACAACGTTGACAATGTCAGAATCGAAGTTATATCTTAGCCAAAAGAAACCGATCGAAATATTATTTACTAACGAATATAAGAACACATTAAATCGTATTAAATCGGTTACTTAGTAACAGTACTTATAAATTAGAGAATAAATACTCCTCTGACTTTATTTACAACTAAAAATAGTGATACGGACTAAATATTGAATTCGAACAAATCAATAACACAATCCGTGTTTAAGATCATCTGACGAGAGTGTAAACTCGTTGTTATCGCATATTAAGACACACGTAATTAATATAAGTACTATAGATAATCTGTAGAAAGAGATCGGTGTACCTAGTTTCAAGAAGCAAATGGTAATTCGAAAGAAATCTAGAAACAAAAGTCAAATTAGATTCATGTACTAATATATTTCAACGAGAATAAAACCACAGAAGTGTTAATTCAAGTGACAGAATAAATGTACGCGTAAATGTCTAAAATTCCTCACGATTTTTATATATTTGAATTTGTATTAAAATTTATGAATAACGTAACTATTTTATTAATGCACTTAAAACAATCGGATATCAAGTAAAATAGCAGTAAATAAGACAAATTTATTATTTAGTAATGTTTAATATATATATATATATATATATATATATATATATATATATATATATATATATATATGCTAGCTGGTTTCGCCGGCTCGCTGCCGCTTCGCAAAGTTCGCTACCGCTTCACAAAGTTCACTACGTAAGATACTTGCAACAAAAGTTTTAAATAATAAACATTAAAAGTCATAACTTTGTTGTAAACATGAAACAGAAAATGTCGCATTTACTCATATAGATAGATGAACATAACATTTTTTTAAATGACTATAAATAGAGGAAATGGAATAAATTATTTTGCCTGAGCGATTGTGTGGGGGCGATTGGTTTTGAATTCAGAAATATATCGTAAATTGTTGAAAATCAGGTCAGTCATCTTAAAGATAAAGAGAGAAAAAGAAAAGTTGAACACAAATACTACATTTTTGTCCACGATATAAAACACTATTCTCAAACAGAACTCTTTGTTATATAAAAATCAAAACAATCATTGTAGTAAGGAACAATAACAAATATTAATTAATTTATTAATAAATAAAATCATATTTTAAAAACCAATATGCAAATGTGTTAATATTGGGACTTACATCGCATATACATGAGCAGTATATATAAAAAGATGGTGCGTCTATTGTGTAAAGTTGAATTTACTTGAAATATACCGTTTTACCATTAATGTGAGAACTAGGCCCAACTTTCGCATTTATTCATTAAGATATTGTAAATATTTTATATATATATATATATATATATATATATATATATATGTATATATATAATTTATATACGGTTTCTAATACTGTGTATATGGAAAACAAAAAACAAGCATAAAAAAGATTAGAAAGATATATATATATATATATATATATATATATATATATTCCATGATAAATGCCAGTATACTGAAATCATATGCCCTTAATAAGGTCAAGATGAAAATTCATATACACTAAATTTACAAAAGCAAGGAAATTCCCAAATTTTTACACTTTTATTGTCATTAATTAAGGGTATGGCTACACATCAACCAAACCATTTCATTATCACATCACTACATTATAAATCTCTACGCATGAGTGGATGAAGTGGGTGAGGTGCGCTGAAGAAAAATTCCTACCAGTAAAATACATAGCCCTGTTGTTCTCGCATACCCTTAATGACAATAAAAGTGTAAAAATATGGGAATTTCCTTGCTTTTGTACACTTAGTGTATATGAATGTCCATCTTAACCCTATTAAGGGCATATGATTTCAGTATACTGGCATTTATCATGTAATGTCACTACTTTTGTAAAGGTCATTTTAAAGTTTTTTTGGAATTTTCTGGAAAACTAAGGTATATGGTAAACTGCAATTAAAATGCCATCAACTAGGCTCTACAACTTCTATCTCTGCCAAACATTAGCTGAATCAATCAAATAGTTGATGAGATACAGGGTGGCACATACGTACGTACACACAGATAACATGATTTCATGATTGAACTTTCTGGATATGATATCTGGGTTGCCTTGACTAATGATGCTGAAATTCTACACACTTATAGAACTTATCGAATGAAAAATTTGTGCAAAGTTTTAACTAATTTGGTTTATTGGTTTTTGAGTTATGACTGATCAAAGAAATGAGATTTCTAGCATAGGCCGTTTCTGACGTCTATCAAGGGATAGAGCGCTCTTGCGCCTCCCTTGAAATATATATATATATATATATATATATATATATATATATATATATATATATATATATATATATTGATAAGAATAGTCTGAGATAAATAAACTGAACTTTAATGAGCTCTGTTTAGCCATTTCCCCCATAGATCAACGCTTGAAAGATGAGTAAATTCCGAAACAAAACTTGTGTTCGATTCGTGGAACTAATTTTAATCATAGCTGTGGGGAGATGCTTGTTCATGCATTTCCCAACTGTATAAATACCTGAATAAGCACAATAGATTTGTTAGGATTTGAACGTCGCATAGTTGGTCCTATACTTCGGGACGATATTCATTAAAAATCATAAATGATCTATGATCGAATAGAATTTCAGCATTTTCATTTAAAAAAGAACAAGTGTTACCCCGGAATAATTACTTCAAGTTTAAAAATTGTGAGGAATTTCTTTGTTTATCACACATACCTTTCATTCTTTTTTTTTTCTGTCGGTTCTTTAATTTTACAAAAGATCCGACACGATTCGAACACGGCATAACCGATTCCATTGCTAGCGACCTTAACCATTAAATAAGGGAAATAGATCATCAGTTATTTTATCCACGTTTCACGTGACTCATTCCATCGGCAAATCGACATCATTTCTTTTCTCCATCAAATATGTTTTGAATCCTGTCAAATCTATACGGACAATCTATTAAACCCCCACTTTTTCACCGATCTACATCTCTTTCTCTGAGCAATGAGTCAAGCACCGTTTCATTTTTCCCATCGGCCATCGTTCATCGGTAAAATGGCCATCGACCATCTGACAAACATTTCACATAAAAAACAACGGAAAGTGCTTTTTATTTCCATCCTGCCACCTCTGCTGTATAGAGGCTTCAAAATGAAACCTCACTTCTCTTGAATCTAGACTCGTCATGCCATCAGTCGGTGAGAATACAATAAGCTGGCATTCTCATTTTTCCTGTCACTGAAGCTTTTAAAGCTGCATTTAGAGTAGCCGATAATCTTTATTCGTTTGACAATATTTTCTCTATAAATCTCTTCTCCTCTTTCCCTCCCTCCCCCCTCTCTCTCTCTCTCTATATATATATATATATATATATATATAATTATTTATTAAAAAAATATTATTTTTCAAAATGAACCCTATATACATATGTGTTTCATGCCAAACCTGCAATCGTCAGTATAGGAGGAGACAATCCGGCCGATCCAGAAGTCATGTTTGACTAAGTAGCTGAGACGCGTACATATGCTCCAAAACGAATGGTCAAGAAATGGGAAGTAAATTAACATCTAAATAGCAAACATGGCGGCTATCCAGCAAGTAGGTGAGAGTTATGAATTACGCAGAATGACGGTTCATCTTGCGAGAGCTTCGAATAATTATATAAATATATGTTACAAGTACTCTGAGAGAATGTAATAATGAACAGTTATACTACGCCTTAAATGCGATATTCCAACCTCTTTGTTGTTGTTGTATTCTGTTTCTTCTGTTCACTGTATCGTTCGTTATTTTTTTTTTAACATAGTTCACCCCAAACAAGGCAGGCTGCCACTGTAGACGTAAGGGGCTACTGAGAAAAAGAAAAGGGGAGAAGGTAGGGGTCTACCCGAATTGGGGTCTGCGCAGCAAGATGTCTGTTTACATTAGTTTTACATTTCTGCTTGTCTGTACTATCGGGGAAACAGGGGGCAGGGAGGGAGTTCCAGAGGCCAGCAGTACGAGGAAAGAAGCTATTTAAGTAGAAGGCTCTCCGACATCTGAATGAATGAGATTTAGTTGATTGTCGAATTAGTCTAGTGAATTTACGTCGAGGGGGCACCAGAGTAGCAAATTCATTCGGAGCATTATCCATTGAAGTATTTGTAAAACAAGCACAAGGATGCTACATTGCGGCGATGTGACAGGGGCTGGAGCTTGGTTGACAGTGAGGGACCTATTAGGTTGGCGATTCTTTTTTGGACCTTGTCAAGGAGGGAGAGACTAGTAGATGATGCACCAGCCCAGATGTGACAACAATACTCCATGCATAGGCGGATGGTGGCTTTGTAGAGATACAGAATAATGTCAGGTGTGAGGAGTTTACTAGCACGGTAGAGGGAGCCAACCTTCTTTGCGGCAGCCTTAGCAATGTCTTCAATGTATGTGTTCCAATTCATGTTACCTGTGAAGGTTAAGCCGAGGAGTTTGAATGATGAACTCTCAGGTAGGGTGTTATTTGCCATGACAATCGGTGGTTGAAAAGGTTCCTTGTAGTTATTGAAGGAAAGAAGCTTCGTCTTTGCGGCATTAAAAGTTACCAACCATTTATGACCCCAATGTACTACAGCCTGGAGGTCATTTTCTAAAGATTAAGCCATTGCCTCGGATATGATTGCGTCGGTTTTGCCAACATGGCGAGAGTAAAGGGTGATGTCATTAGCAAATAAACCAATCTCAGACTTTATGCCATCAGGGAGATCGTTTATATAGATCAGGAACAACAAGGGTCCAAGGATAGATCTCTGGGGTACACCAGCATTTATGTCATGTTTCTTAGATGAACGGCCATCGAGGACAACCTGGATTTTTCTTTTGTCTAGGAAGGATCTAATTATATTAAGTAATTACCCAGTAATACCGTATGAGCGTATTTTCAGGAGGAGCCCTTTATGCCATACCTTGTCGAAGGCCTTGGATATATCAAGCGCTACTGCCCTAGCTTCTCCTGCCTTGTCGAGAGTATGATACATGCATTCAGAGATGACCGTTAGGATGTCTGCAGTAGATCGTGCTTGTCTAAATCCATACTGGCGGTCAGAAAGAAGTTTAGCATTAACTAAGTGCCGTACTATCGCTAGATTTATTAATGGTTTAAAAGATTTTAGCAAAGATTGGAAGCAGACTGATTGGGCGATAGTTCTGAGGATCGGTTCTATTCCCAGAACTCTTGTAGACTGGTACCACAGATGCAATTTTCCAGCTATCGGGGAATCAAGATTCAGCTAGACCCTTATTGTAGAGTTTGAAAAGGACAGGGCCAGTTCAGCAGAGCATTTCTTTATTAATAGTGTGGGTATAAGATCAGGCCCACAAGCTTTAGAGGTGTCAAGGTTTTTATGATATCTCTGACTTGGGATGGGGTGATGGCCAGGTTATAATATAGGTATGATCATTTTTTTTTACACAGAGATGTACTAAATCTGCGACACTGGCATGTGGATGTTATCGATCAACAGCTGTTATAAACTGAGATCTCACCAGGAAGAGTTGAAATCCGATTTTAACCGTAAATCATATTTGGTAAGAACCTGTTGAAAGATCTGGTTGACATTCTTTGGATTACTATCCTGCGGATGTTTACCTTGCCTGGATTATATATATATATATATATATATATATATGTATATATATATATATATATATATATATATATATATATATATATATATATTAATATGACATGAAACTATATATTTGTAAGTGTCAATGTGCAAACATGTTTATATAAAGAGAGAAAGAGAGAGAGAGAGAGAGTAAGGGGGACATATTTAAGCATAATTCTGCCCAGAGAAAATATCCGGTATCATACCCAGACATTAGATGAACCCGTAGAGCTTGTCAGATCAAGCATTTAGGAGAAAAGCTCTGACGTAAAACTTGACATTCGCACTGTGATTTCAGTCATCGTTTCTCGATTTCTTTGTAGAATGTGAGTGTTCCGTCCGTGTTCTACAAGCGCACAACTTGGCAATCTATATGTGCATCTGGATTAAGAGTAGAAGTCGACAGTGGATGTATTTCCGGCAGCCTTGTTACATTCACTCCACCCTACTTTGTCTCTTAGTCATCACATTCTATGAGCGATTACATAATCTTTTTCCTGGTCCTCTGTCTTTAATAAGGTCGCTGGAGCTAATCGCTTCCTAAGGAACATGATGTTAGTTTTAATTTAGTTTTGATGGAGCAAAAGTTTAGAACGCCTTCTTCTTGAAAATAAATGTACACGTGGATTTGAAACACTAATGGAGAGATTATTCATGAAATTCGGAACATAGATAGAAGATATAGATATAAATAGAAACTGGTGAATGGCGGATGAAGAATACCGTAGTTTAAAATGGTACTTCTCGATTCTATGTTAGTGGAAACTGTTACAGTTTATATTTTTTAATTATTTACAAAGATGTTTTACCTACTCATTCTCTCTATATTCCACGTTCAACTATGACTGACCTTTTCCACACATCTCCAATGTGAAAAGTTCTCAACTAAAAGATAAACCTAAACTCAGTAACAACTGTAAACGTAGACGCCTATTATTAAGTCTTCTGTTCTAGCATTGGTTGTCTGTGTTTCAACCTTCTAGGTGTGTAAATCTCCTTACAGGAAGCGAAACCCGACTTATTTTGTACTTGTGTGTAACTATATTTGCCCGTAGATTTCCATCGAACATTTAAACAGGATTAGATTTTTATTCAAATATGCACTCCAATTCTGATTTATAAGATTGTCATGGACACCGAATTTGTGTGCTTATATTACGGACAGTTTTCTGTGTGGTAGCGACATCTCCAATTCAGAATTTGAGTTGTTCTATATGTGTTTTTATGTTGCAGTTTCTCACAGAACCTCCTAAATCTTTGCGTGTTATCGTCCCCAAAACTGTCTTTGAGCGAATTCCTGGAAAAATGTAGCAGAACCTATCTATTTACACTTCTGCCAACATTCATGTATGTGGTGTATTTACTGTTCACAATTTAGAGTGACTAGTTTACTCTAACAAAACTGGTGATGGAGCTGACTCAGATTTTTGACAAGCCTACACTATACATGATGTTGATGGACATTATGCAAGCCTTCTTGATTTGTTCCTCACAACTTGCACTTAACAGTGCACATTTTAAGTTCCATCGTCTGTGTGATCTTAAGATCACTCAATTGTCTCCATTAAGATCAAACCAAGTTCAGAAAGACCTAAGATATCCCTTTCGATCGGAGAGTGATTCGGTACGCAAGGGTTGATTAAGACAAATTCAGATCATTAATCTCTTATGTTCTTCTGCATTTTTTTTTAATAAATATATTGCATAAAATAATCACTGGTAGTTAGGGTGTTATACTCTCAAAAAATTCCACAGGGATCACACGGTCAGCAATAGTACACACTTAACTGTTCTCCATCCACTACGCAAATAAATCATTATTTCAATTTCTTTTAACAGAATAGATTCTGTGAAGCCAAAGCTGTTTTTATAAAATGGCCGTAAAGTCGTCAAATACGTTATAAGAAACACGAGAGAGGTTTATGCTAAATCCGTTAAATCTATAATGCTTTAGCAGAGGCTTCGCTCTCATGTGATTTTGAGAATACAAACAGGGTAAGACCTCTATTCCACTCATCATTAATTGAACTAAGGTTATCTCTTCAGCATCTGATGAAGCCAAACTTTTCGCAAAGAACTTTGCATAAAATTCCACCTTTTTTCTATCAGCACCATCTGCTTCTGGAATGTCCCCCTTCGTCTGGAAATACCGTAAGAAACATCCATATATCTGTCCGGGGTGTTATCAAACTTAGCAAAAAACTTCATGTCAACAATACAATTAGGCATGACAATCATACAAAGCTGTTCAATCATTTTTGAATAGGAAATGCTTTCCATCACCTTAGAAAACTTCGTCAGATTTCCCTGCCTTAAAATAATATTAAGGATCAATATTAGATCAATCAATCATCTATGTAGCATGCGTAAACTGTTTGAATCTGTGATAAATCAAGAATTTCTAAACCACTTCAGTAAAAGTAATCTACGTAGTGAAAAGCAATATAGACTTCGAACTGTAATATCAACAGCTGACGTGTTGATTGTAATATCGCACAGGACTAGTGAATCTACTGACTGGGGCTTCGTTTTTAAGGCAATAGCTCTTGACATACTAAAGACGTTCGTATGGCTATGTCGCAAACTAATTATGGAATATTGGTAAATGTTTTTAATCTATCAATTTTTTTCTCTCTGATAGGTCTATAAAACTAGCCGTTAGTGCAATGGGGAAAAGTAACTAGTCACTCTAAACAGTTGTAAAACCAAGCTTTTCTCCTTTAACCCCCAACTCTCTGATCCTTGTTTCGTCTCTATTTGAATGTATGTCTCTCTCCATAAGTCCCTTGCTTTGATAAGCTCCTAGGACTGACTTCCATCCAACATCTGAAATGGACGATTTACATTAAATCTGTTGGAAAGGTTGCTGAAAAATGGTTAGTTTATTCAACCGCTACAATAAGTGGCTGACCCCTGACATAATCCTGTTACTGTATGAGTCATATACGCCCTAATATGCTTTCAGATGCCACAATGGAGAGTCGCCGCTAAGAGTACGCTTTCGTGCCTTGACAGACTAAACAGTCGACTGCATGATCTCCTTTCTTTTCTACAACTTCTTTCTCACAGAAGATATGTCGCTAGTCTTTCTTTACTCCATCGTTATCTTCACGGTGGGTGCTTGACTGAAATCAAATCTTTGATCTCTAATGTGTAAAATATATAGATAGCTAAAACTCATCTAACTAGAACCACTGCAAAGAAGTTTCTTTTTTCCCTCTCTGTACCTAAAACCGAACATAACTTTCATGAACAGAGTTTTTTTCCAAGAACCTCTCATTACTTGAATACAGTACCACAGTGTTTATTTCCAACTGACTATGACATGGTCGTCTTCAAGTGAAATATCAACAAATACTTTTTGAGCCGTACTCTTAAATAATGAAATTCTGCACTTTCCATACACCGTTTCCAATCCTCTCACAGTATGTGTCATCATCCAACTGACAATCTGATGAGTGAACTTTTGCCTTGGTAAGTGGTGACTCATTAATATAACAAATAGGGATGCACTGATGTACATACCTCTTTAAGTAGCATACACAATCATATAGATATACATGTGTAGCAGACACCTATATAAAACGCATATCTATTTTGAATTATTGATCACTTTAAATATTTGAAACTATATTGATTTAGTTTGAATGATTAACGAGATTCATGACGTTATTTAATGGCAAAGCGAAATGAATATTATAAATAACGCATTGTATACGATTAAGTGAACACAAGTTGTTAATTTGCAACTAGTAAGGTGCAAAATCTCATGGTAATCATTTTTTCAATATTAATAAATGATTCTAATAAATATAAGATCTAAACTCTGCATAGCCGATTCCGTAGTCTGCGATGGTATTAATTACGCTTTTAATACACACCCTGAAACTGTATTAAATACACTTCGTGGCAATACGTAAACCATAAAATATAGCGAGTCATCTTTTCACTATAACATCCCAACTTTCCCAACAGGTGGACAACGTTTATTGACACGAGGCGGACGAGCCCATCGGAATGGTTCTTTTTTATGCAAGCCAAATGGAAAGAAGAAGAATAAGAAGAAGAAGAAGAAGAAGAAGAATAATAAGAAGAAGAAGCGGGTGCCTATAAACATTCCCAAAATTGAAATACCGCCCTGGGCCGATCCGGCGCTACCGACCAACGATTACAACTCTTTTAAATCGCAAATCCCGTGACAGCTGCGACGTCAATTAAGTCGTTCCCAGCCTCTGCTGTTTCGGTACCATTAAATATTAAAATCTTAAGGAGACACAGACGTAATCTTATAAAACGGAAAAATAAAATAAAGCATAATAAAAAAATCAGAAAAGCATAATCGCCAGCCAATTTGACGAGGTAAAGTAAATCAAGGCTAAATTTTACTAGGCAATATTATATATTAAATAAATTTACTAGGCAATATTATATATTAATAAATTTACTAGGTAATATTATATATTAATAAATTTACTAGGCAATATTATATATTAATAATTTTACTAGGCAATATTATATATTAATAATTTTACTAGGCAATATTATATATTAAATAAATTTACTAGGCAATATTATATATTAAATAAATTTACTAGGCAATATTATATATTAATAAATTTACTAGGTAATATTATATATTAATAAATTTACTAGGCAATATTATATATTAATAATTTTACTAGGCAATATTATATATTAATAAATTTACTAGGCAATATTATATATTAATAAATTTACTAGGCAATATTATATATTAATAATTTTACTAGGCAATATTATATATTAATAAATTTACTAGGCAATATTATATATTAATAATTTTACTAGGCAATATTATATATTAAATAATTTTACTAGGCAATATTATATATTAATAAATTTACTAGGCAATATTATATATTAATAAATTTACTAGGCAATATTATATATTAATAAATTTACTAGGCAATATTATATATTAATAATTTTACTAGGCAATATTATATATTAAATAATTTTACTAGGCAATATTATATATTAAATAAATTTACTAGGCAATATTATATATTAATAATTTTACTAGGCAATATTATATATTAATAAATTTTACTAGGCAATATTATATATTAATAATTTTACTAGGCAATATTATATATTAATAAATTTACTAGGCAATATTATATATTAATAAATTTACTAGCAATATTATATATTAATAAATTTACTAGGCAATATTATATATTAATAAATTTACTAGGCAATATTATATATTAATAAATTTACTAGGCAATATTATATATTAATAAATTTACTAGGCAATATTATATATTAATAAATTTACTAGGCAATATTATATATTAATAAATTTACTAGGCAATATTCTATATTAATAATTTTACTAGGCAATATTATATATTAATAATTTTACTAGGCAATATTATATATTAATAAATTTACTAGGCAATATCATATATTAATAAATTTACTAGGCAATAATATATATTAATAAATTTACTAGGCAATATTATATATTAATAATTTTACTAGGCAATATTATATATTAATAATTTTACTAGGCAATATTATATATTAATAATTTTACTAGGCAATATTATATATTAATAAATTTACTAGGCAATATTATATATTAATAAATTTACTAGCAATATTATATATTAATAAATTTACTAGGCAATATTATATATTAATAAATTTACTAGGCAATATTATATATTAATAAATTTACTAGGCAATATTATATATTAATAAATTTACTAGGCAATATTATATATTAATAAATTTACTAGGCAATATTATATATTAATAAATTTACTAGGCAATATTATATATTAAATACATTTACCAGGCAATATTATATATTAATAAATTTACTAGGCAATATTATATATTAATAAATTTACTAGGCAATATTATATATTAATAAATTTACTAGGCAATATTATATATTAATAAATTTACTAGGCAATATTATATATTAAATACATTTACCAGGCAATATTATATATTAATAAATTTACTAGGCAATATTATATATTAATAATTTTACTAGGCAATATTATATATTAAATAAATTTACTAGGCAATATTATATATTAATAAATTTACTAGGCAATATTATATATTAATAAATTTACTAGGCAATATTATATATTAATAAATTTACTAGGCAATATTATATATTAATAAATTTACTAGGCAATATTATATATTAAATAAATTTACCAGGCAATATTATATATTAATAAATTTACTAGGCAATACTATATATTAATAATTTTACTAGGCAATATTATATATTAATAGACGTGTTTTCTAACCTCTCGTTCGTTCTCAGTCTATTCTTCTTAACCATCAATCATTAGATGTGATTAAGCGTATTTATAAAAATAAGTTACCACTTAGTAAGGCAAAAAAACACTCGAGGATATAGGTTTATGAGATTTTTAGTTAGATGATGAACAATACAATGAGAGGATTGTAAACGATGGGTGTGATAGTCAGAGTTTAGTTCAGACAGTTCAAAAAGTATTTGTTGACATTAGACTTGAAGAGGACAATGTTGAAGTAAGTGGTAATGTTTTCTGCAAATAGGAAGTACTTGAAGAAAAACTTTGCTCATGGAAGTTCCATTTGGTTTTTGCTACACAAAGAAAGAAAAGAAAAATTATTTGCAGTGGTTATAGATGGAAGAGTCCTTGATGTAAATGTGTGGCAGGGGGCAGAGGTTGGATCTCAGTGGAGCACCTACCATCAAGTAAACACAAATTGTTATTTAACACCTAGTTAAGTAAAGAATTTCAGGAAAATAGTTAACTTGTTGTAGAATTCAATATCCCCAACACAAATCAAATTTTTTTACACACTTCGTATATATCAGCAAACTGCGTTGTTTTTTATTGCATGGACCTGTTTTATCGCCATTGGTTTTCAAAATATAATATGATACTCACGGAGGGGCCAAAGAAGGTCGCTAACAACACTAGTGAAAGCTATACTATGGACCCGATGAAACTACGCAAACAGAACGCCGAGTAGTTGACCCGCACTAACAGCTACTTCATTGCTGCCACTTATGCTAATATTGTAAAAACGGAACGAAACGGCGGGTCAAACCATCTTTCTCCAGAGTCAGAAGTTAAAATATATAAAATAATACTGATTAAATATTAATTAATATTATAATAATCATAACAATTATAATATAATAATATAATTATAATATTATAATATTTATTAATATATTATTACTAATACAGTTTCAATAATATTGGGTTGCACATTTGGAATTCAAATCCGGGGGTAATCTTGCAATTTTCTTATTTCTGTGATGTTGTTGAACTGCGGTGCTGAATCAGCAGTTCAACAACTTCAAGGATACTCCACATGTTTTTCTTATCAGCCTCATTTTACCGTTTCTTGAACATTTTGTGGTTCGTCAATAAACTCTCTTTTGTTTCATCTATATGTATATGTACTGTTAGATTACCAACGTTAAGCGACATTAAGCCTTGTCAGTACTAAATGGGTGACCATTTGAGAATACAAGGTTCTGTATGTGGCCTGGGCAGGACATGGGTTTCAGCAGGTTCTATCATGCCCACTGAAAAGTTAGTACATATAGAGTATCAGCCTGATTCTTCGACGACGTCCCTTGAGGTTATGGGATATGGATGGATGGATATCCAAAAAAACATTTTTCCAGAATAAATGTTATTTATCCAGGTAATTGTTGGTAAAATTGAGCCCAACCGTTTTATACATTTTCTCTAGTAATAGTATTGGGCTTGCCTGACTACGTTAATAACATATGTTCTACATGATGTATCTGAATTTTAGGTGTCTCAATTCTTGCGACAAGAAATTTATAAACATAAAATTCTGACCACTCCAAAAATATAAATAAATTAAACAGTGATATTTATATCATAAAATCTTGATCATCAAGTAGTTATGGCCTTGATATGTGGTGAATCATTAGTAAAAACAATATACTTCGTAATCTCTCGATATATAAAGTTAGGTGTGAGCATATATATTGTTAAAAATGGGGGGATCAAAATTAGACAAACGAAATGCATTCTACACAAACATTAATTAAAAGCGAGAAAAATCTATTTTATCCCGTATCTTTATATTTGTCTTTTGAACCAAAGAAAGTCATAATTGAAGAAATAATTGTATCTGGTTAGAACGACGCCGCACACCTATCGCTACCTTTGCACACAAGAAGCGAATCTTGTGTCCAATTAGCAGCACCCCGCCCTGTCTCGAACTTGACTGAAATGAAATCAGACTATGCAGCTGGTTGCTGTCGTCTCTCGAAACATCTACGAACGTAAGGTACCTCGCATCAAATTTAACTCTTATTTCCGGTTAGAAAACCACACTCCCTCCATCTGTAAATTGAAGTATATAAACGGCAATCACTCACTTGTGGAAAATGTAACCACTTCAGAACAAGGAAAATGAAAAAATTCCACCCGCCAACATAATAATCACACTCGAGAAGATACTCGAACAATATTTCCCAACACCAGCCTCAAAGCTGATATTTACGAAACTAACCATAAATAAGTCCTGCTAATAAATCGAAATTCTCTAGTAGAGGAACAACCCCATGAAACACACATAATAATCAGTAAATTACTCGTTACAGTTATTTATGATTAATTATTTCTCTAAAATCTCTAAAATCTTAAAATACTTCATAAAGATTTTTTTTAAACCAGAAAGGAAATGCGAAACATCCATTGTTTTTATGCTTATTATGAGGATGCCAGACCCCGCAGCAAATCGCGTGCAGATCTATGAAAAGTACCGGGGATTAACATCTCAAAACAAATCTTTCAAAATCATTCATTTGTATTTGTTTTTTTAGGTGAAGAAAAAAACAAAAAGTATATCTAATTGAGTATATAACGAGTTAGTTTTATTGATCTTTTTTTTAAATTTCGAGATGGGACATTAACCCACATAGATTTAAAGCCTGACGGAGAAAGGAAGATACTTATTATTTTTTAAATATATGAGTTATTCCCCCTGGTTCTGAAATTAAATTCATCCCCAGCAGGATATATGATTCTGTTGCTAATCCACAGAAGAGTGAATTTACTTGTTACATGGTAGTGACCTAAATATTATTAAATAATTCAATGCATTCAATGCAACTTATACGGATGAAATTAAATTGTTAATTTAGCATGCAAGTTAACTGTTAAAATCCATGTTTATTCCGATAGAACACAGAAGGACCTCCCAGTTCTTGTATTAAATCGAGCCCATTCCATAAACAACCATTACCAAGTAGGTTGACACAGAATCAATGATTTCGTGACCGTCCTCCTACTGGATAGCTTAATACTTTATACAGAAAAACCTAACTACGCAATTCTAAAAGACCTCAATTCTTAGTGTCAACTTTGAGTTAATCGTTTACTGGTTTTGTAATAAAGCTTAATTTTGTAAATGAAAGACTTATTTGTTAGCTATTCACTTATCTACCTAGTGGGTTGAATCTCGTTCCGGAGCGTCGAAAAAAATTCTGCGATTTTTATATTACCTTGTAGGACCTACATACACTGTTGATCCCGATTTTCTCTTTCATTTTCCTAGTAAAATATTTATATTCTAGAGTAAGTATTATTACTAAGCAATTCTAATAGTAACTATTTAATTCATAATAGAGCACAGAGTATGTTTATGATCTAAATTATTGTTTAATTGTTCATAGCCTTTTCAGAATCCACGTGATGCTACTTTTTAGTGCCGTTAATTGATTGTAAATTATACCTTGTTTCTCAACGATATATATATATATATATATATATATATATATATATATATATATATATATATATATATATATATATATATTCGTTTTAAATATGATTAACAGAGTCATAGCGAGTCGAGGCACTATCACAAGAAAAAAAGAGTGCAACTATTAAATAATATATTTAATCGTCGATTAAAAACTTTTAAATAGAATAAAAAGATCGACGAAAATTATCAGAATAAAAACTAATTCTCAAGGTACCTTTCAGCCGAAACATTGTCAAGAGAAACGTCGGCGAATATCGCTTGAAAACGAGGAAAAGAGTAACGTGGAGAGTAAAACAAAAAAGGGGGCGATTGAATAACGCCATTAAATCGAAAAAGAAATAAATGGACATAATAGGCAAAGTATTTTTCCTTTTTTAGAAGTCTCTAAATAAGTATAATTAGTGAGACAACTCTTTTTGCCTACAGAGCGATGGTTTTCGCATTGTAACACTCACTGCCTCCAACACCTTGATATGGTGTTTGGAACGGGCCTTGTGTACAATGCGAAAACATCCAATGAATGACTCGTAGACTTGTGAGCGCCCGGATATGCTCTGCAAACGCCCGGATGTTCTTTGTAAAGACCCGGATGTGTCCGTCGATATACTCCTCTTTAACACACGTGATCTGCGAAAAACATGCAGGGATATGCTGGTCCAACCTGACTTCCAAGCGCTGAAGAGTACGACCAACATAGTCAACTTCACACTGACATTTGAATTTATCAAATCAAACTTGTCTGTAGTGTTGGAAGTACATCTATCTGAAAGACTGGGAAGGCAGTTCTGGTGCCAAACACAACATGGGGTTGTACTGCATAAAAACAACGAGATACAATTGATGAAATTTTATCCGAAAAAACTATACTAATAGAACCAATAAAAGGCAGTTTCAGATAAACAGGACATTTGGGTGGACCAAAGAAAATGTTCGCATTATATTTCGCAAGTTTTCGATCAATACACTTGGAAATTAGACCCTCTGGGAGACCGCGAGTTTGCTGGCACTGCAAATCATCAGTGCGCGGTGAACAAGTGTTTGTGTTTTGACCAAACTGATGTTTCTACTCATGGGAACAAAAGAATCCCAACTAATATACAGGCCCGTAAACGTCGGTTTCCTATATATAGTTATAGTGAATTTGTTTCCTGTCCTTTCCACTAAAATGTCCAGAAATAGTAAAGATCCATTCTGCTCCTCTTCCATATTGAACTGTAGTGCTGGGTAGAGCGTATTCAATCTCACGAAAAAATCACTTGCGTCTTTACGGGACTCAAAAATGGTAAAAGTATCGTCCATATAACGCCAATAACGAAAGGGTCGGGTAACCCGAGAAAACAGCTAGGATTCCTGATAACCTAGGAAAATATTCGCTAGGATAACACCCAAAGGCCTGCCCATCGCAACCCCATCAATATGCTGATACATTATATTGTTAAAGCTTAAACTGACCGACTTAGTGGTCAGTCCCATGAGTTCCATAAAAATGCTTTCTGGAAAGGCAGGAGGGGTTAATGTGCTACGATAAAGCATGTCAACACATATTTCAATGGTTTCATTCAGGGGTACATTACCATAAGCTGGTAACGTCAAACGAACATAGAAAGTTTGTATGCGACTCACATTCCAAATCGCGAATAAATAAAAGCGAAACGGAAAGAATCGACTATACAATTAACTGAAAACCTCTGTAAGACAGGATCAAGGATATCTGCAAGCTATTTGGCCAGTTCATGCTGAGAATAACCAATCATAGACATAATGGGTCTCAATGGAACTCCCTCCTTATGAGTCTTAGGTAGCCCGTACATTCTGGGTTGTTGAAAACCCACAGGGCGGATCCTGTCATAGGTAATCTTTATCAATAAACGTCTTTCTATGTAACTGAAAAAAACGTTTTTGAAGCTTTAGTTCAGTACTTAAGGTAATGTCAATTGACACGTCACCAAGCTTTTTAAATGTTGTATCACTTAAAATGCTCAACATTGTTTCTAGTCGTGCTACACGTTTCCGTGCCAGTAGAGCGAAGCAATTCGTACCTTATTTTATTATTTCATTTTATATTATGCTATTACTGCTCTATCCAGTATATTGAGCGTCAGTCTTTATTCGAATTTTAGCAAATTAAAAGATATTAGTTGCCTCCTATATCTTTTGTTGGATTAACTTGTTATATATATATATATATATATATATATATATATATATATATATATATATATATAAAGAGAGAGAGAGAGATAGAGAGAGAGAGAGAGAGAGAGAGAGAGAGTAATCTAGGTGAAGCTTGTGTAAGCAGAGTAATAATCCGGAAAAAATTTACTATGTTTAAATAAAATTTCATAATTAATAAATAAAGCTATTTAATTCATAGAAACATGTTCAACGTACCTTTAATAAGCTAAATTTCTTCAGGATGAAAAACAAGCGTGCGTTCTCTATGTTTTCATATTAAAGAATGTAGCGACATTTCTATTCATAAGGATCACATAGCTAAATCCGAACTTATCGTTTATTTTTCTATATTAAAATTTCAGACATCGCCGATCAACCTATTTTACACTAGAGTTCAAACTGTCTACGTCGCTTGATTTTAAGTTGGTCAACTACAAATCAGACGACATGATAACATGTCGTAAGAGAGGGTCATAATATATCTTCGTCTATGACATGTAAGAGAGGGTTATAATATATCTCCGTCTATGACATGTAAGAGAGGGTCATAATATATGTCCGTCTATGACATGTAAGAGAGGGTCATAATATATCTCCGTCTATGACATGTAAAAGAGAGTGTCATAATATATCTCTGTCTATGTCATGTAAGAGAGGGGCATAATATATTTCCGTCTATGACATGTAAGAGAGGGGCATAATATTGCTCCATCTATGACATGTAAGAGAGGGGCATAATATATCTCCGTCTGTGACATATAAGAGAGGGTCATAATATATCTCCGTCTATGCCATATAAGAGAGGGGCATAATATATATCCGTCTAGTACTTGTAAGAGAGGGTCATAATATATCTCTGTCTATGACATGTAAGAGAGGGTCATGATATATCTCTGTCTATGACATGTACGAGAGGGTCATAATATATCTCCGTCTATGACATGTAAGATAGGGTCATAATATATCTCCGTCTATGACATGTAAGAGAGGGGCATAATATATCTCCGTCTATGACATGTAAGATAGGGTCATAATATATCTCCGTCTATGACATGTAAGAGAGGGGCATAATATATCTCCGTCTATGACATGTAAGAGAGGGTCATAATATATCTCCGTCTGTGACATATAAGAGAGAGTCATAATATATCTCCGTCTATGACATGTAAGAGAGGGTCATAATATACCTCCGTCTATGACATGTAAGAGAGGGTCATAATATATCTCCGTCTATGACATGTAAGATAGGGTCATAATATATCTCTGTCTATGACATGTAAGAGAGGTCATAATATATCTCCGTCTATGACATCTAAGAGAGGGTCATAATATATCTCCGTCTATGACATGTAAGAGAGGGTCATAATATATCTCCGTCTATGACATGTAAGAGAGGGTATAATATATCTCCGTCTATGACATGTAACAGAGGGTCATAATATATCTCCGTCTATGACATGTAAGAGAGGGTCATAATATATCTCCGTCTATGACATGTAAGAGAGGGTCATAATATATCTCCGTCTATGACATGTAAGAGAGGGTCATAATATATCCTCGTCTATGACTGGTTTTTGAGGAAAGGCATGTATCTATCTAGTAAAATATATACCAGCATATTAAAATCAAACTTTAAATTCTTCTTGATTTGACAGTTAAAAGGTTTCGAAATTACGTTTGATAATAAACATAGAAACATACGGAAACAGGGTTTATTCAATAGCCTTCGATTTGAAGACTTTAAACTGTCACTTCGAAAGGAATTCACATCAAGCATTAACATTTTGGGGCAAAATCGAGTATTCTAGTTTATTTGTGAAAACCGTATTCCCGGCGGAGCCAGAATTCTAAAAAAAGAACCACACTTTTCCGGTGGGTAAACTTTGAATAATATTTGTTTTATATTTTATATCTACTTCAACTCTAATACTAATTAATTAAAAACGCGACCTATAGGTATATTTGTCTTCCTGAAGCAAAAATGAAACAAACTTACTAATAATCGTCGTCTTAAAGTAAAGAGTCGTAACGTTTTGAATGTCATATTATTAGTTTTTGCTACATTTCATCACCATGCTGACTAAATTGAATTAATTGTAATGAATGACGACTAGTTTAGTGTGACCACTTCTTGTGTTTGCCTTCGCGTTATTCGATTATTAATTAAAATAAATAATAAAGAAAACATTTAAGAAATCTAATTTTTTTAAATAATTTTCTTACAAAATAAAATCTATAAGAATACATTACGGTTTATTCAAAAATAAGCCAGTCATTTTTATCGTCTTTAAATAGTTTTAGCTGTCGAATAGAACAGTCATTTCTGGCTTTGAATGCTTAGCCGATCCTCATGTATTAAAGGTTTAAAAGTTGTGTAAGCAATTCACATCCAATCATTCTAATAGGGATTAAAACTTACTTTAAGTAAATTAGTTATAGTTTCATACGAAGTCAGTTCAATTAGTACATTAATGACCAGGCGATGATGTAATTATTTAATTTAATTTTCAAAATTCAATTTCAAAAATAATAATTTATAGTCCAGGTAAAATAAGGTTCGACTTGGAACAAATTGCAACAGAATTTTTTTCACCACCAGGCATTCCCATGAGGTGTCTAGAACATCATACTAAAAGTCCTAAGAAATCAACGTTGAGGAAATATGTCTAATTTGCATAAATCCAAGATGGCCGCCAATTTTCGATAATTTGCCACATCTCCGCATTTAGATGTCATAATTGAGTGATTTGAAGTGCTAAAATGGGGTTTTTGAACACAAGGATTTACGTGGAATAGGTTACATTTTTATTGGATGAAGAATTTATAGCCAAAAATCCAATATGGCCAAAAAATATTGAAAAATGTTCATATGCGTGGTATCCGAAACATAGGCAAACTGAAATGTGACTGTTTTGCTGCCTTATGTGACTAATTCTTGACTAACTTTATATTATAACTTTATTATAACTTACTAACTCTTGACTAACTTTATATTATAACTTTTTATATTTAACTATTTATTTTATAACTTTATATATTATTTTTGTTTCTATTCCAGAGTAATTAATCTGAGATTCAGCAAACATTGACAATGGAGAAGTGTCGCATCTGTAATGAATCAATCTCTGACGGAAAGGCGACAGTTGTTCTTCGAACAAAAGGCAGCGATGGCGTGAATCGTGCAAGTAGTCAACGTGGTAGCGATTTGGTAGTGAATCCAGGAGAGACACTACACGTAGAATGTCGCCGCAACTATTGCAAAGCAGAAAACATTGCACGTGACCTAGCAAGGCAGCAACAACCACCAAAACCCCGCTGTGAGCTCCGTTCTGAACTACACTTCAATTTTCAAGAACACTGCTTGTTGTGTGGACAGCCAGCTAAAACTGGTAGGAAGCAAAGAGAACTGGGTGTTTTCCCAGTTAGGACAGAAGACTTTCAGCAGAGTATCCTTCAGGTTTGTCATTCTAGAAATGACGAATGGTCTGCAACAGTATTAGGCAGAATAGCATCGGTGAATGACCTACACGCAGCGGATGCAATGTATCACCAGCAGTGCAGTAGCAACTTTAGGACAGGGAAAAACATTCCTACTAAGCACTCTTTAGACACCAGTAGTACTGGAGACAAATCAAAGAGGCTCAAACTCGGAAGGCCTGAGATAGACGAGAGAACGTCAGCGTTCCTGGAAGTGGCTCAGTTCTTAGAGGAAAATGACGAGGAGCAAACCACCATACATGACCTTGTTCTCAAAATGTCAGAGTTTTTTCAGAACACAGAGCATGAACCTTACAGTGCTAAATACATGAAAACTAAAATAAAGGAGCACTTTGGCGAGAGGGTTTTAATGACTGTGCTGAGCACCAAAGAATGTGTGGTCACATTGCGAGATACAGCAAGCTCAATCCTCTATGCATTCCACAAGCAACAGAAAGCTGAAAATATTGAAGATGACAAGTTGAATATTATTGAAGCTGCTGCAAAACTCATTGCCAGTGATGTAAAGTCCATGGAAATCCCAAAGGATTTCTATCCAGACACGGGCGACATTGCTGATTCTGCTAGCTACATTCCAAACTCATTGCAATTACTGCTTAGGACTATGTTTGCTGGCAAAAATGTTGGTGTAAAACTTGCTTCGATTGGGCAGGCCATAATGCAAGCCATACGACCAAGGGCAATAATAACCCCTCTTCAGCTTGGCCTCGGTATCCAGATGCACCACCATTTTGCGTCACGTTTTTTAGTGGACACGCTTCACGGGCATGGGTTTTCATCTTCCTATGCTGAGGTCATGAAATATGAACGAAGTGCAGCTGTTGTACAAGGTACTGAGATCCCTGGGTATTCCGAAGAGCACCACATAGAGTATATTGCCGATAATTACTGAGACAGATAATGTAGAACTACAAGATATTCCTTCAGATACAGTGACGACTGACATAACTACAGCAAGTGAATTGTATGACAGAGCAATGTCCTCTTCCCTCTCAGTGGAAGAAGTTTGCTCTGCAAAAGTGTTGCAAAGAATCCAGGCTGAACTTGACAACAAAAAGGAAATGATGACTATGCCAACAGCAAAACTCTGGTTGCAGTATCTCAACATGGTGGACATCTTGCGGAAATTTATTAAAGCTGAAAGAACAGGGAACTGGAGCTTACACCTCCAATGTGTGCACGATATGCTTCCCTACCTTGCCGCTTCTGGACACCGACTGTATACAAAGTCTGCATATGTTTACCTGCAAATGATGACCGAACTACCAAATACACATCCGGATGTGTATAAGAAGTTCCAAGAGGGATACCACGTTGTGCGGCGTATGCAACGATGCAATGCAGAAGTTCAGCGGGGTCTCCTACGAAACCAGCGACCAACACAAAGATATTTCGAAGGCTAGACATGCCAGAGATGTCAAGGACACCCTCGATCTTATCAGCTATCTGAAGGAAAGAGATCCATTCAAGGAGAATACCTCACTTCACAACATTGCTAATGGCATGGCCGCTCAGGACGGAGTCAATGTTGACCAAACAAAAGAAATTGGAGAAAAGATTATTGTGAGCATGGCAGGGAAATCTATGGAAGAGTTCACCTTCCGAAAAGCCGATGAAGCAATGACACTTGCATCCAGATCAACTGTCAAAGTCAGAGGGGAATCTGTAGTAGTGGATCCACAATTGGTGTTCCAGCGACTGGTAATTGTAGGTGAACGGAGCAAAGACTTGTCAACGTTATTCAAGTTCGAACTTTGTAGCCACCCTCCTGCCTTATTTGACTCGTCATCCCTTTCCTTTGCAGGCCAATAAAGCAGTCCTTGCTGATGTTCTGTGGAAGTCTATAGATGAAGAACAACGTGAGCCGAGTGTAGACCAAGTCCAATATGTCCTTGATGGCGGCGCGCTACTCCATCGGATTCCCTGGCCAAGAGGTTCCACATATAATAGTGTGTGTCAGATTTATGTCAGATATGTGACACAGAAATATGGAGCTGCTGTTATTGTTTTCGATGGCTACAAAGATGAACCCACAACTAAAGATGCCACACAACAAAGAAGAACAGGAACCTGCTCTAGTTTGACCGTAAGCTTTGCTGGTGATATGATCATCCAATCCAAGAAGGAGGACTTCCTGAACAACAAGGCAAACAAACAGCGCTTCATACATTTTCTCAGCGACAAGCTAGAAAGGGCTGGATGCAGCACAGAACACGCTAAGCATGATGCTGATGTCCTCATTGTTCAAACATCCCTTGCCTCTGCCAGAACAAGAGATACGGTTCTCATTGGTGACGACACAGATTTGTTAGTCCTCCTGTTGTATCACGCTGATATGACCGAAAACGAACTGTTTCTGGTATCAGAGTCAAAGCAAGCCACCAAATCGAGAAGGGTGTGGTGCATAAAGCAGTCGAAAGAGTTGCTGGGTCCTCAGATTTGCGACAATCTGCTCTTTGTCCATGCTATTCTTGGCTGCGATACCACTAGTCGCCTGTTTGGATTGGGAAAAGGTTTGGCAGTGAAGAAGGTGAAGACTGATTCCCTGTTTCGTGAGCAATCAGAGATGTTCCACAAATTAGGGCAAACACCGGAGGACATAACTGCTGCAGGGGAGAAAGCTCTGGTATCACTGTACGGTGGTACCAAAGAGGAAGGACTGGACAGCTTAAGATACAAACGGTTCTGTGACAAGATTTCCAAGAACACATCTTCCCTGGAACCACAAGCTCTACCCCCAACATCAGCAGCTGCAAGATTCCATAGCCTCCGTGTCTATTACCAGGTAATGGAGTGGAAAGGAACATGTGTCAACATGAAGCCACAAGATTGGGGATGGCACCTTGTGGACAGAAGGTGCATGCCTATACAGACAGATCAGCCCGCAGCACCACCGGAGATACTGGGTGTCATCTGTTGTAGCTGCAAGAAAAACTGCAAAACAAGGAGGTGCACATGCCAAAAATATGGTCTCCATTGCACTGCCGTGTGTAGAGAATATCGTGGTACAAGTTGATCTAACTCACAGGTGCCAGATTTGTCAGATGATGTAGACGACGATGCTTAAGCCGGATACCCCAAAGTGGCACAACTGGAATTGACACTCTTGAAATTAATATTGATGATCTGTTGTTGAAACACAGGCTTACTGTTTTTCATGAGTATGATAACAAACTTATCTATGGCTACAATTGTGTTTTCCTACATTTCAGTAGGCCCTAGGTTAAAAAATGTACCGAAAAAAATAAAATGTTGAGCAAATACATTCTAAAAATAGACATTCTTTCCAGCATATTTGATTTTTGGCTATAAATTCTTTATCCAATAAAAATATAACCTACTCCACGTAAATCCCTGTGTTCAAAAACCCCCTTTTAGCACTTCAAATCACTCAATTATGACATCTAAATGCGGAGATATGGCAAATTATCGAAAATTGGCGGCCATCTTGGATTTATGCAAATTAGACATATTTCCTCAACGTTGATTTCTTAGGACTTTTAGTATGATGTTCTAGACACCTCATGGGAATGCCTGGTGGTGAAAAAAATTCTGTTGCAATTTGTTCCAAGTTGGGCCCTAAAATGTGCTATATTGCCTGGACTATTAGTAAAAAGAACAGCGACACGATAATGAAAGTAAAAAGACTCGTGGGCAACAATGTGCAAGTAGAGCAAGTATATATATATATATATATATATATATATATATATATATATATATATATATATATATGGTCAACATTCCTTTCTTTCAAACATTATTCATTACATACGATATACAACTTCTGTCTACATACTTTTGTCCTAATCGGTTTCAATTTCCTAATGTATTTGCTTGTTTTAAGCGGGAACTGTCCGATGTATCTGTCATAATCGCTTCGAACCCGAGTACTTTCTTATCCGTCAGGATCCATCATCAGGGTTGGGTATCAATAAAGGTCATAGTGCTTAGATATTTATAATCACATGTTATTTACTATGTTCATGTTAAAGCAATTTGAGAATATTGTCACTATTATTAAAATTGATTTTGTTGATGGAGCTTTTGTCTGTTTGGTAATGTTTTAGACGAAAGGTGTTATCAACTAAAAGTTTTCGGAATTTAGAGCGAGGATAAGTATGTTGAGTGTTCAGTGTTTAACGATAGCACTGTTGTCAGATAATTGTATAGTAAACTTTCTTGACAATGTTGTGGTAATCAAGCCTATGTATATGCTTTTCACGGAGGAAAATATTCTTTTCTCGGTCTCTATATGTGTGTCTCTTTCTATCTTTCTCTCCTCTTTACTCTCTCTCTCTTTCTTTCTCTTTATCTTTCTTTCTATGTATATATACACACATATATATATGTATATATATATATAAATATATATATGATTATTTTTATTTAGACAGACATGTACAAAATCTGCGACACTGGCATGTCAATGTTATCGATCAACAGCTATTATAAACTGAGATCTCATCAGGCAGAGTTAAAATCCGATCTAAACCGTAAATCATATTTGGAAATATATAAAAGCTCCATTTGATACTGAGCACTTTTTATAAACCCAGTTGAAATTCTTTGGTTACTATCCTGTCGATGTTTTATCTAGATTATATATATATATATATATATATATATATATATATATATATATATATATATATATATATATATATATATACATTTTTTAATTCGTTTCCTCGTGTTAATTCTTTTAGATAGTTGGGAGTAACATATTTAGTCTCTTAAATTATACAGGTCTGAACATAATATTCCAATATAACTTGTATATTCTGAGAATGAGATATGTACGTTCAAAGCGTTATGGATTTTAGATTTTTCCTCTATTCCTTATTTAAAACGTTGAGAAAATAGTTGGAATTTTAAAAAAATTGATACAAAGCATAATCGTTGTTGGAAGTCAGTTTCTCTCGAGTACAATTATGTTTTACTTAATGAAAATCGACGCCTGTTAATAGTGACGCCTTTTCTTTTACACGAGTTCAGATCCTGTACTGTTTATTTTCTTTTTTTTTAATATTCGTAGAATATCTATAAGTTTATTTAATAACGATATTAAGCGGTTTATTTAATGACGATATTTTCTTACGTAGACACAAGTGTCAACAAAAAAGCAGCATCTAATATATAAAGTTATCTTGTGATTTTAAATGTTAGGTTTGAATAACATCTTAGCTGACTTATCAAAGTTGCATTTCCATTTGTTATTGTTGTACAATGTTAATTGCCGTAAAATAATGTTCTTAGCTACAGTTTATTTTTAAAATGATGTACTTTCATCGGACGACTGGAAAACTATGTTTAATTGAAGTATAAAGGGTTGTCTCCCTTACAAGTATATTTATATTCCTCTTTAGACATAAGTTTAGTAAATGTACAAACACATAAAAATTAATTAATACAATGACGTCATTGTATCTCATATATATGTATATATATATATATATATATATATATATATATATATATATATATATATATATATGTGTGTGTGTGTGTATATATATATATATACATATATATGAAGAAGAATGGAAAGGAATTAGAGAAGCAAAAGCCAAATCATAATTCAATTCAATTGCTCAGAGCAAGGTATATTCCGCAAAAAAGGCAATTTATTCAAGTTAAATTTTCCTTAAGCCAGGCTTTTCAAAGATCAAAATCTTATCATCAGAGGAAGTCGCTGGGATAGATAAGTTGGCAAAGGCCAAGATTTAAAATTTGAAAAACTAAAATAAAATTGTAGGGGAAGAAACACAGGGCAAAATTCTGTCCGAATGCAAGCAAATGTCCGATTGCTAAAAAGTCCGGTGTCGAAAAGTCCAGCGGAGAGAATGAGATGTAGATAGGTAGGTCGTTAAAAGGCCCGAAAGGTTGTGAGAGAGGATTCAAAGTTAAATTCCAAGAAGCCACAACTTCAGGTGCGGCGAAAATAGAAAATCCAAAGGGTAAAATGTCCAATAAGAGGTACGCTCATAAATGCAGGCAGGCAGGCTCAGAAGAGAGTGAGGTGGAAAATATTCGCCATTAACAATACTTCCTGGGCAGAGATGTCAAAGAAAATGCTTTAAAATGGGAAAAAATGCAGCGAAAATAATTTAAAGTTAGCCCGAAGAGAAAGCCGGCTTGAAAATGAGGAAAGGCAGAAACTCTTGTGCGACCAGTAGGCAGGGATGGAATGAGTAAGGGGTGTGGAGGGGGAGAGAGGAACGTGTGCGAAGAAGGAGAAGGGGTGCGGAGAGTGAATGCGGTTAAGACTAAGAGTGTGATTGTGGGGGGGGGGTGAGTCGCATGAAAGTAGAAATTGGATGTTAGCGCGAATTAGGGTTCAACTAGAAAAGGGAAAGTATGGAGTAGGAGTAAGTCAACGAGTGCTGGGAGGGAGAGTTCAAATACCAGAATGCGTCTATGAATAGAGTTCGGGGTTTAGTTGTTTTATCAGGAGACCTTACTTATAAACAATGAGGCAAAATATATTGAAGGGTAGAATTAGAGAAATAGTAAGAATAAAAATTAAAAATTGAAAGATTAAAAAAGTAAAAAAGTAAAATAAGAATAGAATTAAAATTAAAGATAAAAATAAAAATAAAAAAATAAAAAAAAATTAAAAAATGAAAAAGAAATAATAAAATTAGTATTAGTTTTAAGCTCGCAAGGAAAATTATGGGTTGCCCGATAAGAAAATAATAATAGAATGAGGAAAAAAGTCGATAAAATTGGAACATGAGAATGAGTATTAGAATGAGGAAAGAGTAAATTAGACCTCGAAAGGATATCCGGAATGGGAATCCCCAAGGTGGTTAAAGGTATGGGTTGAAATAAAATAAGCTGTTACGGGACGCTAGTGCTTTATGGAAGAGGGAGAATTAAACTTTGAAACAAAAAAATATTCAAAAAAAGGTATATGGAGGTTGATTAAGAAAATTATTAATTAGGTTAATGATGGCAGAAAGAAGCAAGAGACATACGAGGTTAAAGTAGTGACAATAGATTAAACCAGATTGAGAATGTAGATCGCAGTTAAAAGTAAATATTATGGGGGTTAAAAGATGTAGAGTGAGGGCGGGTTAGGGGTTGAACATGGTCTGAGAGAAGTGAGCGAAGGGCGAGGTAAACTAGGGGGGAATAATCGCGGCTATTAAAAGAATGAGAAGAATTATTTAAAAGTAAAAACAGGAGGGGAAAAAAATTAGAGTGCACAGAGAGAACAGTAAGGAGTTCGATATCGGAGTGTGCAAAGGGGATTAAGAGTAGATAAGGCGAATCAACAAGTGAAAAAAGGGCTAGGGTATAATAAGAAAATGGTGGGTTAGTTATCAGGGTGAGAGGGAAGGATAGAAGTTTGGAAGTGTTGATGGGAAGCGGAAGAATGTATTAAAAGAAGTTAAAGGGGAGAGAAATGGAAGTCATATAACAATTATACGGTTAAGGAGGTTAAGTAGAATGATTTAGGGGTTAGTGGGAGAAAGGTATTAAAGTTGAGGGAATTGTGAAGCTAACGGAGTTTATGGGTAATTTTTTAAGTTAAGAGGAGGCTAAAGGGATGAGGGGGATATATGCAGAGATTATAGAACAACAGGAATTAGAACTATCTAAAAGGAGATTCGAGATGTAGGGAGGGAAGATCCGAGATGATGGGAGGGTATTTAATCAAATGGGGGAGGGGTGTCTGGGGGATTACTATGGTTGCTATACTTGAATTTACGTTTATGCCTGCAACTGGAGATAAGTTCATTCTTATAGTTAATAATGTTTTTAGATTTATTAGCAGTAGCTATCATAAAGATTTCCAAAGTACAAAGTTGGCAATGGGATGCTCCCGGGGTATATGATTTGGACTTTTTAAGTATTGACCGGTGAAGTGAATAGGGAGTATTTTTAAGATTGAGGTTTCTAATTAAATTGGAAAGTGAAGTGCCTGTGCTATTATTGTTGCTATTTTTAAAGGAATGGATATGGTTAGAGATCCGGGTCTGAATGGGGAAAGAGGACGCCCCAATATATGTGTGTATCTTGAAGGGTGGTGCTATAGTTGCATTGAGATTGCTAGTGGTATTAGATGAGATTTGGGTTTGGAGATTCGAGTTATGCGAGGGAGGTTGTTTGAAGAAATAGGGCGGAGCGGATATGGGGGAAATGTGAGTTAGCCCATGGGTACTATCTATTATTGGGGGTGCTTGGTTAGAGGTATGGCTGCATAAGTGGGAGTCTTGAGGAGAAGCGGATTGGGGTTGTGGGGAGATGCAAAATTCGGGTGGAGTATGGGAAATGTGATTGCTCACAACATTGGTGGAGCGGGGGAATTGTTTCACAGTACAAGCGTATATTACGTCCTTCTGTACACAATTGTTGTTTAAGGGACAATCTCTGGGTTTACGGCAGTTACAAGTGGTGAGGGATGCGGTGGGTGGTTGTTGTTGGATATGTTTGATTTTCCTATTGTTAGAGGTTATGATAGTTTGTTCAATATTGGGCATAGTAGAGTAAGATATTTTAATAGAATTTTTGTTAAGAATAGTGCTATATCTGTGGGGGTGCTTAAAAGATCTGTCTAAAATTTGGAAAAATTCCTTAGGTATATTGGTTTTAACACTACTGCTGAAAGGCGGATTGAACCAAATGTTATTCTTTCTTCTAAGTTTTCTTCTTTGTCTGTGCGCCTGTGGGTCTGCCCGATTATCAATATTGTAAGTTCCTATGGGCTTATTAGCGTGTGTTTTGAATGTCTTAGGTGCAGATGTGTTAAACTTTTTACTTCTGTGTGTGGTCATGTTGTGCGTAATAATGCCTGAGGGTTTGTTAACTTGAGTAAAGGGGTTGCAGTTATATTTAATTTTGTGATTGTAGCCTGAGTTTAGCAAAGCATTATTGTAGAAGCTAGAATTTTGATCGAAGATAGATTTATTCGCAGATGCTTAGAGATTCTGTTCGATACTGAGGGGACTATTGAGTTTATGATGGATTTAAGGTGGTTAGATAGGCTATGTACGTAGAAAAGGGTTAAGTTAGGTTTATGGTATGGGCTGAAGGTTAAGATCTAATGTGAGGTCAAGAAAGTTGGATATTCTTTTCTCAGGTTCCACTGTAATGGTCAAACCAAAGTTTTTGAAGAAGTTATGTAAGTTTTTGATAGTGTTATTATATTGTCTCGATCTCTCCCCAGATACAAACAAGGCATCGTCCCTATACAACCCACCCTGTAAATGTCCAAAATTAACCCCCAATTCTCTCATCAGGTACAAACCTACCAAGTCAGTGACCTGGGCAGAGTCTGACGCCCCCATAGTAATATCAAAGTTATTGGGGGGTGTTCTTCCTGGTCCAAAGCTTATTATCAAATTCTAGTAGGGATCTTCTGGCTAATATTATTAGTTTAATCTCTATGTCTGTAATATCAGAATTATTTTTAGCGAAGATTAATGCTTTGTTAAGTAAGATAGGGGAAATGGACTGGTAGTAATTATTAATATCGAATGTTATGAAATTCAAGTTAGGTTTAGACTTATCAATGAGGTTGAGGAACCAGGTAGTAACCTCATCTGAGGATTGCCAAAGAGTGTAACGATTTTTTTCTTTTAAGGTGGGGATACTTCTATCCAAGATCTTCTTACTTATGATGCATAGGTCGGATTTAGAAGGGCAGATTAGTCTGATGGTAGGGTTTTCCTGGAAATTATTTTTATGGTCCCTCAAGGTGAATCTAGGTATTGCAGGGGTTAAAATTTCTGCGTAGTTAAGGACATTCAAAGATGTTAGTATGGATTTTGCCTCACTGTTTATACTAGCCAAGGTATCGTAGGATGTGCTTTTGTAAGATTTATTTAATTCATTGTAGATTAAGGATTTGTATTGATTATATTTTAGTTTGTAAAAAGTCTTAGTTTTATCCGCTGGGACAATTATATCTGGGTGTTTCCTAATATTGTTAGTGAATTTGTTGATTTTTTTGATGATGGGATTGAGGTGTTTATTGTGCCTTTTGAATTTAATGCGACTAATGAGGTCAAATAGGTCATTTTCGAAATTATTGAGGTGTTCATTTTGTTTGGGGAAGGAGGAGGTTTTGAGACCGTACCTGGAAGCAGCTGATTTTTCCAATTTCTTCAGTTCCCTTGAAGAGTTCATAGGTAGAGTAGATCCGAAATGGGTAGGAGGTGAGGAATTGCTGGTGTCAGTTTGGTGGGAGGAGGATTTGTGGTTCATATCATGGTGAAATGCTTTCCATCTAACGTTAGTGATGAACTTCTTCACAGATTGGATAAGCTTGCAAATATAGGTTTCATTTGAGGGAATGGGTATATTTTTTGCCGAAAGCGGGAGGAATTCCTTGTTGAACATATCACAAATAGGAGAGAAAAGCTCAACTAGGTAGGAGCTTAAAATAAAGTGGATATTGAGCTGTATACTCTTCACAATAGGTTTTACTTTTCCTAAAAGTTCGCTTTTAGTACACCACTTTATATACATATATATATATATATGCGTGTATATATATATATATATATATATATATAATTTAAACAGGCCTTATTGAAGGACACCGAATTCTCGCGTTTGTTCATTTTTTTAGTGATATTCCCGATGCATCATGCAAGCTCTCTGGTCTCCGGTGGTAGCTGATATAGTATGTTTTCGAGTGTTCTTGATTCAGGCATCATTCAAGAACTTTCGACCTTCGTGGTTGTCATTGGGAGTAGTTTTTCTTTCTTAAGAAGAAGACTTGAGTTATTGTGGTTTTCATAGTTTTCGTGGTTCGTACCACCGTGATCAGAAAGCTAGTTCGACGTATCGAGAATACCGCTAAAATATCAACAAACGCGAAAATTCCGTGCGATTCAAGAACGCTTGTTTTAATAAAGACTAACTGCCTAAACACACACACACACACACACATATATATATATATATATATGTGTGTGTATGTATATATATATATATATATATATATATATATATATATATAGAGAGAGAGAGAGAGAGAGAGAAAGAGATAGATCTTAAGTAAACAAATTTACGACATATACATTTACATACGTTCCAATAATTTAACAGAAACAACAGATTTGTGGACGATCGTTTCTGAGAAATATAAAAATATATGCGTATGTAGAGTGAAATATTTAAATTGGAGTTATATTCTTGTAATAGAAAAAATTCAAGTTTATCAATTACCTTTAGTAGAAGTAAGTTTAATGATAGTTATAAAGTAATACATTTAAATAATAATAATAATAATAATAATAATAATGATAATAATAATAATAATAATAATAATAATAATAATAATAATAATAACAATAAAAACCCAGTAATAATAATAGTCTTAATAATAATAACATGAGAATTAATATTAATAACAATGTAAATAAAAATAATATTAAAATTAAATAAAAGACTAAGATAATAAAATAAAAAAATTATGGTAAAAAAAATCAAAGTTTATTACATTAAGAATATTTTTAAATATATATATTTAAAAAGAAATACCGTTTTATAAGATAAGTATACATAAGCATATGTCCACAACGCGGTGAGAACCCAGCGTAGGTAGAATAAAAATAATATACAAAGAATATTATACCGAAATATTATATAAAAAGTTAAAAAATAATAATAAAGTCTTTGACATATAGACAAACCATCAAATAAAATAATACACATATATATCGTTAATACAAACAGAAGGTGAAAATTATATTTACAAATAACGTGCTATACAGATCCATATTTTGTACATACGTATAAAGATAGACATATATTTAGATATAGATTTCGATACTCAATGACATCCACATATAAATAGACATATATTAACATACACGTATATACACACATGTCAAGTGCATAGACTTAGATAGTATACAAATTGGCAAATATTAATTTGTGCTGATGAATTGGGCAACTGGGGATTAATAAAGGCCGCTCGTATTACAACCGATCGCACAAAATAATCGATGTTTAATTCTTGAAACACGTGTTAATAAATATCCCATAATTTCGTTTATTTTTAAATTGCAAATGCATTCCCCGAACTGAACACTTTCGACTCCCTTTTTACCCCCTTTGCATGAAACGATACTACATTAAATACAGCCTGCATTATGATCCCTCATCCAAAATTCATAATATATGTACGTGTGTGTATGTGTATACATATATATATGTTATATTTATGTGTACGTGTGTTCGTGTATGTATATTGGTCTGGTGCTTAGGTATTTACTTGTACAGGCGGATGTTGTTCTTGTATTAAAATTAATTTATATATTGAAACTGTTTTATATACTAAAAGTATATTCATAGGCAAGTACGTGCTTTTAAATATATTTCTTGCTTGAAAGTGGATCTGTGTGTGTGTGTTCATTTTTAGATGTGTGTGTATATTGATGTCTGTTTATTTATGTGTACTTATGTACCTATTAAATCTGTTTATATGTGTGTATTTTACTGATAGATAAGATAAATATGTTTGTAGGATTTTGGAATTCAAATAGGGTTGAAAAGTAGCCAGGGCTAAGAGGACAATAAAAAACAGGGATCGTTAGATCGTAAAAAAAGGCTGAAGAACGGTCAACAAGTAAAATAGGTAATCCGATACCAATTCATAAGAAATAGAGAATAACCAATCCTAAAAAAGGATTTATTCTGAAAAAATCTGCAAACCCATCTCATTACTCTGGATCCTTGGTCTGATGAGGTTGACGCTCTGCGAAGAGTGCAACCGAAACATGTATGCACATATGTAACCAATAATGTTTGTATAAATAAAAATGTATGCTTATAAACAGCTCTACTTGTTATTGAGCACTTTTTATAAACACTTGAGTTTCAACGGATTTACATCTACAGAAACTAATACAATACATGTTATATATATATATATATATATATATATAATGTATGTATGCGCATGCATATATGTTGTGAAGTGTTTATATATATATATATATATATATATATATATATATATATATATATATAATCTGTTCTCTTCAGCCATTTCCATCAATCCCACAATCAGAGCTGAAACTTTTGATCATCAACTGAAAAGTCATTAGTATTTTTTTAATGGCGACCGCCGTTGGTGTTTGTCGATGCAACAAGTGTCGCGACGCCAGAGAGTCAGAACCAGAGTCGGTCCGTCTGTGTTGCGTTGGATGCTTTTCCTTGGGCTAAAACGTTCTTGATTCAAAAGAAACGAGGGTGAGAAACGAAGGAAAACCGACATCAGAATTCTTAACCCCCGGGCCGGATCTTGTCGTTACTTCCTAAACCCTCGAAACCCAGCGAGATCTTTCCTTTCTCTTGAAGATTTGCGACTCGTTCTTTCAAGATAAGATCTCCTCACTTTCTTTGATTTTCAGGCGGGCAGAAAAGCTAGAAACTCATGCAAAAAAGCCAATTTTACTTTACAGTAATTATAGAAGGAAAACGTACTAAAATCTTCACTTTGTGTAAATGAGTTTACGGTCTTCAAATGGAAAATAAATTGTCTATCGTTATCAAAGGGTTAATATCCGTAATGACAACGTTTTAATCGTTATGATTAATCAGCAATCCAGTAATACGAGGAAATTGACTCCAAGGGAGTATTTTTGATAAGAGTGAGATGGAATTTCACTCAACTAATGAGAACGAATAAAACTATTCGATAACAATTCGAAATGGCGATGGGGATGGTAATCCCTTATTTAGTTCTGACCTGGTGACATCTATAGAAGAATGGTTAAAAAAACTATATCTGAGTTAAAAGTGTGTTTCACAGTAAAATATTGAATGGAATTGTGGCAGGATATGCCAGTTTGAATATCCCATTTTGAGAAGTGAAATTCTGACTCTTGTGATAAATAGTGAGCAACTGGCATCGGACGAGAAATGGTGAATATACAGCATCCCGATCACGTTAGGCGTGACTGTGTTTTATACAGTCCATAAATATCCAACGACGATGCGCGATTGTACAAGAGGAGGAGAGAGATGCTTACAGAAACAATGAGATAGAAAAATAAAGAGAGGGAGAGAAAGAGAACGGATTCATGGAAACTCAGTATATGATAGGCATTTTAATACTTCTTAATGCAGAATTAACTAAAAGACATCCGACGACGGAGTTAATAATCTACAGAATTGTCTTACTCAGTACGAAAAGGGGAACATAACATAAAGTATTTTGTTTTCAGTGATTTCGAAGTTGAAAAATACTTCAACATGCAACGAATAAAGAAAGCCTTTTAAACTGTGTGTTTGCTTCATCACAAAGAAACTGTGTATTTAACATCAGATTCTAAAATTGCATGAAACTATATGGCATAATGGATTGTAGCACTCATCCACCTAGTCCTGCGGACGAAGACGTGGTGCATTATGTGACTGACTTTAAGTCAGAAATTCGTAATTTATATAATAATAACAGATATGTGCAACTGAGGGGTAATTAAATGGTAAGGTGTTGGTACTCTACCAGAATATAACGTTGAGAATGCAATATAAAACCCATAAACGTAAAATAGAAGATCTTATTTTTTATGAACTTAAAGACGTATTCGTTTTTTTTTAGATCATTTTTTATCCAGATACTGATTTGAAACCTCGTGACCACACTTCATAAAAACAAATTTCGAGTGTTACCGTATTGCTTTTACGTCACGGCAACGTTGGTTCATATTACTCTCTGAAACTCTTTTCTACCCACCTCCGCACACGTAATCGCGCATCTCTCGCCACCTATATACCAATTTGTTTACACGGTTCAGTTTATCCCCGCTTATCGAGCAAGAAGTAAGCTTATGAAAAGTTTATAACTACTAATATTGTTTATTGTAATCTGTTGTACAAATAATTGCTTTTCGGTAACCTATCTAATGATGAATATATTTGGAATGATGATAGATACCTAAGGATATAAATACGAAAACCTCATAAAAATATACCGTAATATTAAGACCTACGCAGGTTTTAGAGTAACCTAAAGTGTCATGCTGTGTATAAGTTTTTAGATCTCATTCCTTTTTAATGGCGTATATATTTTAGATGTTTTATTTTTGTTCTTATGCATGTATTTTTTTTGTTTTCATTTTTAATTGTTCGCTCATGTATGACATAGTTTATGCAAGCGCAAAATGTTCGTCAGTATCGGAAAATCAATGTAGTATGTATCCCTATTTGCCCTTAATGACGAACGATTATGTTATCGCCTATTATATGACACCATGATTGGTGGCAAGCGGCGACTGACGATATGAATTTTGTTTACAATATTTTGGGATATACTCTCGTGCATAACTGGGATTTGATTTCTCAAAGCAAAACAATGTTAATAGGGCATTTTTGTTATGTGATCTGTTGAGGGTTTAACGTGCGTCAGCATGACGCCTATAGGGTGTGGTCATGTGACGTGGAGATAAGTGTTTTTGTATAAGATATGTTTCTAAGGTAAATAGTAGGTATCAAGCAAGGTAGGAACACTGAAGGATGTAAATATTAGAGGCTGTAAGCGTCTCTTATATCATAATTAGGGAATGTGAACATAATGTTCGTCAATAAAGTATATTTTTAAGTAAAACATCTTTTTCATTTTTGTATGCATACATTTATTCCAGGTTGCTTGCTCACAACTTGTCAGACACAGTCTAACGCAAAACCCCTGTATCAAGACAAAAAAGAACTGCCGACCCATTGCTCACTAAATTCCACAACATAACTGCATCTACGCCAACTTCTTTGGATTTTAAACACAACGTAGAACAATTGACAGAGCAACTAATCGAAATGCAGTGCTCCCTGTATCATCTACACAGTGCGGAATGACTTCCACGGAACACCTGCACTATACATTTACGGCTGAATCACCGAGAATACTACACTGAGGGCATTTCATGGCACATACGGCCACGTTTGGTGGCATGCTAGGGTCACAATCAAACAAAAGTACAAGATACTGCCAAATCTTCTGCAAAAGATATAGGACTCCTCCTCCGTGTTTTAACATTTATCACACCTATTAGTATTCTATATCTCTACAAAACTACCATTCGCCCATGCATCGATAATTGTTGCCACATCTGGGCTAGTGCACAAATAACTGACCTCTCGCTCTTGGACATATTCCAAAAAAGAGTCTCTTACCTAATAATGCCCACACTGTCTACCAAGCTTCAGCCTCTAACCTGCCGCCGTAATGTTGCACTGTTGCGTTTATTTTACAAGTACTTTAGTGGAATGTGGTCCAGTGAACTTGCTTCACTTGTGCCCCCTCAATGTAAAAACCACCCTAACAAATCCGACAAGAAGCTAAATTCCACCTCTTCAATGTAGAGTTTTTAACATGCCGGAAGGCTTTCTACTCTAACAGCTTATTTCCTCAGAGTGTTTCTCCCGACTGTACCAACACGAAAAAAAAATTAAATGTAATATGAACAAGTATCTCCCTGCACAAGTCCTCACTTAGGATGCCCCTACAAATCCGGTCCCTAATTAACAGTATCTCTTTATGTTTCACTTGCAGTGTACCTTTGTTTATTTAACTATCAATCGATTTTCCTTGACTAAGAGAAGTCCTGGACAATGTCGGGCCTCCTGGTTGTCATCTATCTCATATCGGTCGACGTAAAAACTGTAGATAAATAATTGCTGTAGATTTATATACTTGAATTTAATACGTATTTGTGCAAACGGCGTTAATGCTAGTTTTATATTCACAACAAAAAACGTGACATTTCAAAACTCATGTTTTTTCTCTATTTATTGACAAATAATATTATTATATTTCCACATTTTATTGTATCATTTCAATATTGAATCTCTCGTGTAAAAAGAAATAATATACATGAACAGAACAAGTTTATCATGTAACGAGTTTCTCATGTAATTAATTGCCACCACCTGAACTAGGGTAGACACTAAAACGGCTATATGGGTATAACATGTATTATGGTGTGATTTAATCTATCCGCCACTGAAAGAGTTTTCCTGCGTTATGCTATCAGTTGAACCAAAGTGTCACTCAACTAAATATATCCGGGAAACATAATTCTCGTAACCCAATAACACATGTCAGTAACGACACCCATCTCCTTACCAGCCAGAGAGAACCAATTCCAGCGGAGAATATCGTCAACATCTGCGATGAATTGCTTAGCGACCGACTCGCACAAATCATTACATATGACGGGAAAAATGAAAAGTTTACAATTAAGGAGAAATTGGAGAAAACCGGGATCGAAACGGAAGTAATGTGAACTTAGACTCCGCAAAATCCATCCTAATACAGCACTCCAGTCTTCGATTATCGCAGGGTTTGACAATTTGTTACATGAAATGTTTGTCTACATATGAAATTATGATGTGAAACAGGCAGTGCACAAAAGTTATCAAAGCTAATTTTTCAAATATCTACGTATAAGCTTTCCATCTGAAATTCAACTCATAAAATAATAAATATAATAGACGTTTAAGCCATTTAATCAAAGTTGGATCGTGAAGAACCGAACCGAAATTATAAAACATTGAAATATCACGCGACCAGCGTCTACTACGTAACTTCGAACATTTTTGGTGCTATTAAAAAATTAGAAAACGCAGCGGAAAACGAAATCAGCGAATACATATTAAGTAATAGATTGTGACCAGAAGGGTTGCTTCACAGAAAAGCAAATTCCGTTCAAAGAAGATTAATGAGGATGTGTTCTTGTTGTCTAACGATCGAAATAATAACAACAATCGATTATATTTACTAACTAATAAATGAAAGCAATACATTAGTTATAAAATAATTGTCAGGGCGTAATGTGTAAATGGCTAAAAGAATTGTTATTGCTGCTACTATATAGGTCATTATTATCAAACTGTCTAGTTGACATCTCTTCCGAGGCAGATAATTTAATGTGAAAGAAATTGAATCGAAATCCATGTTCTGTTGTAAAGAACAAAAACCAATGCTCTAAAAATAGTAAGACTAACGGGTAAATAGCAAAACTTTGATTTTGTAGGTAGTATGATGTTAATTACAAACATTCGAGAAAAATATTGGCTTTACTTTATATATAGAAAATTATTGATACTATATATATATATATATATATATATATATATATATATGTGTGTGTGTGTGTGTTGGTATCCGTCAGTCGCAACGACAATGGATCAGCGCCGTATTTAGATGTTGCGTGTGTGCATCTTTTTATGTGACTGTAGAGACCAATTCTTCATTTGCATGGTCTACTACAGCGTTGACATACGAAGGCTGTTGTGTACTGTGTCACCTCGGCTTGTTGGTCTGCCAGTAGGCTCGCTCTTCTCTCAACTCTCTTCGCTGCCTTTTCACCGTGAAGGGTCTTCTCACTGGTGATCATTCCCTGGCGTATCTGTTTCCTCCAGGCAGGTCTGTCAGCTACAGAGACTTCTTATGTATTAATCTCTATTGAGCAAGCCTACATATTATAAAGGATACGTTTAGATATATTACTAGCTAATATGTTTGGTATATACCCAATCATATATTGCTCGATAATATTCTTAGAGCTAGTATATATATGTGGCTTGTTTGGGTTATATCGAGAAATCGAGGTTTTAGTTTATGCGAACTCATCTAACTAGTCGCACATAATGATGAAAGAAGTACGGTGTAGTTTTTACAGGTACATACGCTGGGATCGATGTTCTATTTCTGTCAGGACTAGTCCATCATTTCCTTATTACAGGAAAGGTATGAATCCATATATGCTTCCTCTGTCTATGTTTTATGTAGTCGTGTATACTCCATTCTCAATCTTTGAATCTCCAAAATAATACCAGTATTTATGTAATTATCACGAACTTGCCATAAGACTGAAGCAATACCGATTCAGAGGAGGTGCGGTTTGAGATTGATCAACTCTTTTTCACTATAGACTTTCGTGCATGCACGTTCAAAGGGGATATCCATTGTATCTCTCTATATATAAATGTCAGTGTGTATCTCTCCTTACCCTCCCTCTCTCGCCTCTCTCTCTCTCTCTCTCTCTCTCTATATATATATATATATATATATATATATATATATATATATATATATATATATATATATATAGATATATATATATATGAAATATTTAAATGATTTTGCTTTTCTCCTTAGAAAATAAAAATACTAATTATTGGTAAGCATAAAGTAAAAAATATCCCATTTTCTATAATCTGGTATATATTGGAAAAAGTCACATTATTATACACTAGGCTTAAAATCTTGCCAATTATGCATCTCTAAAGCAGTTATGATAATAACATCAAATGAAAATAAAATATAATTAACTTTAAGAACGAATTGATATCAGCATGTAAAAAAAGATATGAATATAGCCAATTAATAATCCCTAATTGTATGTCCCCGTTTATTTCATAAATGTATACTTATATTATCAAAATATACGTATATATTGATATTATGAGAATAAATTCATGAGATAAAAGGTGACGTATCATTAAGGGTTATAAATTGGCTATATTCACATCTTGTTTACAGGCTGATATAAATTTATATTACTTACTATAAATAATTTTAATTCCTATATATATACATTAATTAAAGTTTATTATATTTCTTAGCTTGAACACCTGTTGATTTGATAAACTTGTAAACTATCCACTTTTATTAGTTTCATCATTTCAATATTTCTTATAGTAATGCTCTATCTACAATATGCGCATCTCCCTATTACGATAGAATCTAATATAAAATATGTATCTTTATATTATCCAAATTACAAGTATGGAAAATTACAAAATACAAGAAAATAATGAAAGAATGATAAAAATTAAAAATTAAGAACAATTATCTAAAAACATATCTTTAAAAAAATTTTTAAACTGCAACATAAAATTCAAATCTAACATTTATACTCACTGTATATGTGTGTGTGCGTGTGTACATATGTGTGTGTCAATATATATGTGTGTATTCGCTATAGAAAGAAAGGTTCAATAATCTACATAACAAGTAAAGTGTATTGATACGTAACATTTTCCGGGTAAGACAATAGAAGTGGTACTGAAGCTCTAAGGGGTTATGAGGGCAAAAGTCTGTTTAAACTTAAAATATATCCTATTCTCATGAAATTTAAATCATATCTATAAAATTGTCCGGGTAAGACAATAGAAGTGGTCCTGAATCTCTACGAGGTTATGAGGGCAAAAGGCTGTTAAAACTTCAAATATATCCTATTCTGATGAAATTTAAATCATATCTATAAAATTTTCCGGGTAAGACAATAGAAGTAGTCCTGCATATCTAAGGGGTTATGAGGGCAAAAGCCTGTGAAAACTTCAAATATATCCTATTCTGATGAAATTTAAATCATATCTATAAACTTTTCCGAGCAAGACAATAGAAGTGGTCCTGAATCTCTAAGGGGTTATGATAGCAAAAGCCTGTTAAAACTTCAAGTATATCCTATTCTGATGAAATGTAAATCATATCTATAAAATTTTCCGAGTAAGTCAATGGGAGTTGTCCTGAATCTTTAAGAGTCCCCCTAAAGGATATATGTTAGCCGCACTTCTATTTATACTTAAAAGATATCCTATTTTGATGAAATTTAAATCATATGTATACAATTCTGCGGTAAAGGCAATTGAAAGCCAATGAAAAGTGTCTAAAATCTCTATGTGCCTTTCTATGTTCCGAATCTCTGCGTGCCGTCCTTTAAGAGAGATATGGGGGGAAGAACACAGTAAAAACCAAAAATGTATATCCAATTTTAATTAAATTTAAACTATGTATGAGACAGTAATTAAGAGAATTTAAAAAAATGTTAATTTCTTCCGACTATATTACGTGGTGAAACGAGAATTAGGCGGTAAAAAAAGTAATATGGTGTCATGGTTAAAATAGACATGATAGTGCGCCTCATTCAATCCCAAGCAACGCCGAATCTTCCTGCTAGTAAATGAAGTTAGGTAAAAATGGCACAGGTAAAAATGACATTGTAATAATAAAATTGTAAAAATGGCACATATAAAATCTACGTGTAAAAATGGTACCAGTGGATAAATAGATAAAAATGGCACAAGTGCAAAATATAGATGAAAATCTCACAATTAGTTTATCAAGATCTTGGATACTATAAATAAAGGTAAAAATTAAGAATTACCAGAATAAATGAAAAATATTTATTTTAAAATATGTCCGTGAGGGGCTTAGCCCCGATATAAAACACTATTCTAAAAGAAATATTTGAAAATAAGTATTGATTCTGTTGTTTTAAGCAAACACAATCGATTTCTCTAAGTTTTTGGAGACTAGGGTCATTCACATGTTTTTTTTTTATCGAGAACACCTTGCATTAAACAATCTTTATCTCTCTTCCTTCATATATATATATATATATATATATATATATATATATATATATATATATATATATATATATATATAGTGAATACTTTTATTCAAACATGTACAAGGTTTGCTACACTGGCATGTCGATGTTATCGATCTACAGCTCTCAAGAGCTGAGGTATCATCAGGCAGAAAATTATTTTTTGATCCAACCTGGTTGCTGAATTCCAGGGACCCTGAACTCTTGAGAGCTGTAGATCGATAACATCGACATGCCAGTGTAGCAGACCTTGTACATGTTTGAATAAAAGCATTCACAATACAGCTCTATATTTTATTGAGCACTCTTTTATAAGCCCGGTTTGATTCCCTTTGGATTTCTACCCTGTGGATTTTTACCCTACCTGGATTACTATATATATATATATATATATATATAATAAGAGCTGATCTGTCATTCCAATCTTTGATTATCACGAGTACATTCATCTATTTTTATCTTATCTATGAATTAAGTTTTTTGCACAGTCGCAACCACTTGTTCGATTAATAAACATCCTCTTGTATTCTTGTATCAGTAATAAGAGCCATCTCTGCCTGTAAACGGGTGGGTTGCGGTATTAGGGCACGGTCCTCACAGGGCGCACTTGTACTCTTCAAGATGCCTTCTCCTCATTTGTTACCGTTTTTCTCTCGTTTCCTCTCGTTTGCCTTCCCCTATCTCATCTTTACAAACACTCGCAGACGCTGGATATACGGCGCCACCGTCGCTGTTAGGTAAATGACAGAGACGCCGTGTAAACAACAATAATCATAACAAAAAACAACAGCAACTAAACACTAACAAATCCCCTTCACAAACCACACACAAAAGATGTAAAACGGTGAGTCAAGAAAGTATTTTCCCCCTCCCCCATTTATGAACAATCGAGTATTGATTTACTCCTCTCCAGGAGTTAGGCACAAGGTCAGTTTTTATCTTACTCCAACAAGTAAAATGTGACCCAAGGTCGGGTCGGGAAAGTGGGGTTTAAAAATTGCCTGGGCAGCCCCGTCGGCATTCCCCGGTAGGGACGCCTCAGACAGTAAGCAATAAACTTACTCTTCCCCAAAGAGGGGAGGCGAAGCCTGGGAGGGTGGACCTCCTAGAACTGCACAGGACAGACCCATAGACCGGCGTAAATCAAGCCCCGAAGGCCAAGACAATACCAGTCTATGGGGTGCAGTATCCATCGGAACAGATACTACACTTTGATCTTAGCCAAAATGCCAAGGGGAGTAGCGAGCATGAAGAATATAAAGTCGTAGATTACATTGATAAAAATCGCGGCCTACCGTAGCACATAGATAAGCTGGCTTATCTTTCTCGCCTGGTTTAGAAATGGAGGTGGAAATGATCTTCTGTATTGTTGAATATGGAGTAATGTTGATGTTATACTTTACTAAACAAAGATTAGTAAGAAATAAATAATAAACAAATAACATTTAACGTTTAGTTTTATAAAGAGTATGGCTAAATTTTAAAAACCATTACGGAATTGAATTTAAACGGCAACGCTCATAATCAATGTAACTGTCCCTCGTGACTGTGATCTAAGAAATATTCTTACATTTGGTAAATGTTATTTGTTGTATATTTTGTTTGTTTTCGATTTCACGGCTGTTAACTACACTGCATGATTGCCTCACCGTTTTATGTAGATGTGTTAAATATAAAAGATAGCTTTATAATTTGAATAAACTACTACCAAGTTAAAACATTTTCTTAGAGTTGTACGAACTGGTTATGTCTCCTAAAATATTTTTGAAAATATTTCTGTCACAGAAAAATGGTAACTTGATTTGGGACATTGCTTCTTTCTACGAAACTACGGCAGACTCTATTTTTTTTCTCGAAAATCGAAAATGATCACCTTATCTCTATTTATCTTATATGTTTATATATTTGTATTTTCAGGATTAATTCCTAAACTAGTCATTATGAATTTTGGAACACAGGCGCTAAGCGTAAGAGTGGTAATGTCGGCTATATTTAGTTTTATTTAATTTCCAGCAAAGAGGGGTATGGAAGACTGCGAAAAAATTCAGATAACTCAGATTTTTCTCGAATTTTAACAATAGTAATTCATGCATGAATTAATAAATATTTCCTAAATGTCACTTTCTTTGGAATAGTTTGTAGTTTTTTAAGGGGCAGAATATGCTCACAACCTCACATTTGAAAATTCAGGTATTTTCTATGTGCATTATATTTTATCTGTAGTCATTAAACTGAAATAAAGTAATATTTCCCGATTTGTTATTTCTTCTTAAACCTATTGAGATTCAGCTTAAATGTGAGACATTTTCTATAATCAAAATCATGTAATGAATTTGGATCCAAATTGGAATAAGGATTCTAGAGATAGTGGACAGTATCTTCATAAGGGGACATAAAAGTGGTACAAAACTTTTCTGTTCGGGAATTAATTTTACCAGCCCTGAGACGAGTGTTCATCTTGTATAGTAAGAAAATAGTGTAGAAAGCAATCCAAGATCGGGCTAATACTCCGAAAGAAAGATTGACAACGCCCGTAAAATAGTCATTGTGTATTACATCGTATAAATAAGTAAATAGATATATAGATAGATCTAAAAATCATAAATTGTTTACATATTCGGTGGAAACTATTTGCTATGTTGATAATTAAATCAATTTTAATGGCAATACCAATATTGTTATTTCCCTTCTACTGAGTTGTGTTTGCACTTTAGTTTAGTACTTGAATAAATACCTATTCACAATGTTGAGCAAGAGTTATCTCCCCTTGCATATACATTTTCGATATGAACACAGAGGGCGCTTTCCAGCGTGAGTGTTTGTAGTCTCGTTCTGCGCATTCGTGAAAAATTTAGAATAAGACTCTTCCCCTTTCTGGCACGGTTTTCAAGATACACAGACCTTTGTCCTCTGCTGTCTTTCTGAACATTATTTACAAACTATCAAGTTCTGTGAGGTTATTTTTTTCTGAGCGAATGACTCGACTTTCAAATACTGGTCAAAGAATCTAAATACTTTGTAGTAAATTTTCTTCGCACTGTGTTTCGCTGCCATAGACAAATTTATTGTAATTACAATTCACATATTCTCTTTTTCTCTTGCTTCCAAATATTTTTCAAATTGTAATGGCAAAGATTGTATTCTTTGTTTAGTATTCATTTCAGAATTAACTTCTTTGTGTACTGTTTATGTATCAGATGTTTCTTAACTTCATTTTATGTTCGTTTATCAGAAACTGTAATAAATGTATGTGTTATTGAACCCAACTCTTTCGTGTTCATTAGTCTTTTCTGTTTCCGACAACAGTCTATTTTATCAACGATAACATACATAAATAATGGCGACCATGTGTGCGAGAAATAAATTATTCTCAAACACATTGTCAGCTAATGTGATAAAATCAAGAAATAAAATATCCAACATTTTTATTTTACAACTGTAAATTTATATTATATCCGGAAATGTGCGTTATTTTTATTAAAATGAAAGGTATTAAATTGCAAACGAATGTTTCTCATCCGGTGAAGTTGTATACAGAACATGTCAATAATCTTATATTTATTTTGTTTAATTTCATATTTATAGATTATTCTTTAGTCCGTTAATTATTTCAAGTAATAACTTTTTCGATTTTTGCGTAGGAGCAAAGTGTAGTATTTGTTCTGATAGTGCACTTAATCTTTTCTGGCCTCGGGAAGTGAAGGAGAAATCCTACTAGACTGACGCTATTTTAATTTTTGTTCCAATCCAGAGTGCCGTTTTTTGTGAGCTTGCTTTTCCCCACATTAAACAAACAACTTTCTGTCCACCTAAACGGAGTACAAAATGGACATCGAAATCTAACGGAAGTGATATCCATGTTCGTCTAAATCACCTACCTTTTGTAAACAAAGGGAGTGTCTATTAGGACTAGATGTGATCAGCCTCTAAGATACATCCCCCATTGTACATATACCATGATGCTGTTTTGATATTTTTCTCTCTATTCCCTCTTTTCACCCTCTTTTTAAAATTTCTCGTTTTTTTAAATCCGTCGATATAGCATTTGTTAAGAGAGGGCGAAACCGGTCGGCTGGCTTTTGTTTTTTTCTTGATTTACTTTTAATCATGAACGATAAAACTCGTCTTTACTTCATGCTTGCGATAAGATATATATATATATACATTTTCCTTCTCCATAATTATTAGACTAGACCAAATTAAATCAGCCACTATTTTAAATTAAAATTATAAAAAATAATAAGAATAATAATAAATGAAATTAATAAATAAACGAAGAACTGTTTCCATCGTCACATTTCAAAATGTAGACGTCCGTCTTTTACGTGAACGGTCTGCCGGCGTATTTTTAAAGAAATTCCATTCTTTCACTCGCTTTTTCATTCATTTTGCCATTAAAGACCTGAAGATGATTCCATAGAGAATCGAAAACGTTAGTTAAACACACGGATCCTACATTAATTCATTCCATTTCAACGTCAAAAAGATTATTCGACGAATGGAAGAAATAAAAAAAGGAATCACTAAACAGAAGAGTTCTATATATATATATATATATATATATATATAGAGAGAGAGAGAGAGAGAGAGTGAGAGAGAGACAGTGTGTGTGTGATAATAGATTTAAAATGCTACATTATATTTTTTAAAACTGCTGCTTTGTTTAGGGGTATCTTTGTTTTGTGTAGACAAATACCGCGTTTAAAAAACGAAGAAAAATCCGCAAAACTGAAAATGAAACTCAGGATTCGAACTTTTTCTTACTTTCTGCGTTTCATTTTTCTATTTTTGGATGTTTCCATGTTCCAGGTGCATTGCTAATTATTATCTGTTAATAGAATGCAGCAATTGTCTACAGAAAACAAGTCTACACTTTTAAAAGGCAATGTTTATTCTTAAACATAGATGGATATCAACTGATCAGATGTGTAGATTCATCTAATCGTAATGACTGAAAAAGGGGATAGGATCGCTGAAAACTTTCAATTTCCGATAAAATAGAATATATTTATACGTGCTTTCGGATGTTTGTGTTCTGTGATCTCCTTATCCTTATATATATATATATATATATATATATATATATATATATATATATATATATATATGTCAGTTATTTCAATTTCTCATATCTGGACTGGTACTCATCACCTGGATTAATCTTCAGTCAACCCTCTGGATGTCTTTCCTGATTATGTTTTTTAAATTGTATGACCTGGATGGATTGTATAGATTTAACAAAAAGTATGCTTTTGGGTTGATATATTTGATGTTATATATTTTTATGTATTTTTGTATATATTTTTATATATTTTCAAAGTTTAATTTTATTACCTGTAGTGGTATAACTGCGGTAATGGTCCTCTGAGGGGAAGAATTATCTTTGAAAACTCATGAGCTAAGGACTTTAAGATACTATGCTTGAACCTTGAATTCTATAAAATTTGATTGACACCTTATTTTATTACTTCATTCTATATTATAATATTAATGCCCTATCCAGTATATTGAGCTTCAGTTTTTATCCGGATGTCTCACTTATTATTAGATAATAATTTATTTAGATACTGCATATTACATATTTCAGCAATGTACCGCGGTTTTATCCAAAAGGGCAGATTTAGACATCTTTAATAAATCTCCGTGCCCAGTGGAATCTGTCGGGCGTGACTACAATCATTTCAGTTTGCCGATGATTCCACTGGGCACGGAGATTTACTAAAGATGTCTAAATCTGCCCGTTTGGATGAAACCGCGGTACATTGCTGAAATATGTAATATACAGTATCTAAATAAATTATATTAGCTCTCTTATATGATCGAGCACTTTGTTTGATTTCTTTTCATATACAACCTGACACTCTATATATATATATATATATATATATATATATATATGTATGTATGAAAGAATAAATATATAAAATAACAACAAACTTCAAACTTTATTAATTAATAAGATATTATGGGTCCCTACACTAAAACACATGTACATATAGAGAAATATTATTGAGTGTTAATTTTGGAGCATCATTAGAAAATATTAATTATATCGTCAATTTTGTATTTAACTGAATTTCAAATATATATATAGAGAGAGAGAGAGACAGAGACTGAGAGAGAATGTAACAGAAATAGTGTGTGAGAGACAAAAGCATACAGAAATGCAATAACAACATAAACCGATATATAGAGCTTGTATATACAGCCATCATGTTACCAAACAAGAATACCCCGTAGCACATTTTAAAAGGGAAGATTTTGTCTGAAGATACAGATTGCTATAAACGGTCTGAGATGTATAGACGGATAGACATATGGATACATATTGACATAAATACTAACACCTGATCCTTATATGAGAGGCATAGATGTCCGAGTGTTTAATTAAAGTTTTCTGTCATGCCCAAACGTTTTGTTAGTAATGAAGTGACGAATATTAATTTTTCTCAACCCAATTTACCAGTTACATTAGTTATAGTATATGTTTATTGTTGTCTCTTGGTCTTATCAGATTCCAGGTGCATAATTAATCTAGTCTGGTGGAGTATTTAGCTTAGCGCTGTGACAAGATGAAAATTCGAGAAGGTGCGCAATTTCTCGTATAAACTAAACCGAAACGATCTTATTTGGTCTTCGAATACTATGTTATTTTGAATATTTGGTGAGGGATAAACTGGAAGAGAGAAGTATCCTCATGCCAGGTTGTCATGATGCAGCCCTTTATAGAGAGACAGACACTCGAGGACAGTGTCTAAGAGGAATTCAAATATCTCATATATATAGGTATGTTTGTGTGTGTGTGTGTGTGTGTGTAATGTATAACACTGCTTTCGGTTGGCATACGTGTTTGCATTAGAAACCAACATTATTAGATGAAATGGTTACTTATTCTACTAGGAAATAATTATAGAGAATTAACAAGCAGCGCGTGCGTGGTCCCCCTCTGTATGTGACTCGATGTGGCGAGTGTAAAATGCAATAAATTTGGGCAATTTGGGACATTTTTTATCCCCCCTTTGACCCCCTGGGGGCGCGAACCAGAATTTTTCTGAGGTCAATGATGCTCATTTTATATCCAGAACAATTGCCTCTACATTTTGGCCAAGTTTCAAAAAATTGAATGGATGGATCAAACGTTATGGGAGAGAAGGGTCACTTTTTGCAATTTGGGGGGCTTTTAGCCCCTGGGGGCGCGAACAATATTTTTCCAAGGTCAGCGATACTTATTTTCTATTAGGAACAATTGCCGCCACATTTTGGCCAAGTTTCAAAGAAATTAAATGGATGGATGAAAAGTTATGGGGCAAAAAAATGTAATTTCTTGCCATTTCGGGGCCTTTAGACACCCTGGTGGGCTAACCAGATTTTTTTTCAAAAATCGGAGAATGTCACTTTCTAACCTGACCAAAGTTACAACTTCATGCAAAATTTCAGAGATGGATGGTTGCGGAAAAAATCCGGACGGACGGACACACGGACGGACGGACACACGGACGGACGGACGAACGGACGGACGGACGGACGGACGGACGGACGGACGGACGGACGGAAATGCCTCAAAACATAGGTCTCCCGATTTTATAAATCGGGGGGGGGGGGGGGGGGGCCAACAAAATAAAATTTAGACCAAAATAGCAGTTGAATCTCTGCTTACAAAAGAACGGGTTTAGTTCAATTGTAGTTGGTTTATATCATTCGCCCAATTTGACTTCAGTAAATGCCAGTCAAAGTTATAAAAATGACTCCATTCCCTTTTATTTTCAATAATATATATATATATATATATATATATATATATATATATATATATATATATATATATATATAGTAAGCTATGAGAATATATTTATGGCAATAAGCTACACAGAGGCTCCCGCGTTTCATCCCCGGGGGAATATTCAGGCTAAAATGCATGGAGTTGGTTTTGTCGGGTCTTTTTATATACACGGCTAGCTAGTTAACCACTCAGATTCTTTGTTGTTCTCTTAGCCAATCGTTGGGCTTCCCACGAACAAAGGTATTGTTAGTTTTCTTCCTATATCTTGTTCTATTGTTCTGTTTTCTATAGAGTGGTTTATATCCTGTTTGTTTGTTGTGTCAATATAATGGGTGACCTTATGTTAACACGTGGTTTCTTGTATTTCTATTTTAGGTTTTAGTTTTTAAATTGTTAAGTTTTAGTTTAGTTTAGTTTTTTTTACTTATTTGTTTGTTTGCATTGTTGCCTATAGTAAATTTAATTTTCTGCAGGCAGCTGTTTGCTATCTCACTTCTACGGTTTAATAGATTTTTAGAAGCTTTAAAGTTTAGGATTCACAATTTTCATTCAGACATAATCTACACGGGTCGCCTAAATTTCTACATGTAATGGCCTGTCGTATTATTTCTTATTCAATTATTGGTGAGCGTCCATTATGTCGGAATGAAAATTTTGTAAATCCTAAATTGTGTAGCTTAATTGCCATAAATATATTTCTACTTATGTACTAAGCACTGTTGAAGTAAATACTGAACATTGATACATAAAAAATGATATCTCCTTATAAAATGTTATGTGGATACATCAAATAGTAATATATATATATATATATATATATATATATATATATATCAATTTTATATAAAAAAATGTTCACCTTTTTTATAACCGTTGTTTGAACAAATTGATTATTTCATAAATAATGCATTCTATCCAAATTTTATTCTCATCACTTATTTTTTATACCACTTCTCTACCTGGTATATCAAGCATTATCTATTCAAGATAGGAGACAATTTTCAGATATAACCTTTATCTTTATTTTTCTGATTTTACATTAATATATATATATATATATATATATATATATATATATATATAGTTCGGCATCAAGTCATTTTTATGCAAGCGTCATTAAAGACCATGGAGTTTTCTCTCTTTACGAACTTTCTTGTCAATTTCTCGATGCGGCGAGCGATTCTGCGGTTTTCGGGTGTTAACCGGTGGAGTATGGCACTTAGCCTTGTGTCCTGGGCCATTCCCCAAGCGCTTTCGGTCTCTCGACCGTCGCCAGGAGGCTGTGTCTTATTGTTACTAAGAGCCGTATTTATAGTTTCATTATTAGTTATATATCTATTAATTTACTTATGTATACATATATATATATCTTTATTTATTTATTTTTATTTTTTTAATTTTTGATTTTTATTATTATTGTTATTATTATGTATTAATTGTTAAAGCCTGGTAAGGAGTTAGTACTTGTGGTGAATGCTATTTGATTAATTGTAGGTTGTAACTCTGACGTCATTTTCTTAAACATTTAATATCTCTACGATATTAAAGTTAGTATGTGACTATATTTATGAAATGATAGATGTTTTACAGTTTCAAACTGTTGCCCATGTCATTGTATTTGCTAATATTCACAACGTTCCAGTTAATGTACTCTCGTGCCTTCTTCATAGGCTTTTGCTGTAAACGGTTCGTGACAGAATATGTGAGAGTACAACAATCGATACGTTGTAAACCCTCCAAGATGAGGACAACAGTCCGAAACTTGTAAACGCTGTAAATAGCATAAGTAATATTATGTTGTTCAGTAGTGGTCGCGTTTCCTTTTTATTATTATTATTATTATAATTTTTATATTAATACGATAGCGTGTGTGTTCGTGTGTCACGCTTATATCAAAAGCTCTGCGCATGCGTGCCGCACCTAGATTTGGAAAAGCATTCAAGTCACCTAATTGTCGTAATATGTTTAATTATTTCCCTTTGGCAAAACCGTTAGCGACGTATGATTCTTACGTTGTTTTTTGGCTCGACTGGTTTATAGTTCGATCCCAACCGACCTCGAAGATTTTTTTTCTACATCGAAGGAGGGGGGGTAGGGAGGAGACGACCGGGATGACACATATTTCGTGTAATTTACACGGGTCCCGCTAGTTATTATTATTATTATTATTATTATTATTATTATTATTATTATTATTATTATTATTACTATTACTATTATTATTATTATTATTATTATTATTATTATTATTATTATTATTGTAGAAGAAATTTTATGGCGTCAAAGCGTATTTATTTAATGCAAAATGTGTTTATTTTGAAATTAAAACAAACAGGTGCCCGGATGTGGTGGCTTGAACGGCGGGTTCAAGATGAATAAGCAGCGAAAGAATAAAGAAGAGAAGGCGAAGAAGCAGAGTACAAAGGAGAAGACAAAGAGGAAGCAGTAAAAGAAGAAGGACAACAAGAAGAGGTATAGAAAAAAAGAAAAAGCGAACGGGAAAGAAGAAAAACCGGAAGAAGAGAAAGTTCACCGACAACAAGAAACATTGGAAGAAGAAAAGGAAAAAGAAGAAAAAAGAGGTAAAGGGGGAAGAAAATAGGGACAACAATAAGAAGAAATATTAGAAGAAAAAGAAAACAAGAAGTAAAAGAAGGAAGAAAAGAAGAACAACACCAAGAAGAAGAAAAAGAAGAAGAAAAAGAAGAAGAAAAAGAAGAAAAAGAAGAAGAAAAAGAAGAAGAAGCAACAGAAGAAGAAGAAATAGGAAATAGAAAGAAAGATAGACGGCGAAAAAGGTATTTAAGAGAGACGAAATTAAGTCATACTCTAAATGCGAAGGAGAAAGCAATTACGAACAGTTGTATGTTTTTATGGATAAATAATTAATGTAAAAATAAGGCATGTGTTTCACTTGTTTATGCATCCTCTCGACTGTATTCATTTTGATATGAACACACATAAACGTACACACTCATGAGTTCGAATGTCTACTAGACACCCTCTTCGAGTGTCTAAGGTCTCTCTGTTTGTGAGTACAACCTGACATGAAGATACTTTCCCTAAAAGTAAACCCTGATGAAATATAAACAAATAACATAGTATTCGAAGTTCAAATAATATCCTCTCGCTATGGGTACACACTGGCTCATACAAGGAATAGTGTACCTTCTACAAGAGATGGTACTTCTAGTAACATCACTAAGCTGGATACTCCACCAGACTAGATGAATATTTGTCTTGGAATATGGCAGGACGAAGAGACCACAAGAAAGATATACTATCGCAAAGTGAACTGGTAAGTTGGGGAGAGGAAAATTAATGTTCTTCACTTTTTCACTTACTCAACGTTTCAGAGGTAAAGGAGAAATTTCTCATATAGAGATCAAGTGTTAGCCACGAGAAATGAGCCCATTCATTTCTAAGAACTTACACTGAAATACAATTTTAAGAAAAACATATAGTTTGAATACCTAAAAGATACTGCCATCTGGTGTCTTCGATCCTTCTGTATAGGGTTATTATTAGGACCACCTTGACATGAGGATACAAGTAAACCCTTATTAAATATAGTAAAAATTACATAATATCCAAAGCACAAATAAGATTATGTCGGCATTGCTACATACGGGTCCATACGATGAATGGTGCTTCTCCAACACTTAGCTGGATACTCCACAAGATTAGATATACTCTTGTCCTGGAATCCACAATACCAGAAAAATACCACAAGAAAGATAACTAATATAGTTAAATGATCAATTGGGGGGATTAATATTGTTCACTGATTTACTAACTCAATGTTTGGTTGTCTTGTTTTACGGCATATCAACCCTTTTCAGGTTATTTAATGCCGAATGCAGTCATTTTGGTGAAAGTTTTTATGTTTCATGTTCTTTATATGTCCAAATATTTATTGATAGTGTTTGGTTTGGTTGTTAAATCTGTTTCTATTTAACCCATAGTTGGGACCCTAACAGGTACTACCACTCCGGGTCAGGGTGGACCTGGGAGCAATGGTAATTAAGAGGAGGCTCCACATTCCCCAAAGTCCGTAAGCCGGATCTCACCATCGGATGTAGTTTAAGGTCATATCCAGGACCGGGAGTAGGGTAGGAAAAATAAAATAAAAAAGGGGGGGAGAAAGGGAGAGGGGCTGTTGTTTTTGTTTTTGGTTTTGTAGAACATAATTAAGTTTTACAAACAAAAAAAACAAAAAACGTCAATGTAGGTGAATTTCGTCTCAGGGAGCCACAGGGCAGCCTGATCTGGTATCACCAGCTCAATGTTTGAGAAGTACAGAAGAACTTTTAATGAACACTCGGACATCTACGTATTTCAAATAAAAATCAAGTATTAGCCACAGGAAAAAGGTTTCTAGATTTCTGGGATCCAACTTAATTGAACTGCAAAATAAGAGAACTCTAGTGTGTGAAATTATAAAAGTGATTGTTTAGCAACAATATGAAATAGCTGTTGTAAAATATTTGCTATAGAGAGTAAAATTAATTTCAACATTCTACAAAATGTTCTTAAAGAACCCAGAAAATAAAATCAAACTCTTATGAACAATGGATCCCGAAACGTTACAGTTGATCAACAAATTAAATTTTCTTGAACGAACTGTAAAGCTTTCACTCTGATTGTGAAAAATCATGATAATTTTATTCCTTTGAATTATTGCCCGCAAATGTATCATAATCATACATTTGACAAAGTAGCACTGAAAAATATTATCCGTAATTTCATCAAACCAGTTGATACAAATAAACACATAAGATCAATCATTTTAGATGTATACTAGAAGATTAAGATCAATATATAATATTAAAATATATGTCTAGAATGCAGCCTTAATTGGGATCTGCGCAGCGAGATGTCTGTTTACATTAGTAAAAGAAAATTAGTTTTGAATTTCTGCATGTCAGTACTGTCGGGGAAGCAGGGGGCAGGGAGGGAGTTCAAGAGGCCAGCAGCACGAGGAAAGAAGCTATTTGAGTAGAAGGCTCTCCGGCATCTGGGGACCTCCACAGTGAATGAATGAGATTTAGTTGATTGTCGAGTTCCGCGGACCTCCCAATAAAACTCATATCATTTTGTGACATAGACGTAAAAGTAGGTTTCGATTAAGATTTACAGTGGGATGAAAATGTATAAATATCAGCGAGTGATTATGTATGTATATTTCATTTTTCTTTAACTATTAATTTCAAATCCTTGGCCTGAGATAAAAATAGAAAAAGAGAAAGAGAGAGGCAAAGAGGAAACGTGAGACGAGGAAAGGGCATGAAAAATAGAACCTATGTGAGATGTGTCCAAAC
>OY744537.1:4802982-4817982 GCA_963556195.1 Sepiola atlantica | reverse complement strand
AGGGGGTAGAGATCTATACATTTGTATAACAGTATTCAAAAATATAACAAGTACAAATTGATCCACTTTGATATAAACAAAGAAATACAAGATGGAGCTGGTTACCTAGGTAAAGAATATATCTATATAATTGAACTTGCTATCATCAGAAAACGTTTTCTTCCGAACCTTCATATATTAATATTCTGAAAGACATCTTGTCTCTCGTTACTTTGTTTAGCAGACTGATTGCATTCGAAGTCCAGGAACACATGTTATCACGCTATATTCTCGCTGATTCGCCGGGAGTACTTTGGTTGGTCATGAAAATTATTTAAAATAAGCTTCAGGTGTACTATAGTGCCGTTGTAATATCTCACATAGTTCCGACACTTGATTATAATGGCCGCCAGTGATTAAAGCATTGAATTTAAGTTACTATGTTATATGATTAATATATTATTTAATTCTTAATTTTATTTATAGAAATAATGACGAACATTGCAACGTGTGTGATTATCCCAAGAATTAGCGGGGTTTTCTTGGGGTAGGGGTTATTGCTTATATAATATAACCAACCATCTTAGTATTACTTTAGGATACCTTAAATCAAAGAAAAAAATTATTTAGCCTCACACTGTCAATAAAAAATAACACTTAAGTCCTATTTTTTACATTTAAAAAAATATATATAAATAAAAATGCTTTCTGGGGGTCGGGTTCTAATAATTCGAAGCTAAAATAAAGATTACCACGTGTGTAGGGTTGTTAAAATCTATGATATTTTGAGATTTAGTCAATTTCAAAGTTTTGTACTGTTAAATATTTCTATTGAAGTTGAAAACAAAGATTCAAACATTTGATACATTACAAATGGATTTTATTTTACAGAATGTACACAGAAAAAGATCATCTGCTGCTTAGGTACAGAACCGAAGCACTACGTTATTTCAAAATCAAATACATAAAAAAAAGTGACATATTAAAATAGTGCAGGTGAACAGTGATCATTTGTAAAAAAGTTTCTGTTTTGGAAAAAAATATTTTGCCTTTTATTTATTATTTATATTCGCAAAACATACTTTTTTACGTGATGGTGTGTTTATTAGCCATTTATTCGCAAGTAGACGTAGTGTTTATATCAGAATATAAATGAAGAAAAAGTCCATCACCTTTGCCTGTGCACAGACCCAAAGAACTGCGTTAGTTCCAAGTCATATAAATAAAACATATGGCATATTTAAATAATTCAGGAGAACAGTATAGTACAAGTGAACATTAAAGTGTTGGAGATCAGTAATCATTTGTAGGAAGTTTGTTCTGGAAAGATTATGTTATTTTTTATTATTTATATTCGGATAATGTACTTTTATCGTGCTTTTTATTAGCAGTGTATTCGCAAATCATAGTTATTAATATCGAATGACCGAACGCACAGTGTAATGTACAGGATTGACTCTAATTAAATGTATTCCTTATTTTTTTATGGTGTAATTGGTCGTCGGAATAGAACTTTGTATAGTGAGAAGTTTAGATCTAATTACCTCTATATAATATTAGTAATCAACACAAAAATTATTGATCAGATTAAATATAAAATACGAGGAATTTTAATTAAACTATTTTCCAAACACGCGCCACTAATTGGACTAGATCACTGACGAAACAGGTGTGTATCTACTTTTTTGTTATTAAAGCAATTTCGGTCAAAGATAGAGTATAATTCTCGTCTTTACTTGTAAAATAAGATAGATTGTATTTAATCATATATTTTAACATTTTCACCCGAATGTTGGAAGTAATACCTTCAATCTAATCCCCCTCATTTTCAGCGTGGAATGTCTATCGGATATTGTCTAATGTGCTTCCATTTTAGCGATGATTCTGTTTACTATGTAAATAAAGCACGCTCTATTTCAACAGTTCTAAAAGAACAGTTTGTAATATTTAACGTGCTTTCTTTGATTTTGGTTTCGAGAGTTCTACTACATTCCATTTTTATTTATTTTTTTATATTTACTTGTGTTCATCTTAAATGAGACATATTGCCACTAAAGCTTAAGGGGCTATTGTGATAGGCAGCAGATTTATAAGGGACCTACTATTGAATAATGGCCCTATGGGAATGGACGTATCTGTTGGAAATCGTTGGTTTGACTTGCGCGAATTAACGCGGGGTGGACCCGGCAGTTGAGTGCAGAATAGGGCCTGTTCTCACAGTCAGAAATCACAGACGTTACAAGGTAACCGTGTGACGAGATCCCAGATCAAGGGTTAATGTGCACCTGCGAGAGGCTATGTGACGTCACAGGCCTTTGCGTGGGAAACAGAGGGATCCGTGACGTCACTCGTTCTTCGTGAGAAACGAGTTTTAGTCAGTCTGGGTTTTGGAGGCGAACCGATGAGACGTGATTGTTACTATGTAAACTACAACAATTTTCCCTAAGAAAATATCGCGAGAGATATCCTTTCACCCTCCATGAATGGTTAAGGAAATAATTGTTAAGTAACTACGATAAAGTAATTATTTGCTCTCTTTCTCTCTCTCTCTCTCTCTCTCTCTCTCTCTCTCTCTCTCTCTCGATGTAGTGAATGTCTTTCAGCTGATTAAATAACTAACGTCTGAAATAAAAAGAATTGAAAGTAAAAGGATTGTTTTTGTCTTCGGAGGCCGTCATGAAGTTTTTGTTGTAGCGGCGATGTTTACGGCAGGAAGGCAAGAAGAAAGAATTCATCCACTAGACGACATCGAGTTGGCGACCCTCTACACGGCGAGGGAGAAATCTAAAGGTATGCAAACAATATATGAACTATGTGATGTATGATGTTTTTAAAATGACGAGTATTAAATATGAACTGCCACGGTTCTTTCAGGGACGAGTATACGAAACGAGTACCGCTGCGGCCCAAGAGTGGAGCTATGCAACACTACATGTGTGGGGAGTTTGATCAGAAATTATTTGTTCACATTATCTTTAAATTTCTGCATGTTTTTACAGTCGCGGGAACAGGGAACAGGGAAGTAATTCCAAGGGCAAGCAGTCCTAGGTAGGAATTCGTTAGAGTAGAATATATTCCGGCATCTAGGGATTTATACAATAAAAGTGTGTGATTTTGCTTTCGGTCGGTATTTTCTTAAGCTATATTAAGTTTAAGGCCTTTCGCTGAAAAAAGAATTACTTACATTCTCCAGAAGCAAAACTATAATACACAAATATATAGGTAGCGAAATGTCTTATTTTGATTATAGTATATATTTATTATCCGTTTCTATCTATACGTATATTATTAAAACTTTATTGTTTGTCTCTTATGAGGTTATGTTTAATAACTTTATGTAGCATTGTATGCAAACCGTGCCAACTGAAGTCATTAATTGATCGTTAATTTCAATTGATATCGATATACTAAAACAGTGGAAAGTTCATTGTTTTAAACTTCTTTCTGTCTCTCTCCATTCTTTTCTCTCTCGCTTCTCATTTTTTAAAATTCTCATTCCCCTTTCTTTTTCTCCCTTTCTCTTATGTGTGTCCCTTTCTACCCCCATTGCCTAATGCTTTTTTATCCTCTACATTTAAACAATGCTTTTTTATCCTCTACATTTAAACACATAATCTTATATTATTTCACGTAAAGAATGTTTTTATTAATGTTTTATACAACGGAGTGATATGGACAATCTTAATTCCTTACTATTGCGATTATTGTCTGTTTTGTCTGTTTTACGGCATATCAACATTTTGCAATTATTCAAGAACAATGTATATTTCAAATAATTTATTGTATACGTTTAGATAAACAAAAACTGTTATTTCACCCATATATGAGGTGATAGTTTTGATTCATAACTTGCTAAACGGTGTTTATGCGTAAGTAAACGTGCATTCGTATGAATCAGTATGAATCCGTATGAATCCGTATGAATCAGTATGAATCCGTATGGCACGCACTTTTTGACCGGCTCTTTACTGTTGTTGGCATCATTTTCACAATTTTTTTCTAAAAGGTGGAACCATGTGAACGTCGCTAACATACATAGTGAAAGTATTTCCATAGACCCTCTTAGATTCGAACTTAACACATCCAGGTCATTAGTCTGCGTCGCTATCCACTCCACCTTCATCACTTTAATACACAATAGAACAGTAGAGATTTGATAGGATTTGAACCAGGCATAGTCGATTCTATAATTCATGAAGGTGTCGATTCGGTCAAATACGCATCTCTCCGACTATGATGCTTAACAAAACTTTTCGGCATATCTAATTTACAGGGATTTACACGGATCACGAGCACACGGTGATGATGTATGATTGCAGCTGTTGTATAACAAAAAAGACTAATTTGATAGAATTCACCAAAGGCCACGTCCCTAAAACCGAAACTTTTAGAAGTTAATTTTAATCTGAAAACAGGAAAAAATATCTCATACTGTAAAGCATATAGATCACAAGTGCTTTTTTTTTACTAATTCCAGCCACACAAAACTTGTAATTTAGAACATTTATAAGTCAGTAGATCGGCAGACTCAATACTAATTCTATCAACATATGCATAGAAAAGACACAAACAACGTTTCAAGGATGTATGGCTAAGTACGATCAACGTTAATATATGGGCATTTACTGTTAAAGTAGATTTAAAAAGGATACATTAACGAATTGACTATTTTTAAGAACATGTTAATGGATCAACAATAGCATATACGACTTTAAGGTCGAATTGGATTAATACAGAAATAATGGTAAAAACAAATTACGCCGGGTATTTATGGTAGACTATGAGATTAAATATTTAATAGAATCTGATATTCACATTGCATTAACATAAAAACAACAATAGGACTAAGTTTGTATTCTGTATCACACCATCAAAGCCAATATATTTTGCGGTATTCTCACCATATCTAATATGGCTTTGAGTGGATTCTTTTGATGACCTCATTAGTACAAATCTTGCTAAAAAATAAGTGTTCTTTTGTAAGACGGATATTATATCGACCCACTTTAAAGCTAATCCTCATTTACGCCGATATTGTGTTCCAGCGTGAACGTCGTAGATCGAATCAACATATAGTGAACTATCGTAAAAGAAGGGATAATAATGGCAGTATAACGAACCACGAATCTATTAAGGCAAAAAGGCGTTCAATCCAAGGCCAGCACCATTTATGAAAATAACTATCAGCTCCCAAATCTGAAATATCATTACCGTAATCATCATTATTCTTATCGTTAACATCATCATATTCTCCCGACCGCTAGCGGTACACCCTACCTCACCTTATGGTCCCCCTAATCGACGTTATTTGTGTCTTACCATCCTAACTACACCGGTCACCACCACGATCCCATCATCGCCAACCTCGACATATCCAGCGCCATGCCAACACTGGCTTACAACATTTGGCGTCTCACATCCTTCCAATTATAAACGATATTGACCTTTGACCTTCTTCTTAATAATCTACCTGCGGCGAACAAAAAATGATGGAGGTGGTGAGAGGGCTGGAAGGTAGGTGAAGGCAGCCAAAGGAGAACAAACGATTTTTTTTTTTTACTTCGGCGCCTTCACTAAAGTCTCCGCCGCCGCCATTTTCTTATTTTTTTCCATGTTTTTTTTTTATATTTAATTTATTTCCCGCTTTTGTCATGTTTTTATTTTTTTGATTTATTTTTCTTTCTGTTTCTTCTCTTTTACCTCTCTTTCTTATGTTTTGTTCTTTTCTTTCTCTCCTTGTGTTCTATTTTACCTACCCTTCCTCCTATTCCCCCCTCCTTTATACTCTTCTCTCTCTCTCTCTTCTTCAATCTTCCTCACCTTCTCTCTTTATATTCTTTATATTCTGTTCATGCCGTCATACCTTCTCATTTCTCTCTTCCTCTGTCTGTCATATTCTTTCCTCTCGATTCCTCTTCGCATATTTCATTCTTGTTACTCTTATTTTATCATTTTTCTCTTTTGAATCTTCTTTTTTTCTCTTCCATTTTTCCCCTTTCTTCTCTCTCTCCTTCTCTCCCTTGCTCTCGTTCTCTTATGTATTAAGTTTTTTTTTCTTTTTCTGTTTTTCTTCTTCGTTTTCTTGTCCCAGTATTTTCTCTCTCGTTCCTTATGTTTCAATCTCTGTTTCTTTTTCTTCCTTCTTTCTTTCTCTTTTCTTTCTTCTCTTTCGTTTCTTTCATCTCTTCTTTCTCCTTCTCCTTCTTCTTATTCTTTTTTCCTTTCCCCCTTCTCTTTCTTTTTTCTTCTTCTTTTTCTTCTTCTTCTTCTTCTTCTTTTTCTTTTTTTTCTTCTTCTATTTATTATTTTTTCTGTTTCCACTTTCCCCTTTTATAGTGTTTTTGCATTTTTTTTCTCTAATCTCTTTCTACTAATTCTCCATCTATTCCATCTTTTCTCATCTTATTTTCTTTCTTGCGTCTTCCTCCTGCCTGTTTTTAATCTATTCCTATCTCTCAATTTATCTCTTTTTTTCGTTTTTCATGTTTTGCTTTCTAATATTCCTTTGTGTTCATCCTTCTTTTTTTCTGCCCTTTTCTACCCCTAATGACGTCATGCATGTTACCCTCTACATTCACACATGGCTTCTTTATCATTTCACCTAAACAAAGTCTGTTATTAATGTATTTTAGTAAAACTCATGTTCATGTGATATCCATTTTCTTTTTCCTTATTCTTTCGTATTCCAGTTGTAGAACAAAAACTCGCAGATAAAATAGCACTGGACAAAAGCTTATCCTGTTCGAGCCTATATCGTTTTAGTAGTAGTAGTAGTATTAGTAGTAGTAATAGTATTAGTATTATTATTATTATTATTAGTAGTAGTAGTAGTAGTAGTAGTAGTAGTAGTAGTAGTAATAGTATATCCACTGTCTATGACACATCCTGCGTTCTGTGGGCACATTATGCAGGATTTAGTGCAATTCTGTCGAGTAGTTTTCAACCCTATGAGTGACCACTAAACAGACAAGAAATACTGACTTCAAATAATGTACAATAATTCCGGTAAATATGGAACCGGAAAGAATGTCACGGTTAAAAATAGAACATATGAATGAATATGAAAAAATAGTACAAAGCAATAAAATTTGTGTAACAGAAAATTAGGACCGTTCGAGAAGTCCGGCACCGCGAGTTTTAAATAGGGGTTAACCTCCCCTAAATGTTTTGTAAATACATTTCTTCTAATACATTGAAATACGATGAAAATGAATAGGGAAGATCGTGTGGCACCTTCATTTTATTTTCAATCCGTTATGAAAATTCACATTTGAAATGTTATATTTTATCAATATCTTAATTTTTACATCCTGACAAATATAATGACAGCATGGCTACCAGCGAACACGAGTTGAAGCTTTCATTGTTTTCTTGCGAAAACATGGCCTTTTATTTGTTATTGTTTTATTATTATTCTTTTTTCGGTGTAATTTTTGTTTCTTTCATTTTTCTGTAAGGGGCGTCATATTTTACAATTACATTTTGTTATAAAATCCATTTTCTTAAACATTTTTTCTTTCTTTATTAAATTCTGACATTGTTTCACGTTTCATTCAACCTCCAACCTGATCATTTCTTTCAAATCGTTTAGTCGGGGCCCCAAGCGAACCCCTGACATTTTCCTCATCTCCCAAAGTCCCTCGTAAATGGCGCCTATGCCCTAGCTTGCCTTCTTATTTGGATTTGGATGGTGGAAAAGGAATGGGTAGAGGAAGGATATCGTGTCGCTGCTGTGTCAGGCGTTCTGGCGTGTGCACATAGAAACACACACACACTTCAATACTGGATTAAACATTATATATATATATATATATATATATATATATATATATATATATATAGTTTTTTTCTAACATACACATGGAGATGGAGAAGGTGAATTTTGGTATCTCGCTGAAGAACATCCCTATACCAAGCAAGGAGGAGTATAACATCAAATTAATCCAGAAGACCGAGGAGTTGATAAGAAGAATGCGATGGAAGACTAAACACTTCCTCCGCGGTTCAGATGACTCTAACTCAAAGGAAAATTATGGATTCAAAAGCTTAAATGCAGCTTCTCTAGTTGAACTGATGAAAGGCTTCGAGAATGATTTGTTCAACATTGTTAACAACCTGAGATTCCACAGGAACACCACGGACTTTCAGAAAAGGCTAGGAAAAACGATCAGAGAAATCAATCAAAATCGGACAAATTATTCTTTAAGGCAGACAAAACCAGAAATTTCTATAAGATGAACAAGAATGACTATAACAAGTTAATTAACGAAAACCTCACGAAAAACTACAAAAAAACGAGGAATAGAAATATTATTAATGAAATCAATATGGAAAGCAAATATATAACTGATAAAGCACAGATCAGTGATAGAGTGTATCAGCTGAGACCTAAGGATGCATACATATTATTAAAGGACCACAAACTGGATTTTATTAACAAACCCGTTACTGGGCTGATTAACCCAGCAAGGCCTGAGGTTGGTAGGATAAGTAAAACTATCCTCGAGAATATCAACAAGAAAATTAAGGGTAGATTGCTGCTAAATCAATGGATTAAAACAACGAGCATTAATTGGTTTGATGGAATAAGGATTAATGTACTTTTGTCCAGTTCGACATTGTGGATTATTACTCTTCAATAATAAAAGAAGTTATTCCATAAGGCATTAGAATTTACGAGTACTCACGTGGATATTACTAGTGAGGAAAAGGACATAATAGGCAAATGCCGGAAACCTGTATTAGTTAAGAATGGAGAACAATGGATAAAAAAGACTCTACCGATTCCTTTGATGTTACAATGGGTTCTTTTGATTCGGTTGAAATGTCTGATCTGGTTGGATTATTTATATCATACAAGCTTATTGAGACAGGTATGTTTAGTGTTAGAAATATAGGCTTATATAGAGACGATGGTTTGGCAGTTATTGAAAATAGTAGTGGCCCTAAAGTTGAAATGACTAAAAGAATTATCTTCAAAACTATGAAAGGGTTAGGATACAAAGTTGAAATAACTGCTAGTATCAAAATTACAAACTTTTTAGATATTACCCTTAATCTTAACCAAGGAGTATACAAACCATATATGAAAGATAACTGTGATCCAATATGCTTAAATCCAAAATCAATCTATCCACCAAGCGTTATTAAACACATACCGTTATCCATAGGACATAGGATTAGCAATAATTCTTCTAATGAATAAATGTTCAATAACAATAGTAGTGCTTACAATGATGCTCTAAGTAATAGTGGTTATATTAACACGACTATCGAATATCAAGATGATAGGAATAGAAATAAATGTAGGACAAATAGAAAACGAAATATTATTTGGTATACACCTCCATTTAACCAACTAGTTAAATCAAAGATTGGACATATGTTTCTTAACTTGTTAAATAAGCATTTCCCTATTAATAACCCATTGCATGAAATCTTTAACAACAACACAATTACACTTAGTTATAGTTGCACTAATGATTTAGAAAAAATAATCAAAGGTCACAATAGACAAATACTAAAGGATAATGATACAAACAATGTAAGTAGCATACAGGATAATAAATGTAATTGCAGAAATAAAAGTGAGTGCCCGTTACAAGAAAAATGTAAGTACAGTTTTCCCAGAGAATTATCCTAATTTGAAAAAATTCTACATAGGGGTACTAGTAATGATTTTAAGGATAGGTATAGAAACCATAAATGCTCATTTAACAACTTAGATACTGATAAAAAGGCACTTCATTATCTAGATATATTTTATCCCTAAAAAGAAATGGAATATTTCCTGTAGTGAAATAGAATATTAAAAAAAAAGCCACCAATACCTACACTAAACAACCCTACCTGTTTTCTGTGTTAAAATGAAAAACTGGCTATAGTTTTGTTTCCTACCAGACGGACGAGGTAGGTTACAATTGCAGGCACTTCAAAAAGTTCACCTTAGATAAGTATTGTGAGAACGATGTAAACATAACTTAAAAATAAATAAATAAATAAAAATAAAAATAAAAATAAATTAATTAATTAATAAATAAAATAACTAACTAAATAAATAATAAATAAATAAAAAATAAAAACAAAGATTAGAAATTAAAATCACTATCTCTGTAAACATAACATTAAATTATTACAAATGAAAAAGGATCGCGTAACTAATGTATCATAATTAACAATGATAAGTAAGATTGAGCTAACTAATTAAATCATAGGATAACTTGATGTAGAGATATTGAATATATAATTAATAACAACAGTACATTTTTCTTAAAAGAAAAATAAAGATAGGTTAATCAAAACCGCTATTAATTAGAATTTTAGAATGTATAGATATTAATGTTAGTATTATAGATATAGTTTTCAGATTATTTTGGTGGGTTATTATTATACATAATAGGTTATGTAACTGTTTGTATTGGTATGACTCCGGATGATGGAATAACTATTAGTAACCAGGAGATCTATAAATTAATACGTTACAAGGTTTAGAATTCTTGTTGAAGGGTGAACATAATGATAAAATTAGTGAACATAAATTAATACCAATTTAACGTCAATTAGACTAAATCAATATAGATGGACACAGAAAGAGAGAATATAATTAATCTAAAGTAAAATAAAATAAAACTTAAAATTTAAAAAATGCAATTCCTTTATAAAATAACGCAAAATTATTACAAATAATAAAGTTTTAAGTAGTTAAAAAAACAGTTAAAAAAACAAGCAGGGTGTAATTAAATACCAATTTGATGTAACAAATCAAAGATGCAAAAAATAGGTTTCTAAATACTTCTATTACCGATCTGTTGGGGTTAGTATATACATAACTACAAAGTTATATAAAAGTATTTTTTAATAAATGAACAAAAATAATACATGTACTATATATATATATATATATATATATATATATATATATATATATATATATATATATGTATATATATATATATGTATGTATGTATATATATATGTATGTATATATATATATATATATATAATGATGTTATATACTTTTATGAATTTTTGTATATATTTTTTTATATATTTTCAAAGTGTAATTTTATTACATGCAGTAATGTCACTGCGGTAATGGTTTTCTGAGGAGAGGAATTATCTTTTAAAACGTTAAGATACTTTGCTTGAACTTTGAATTCTAATAAAATTTGATTGGCACCTGATTTTATTATTTCATTTTATATTATGATATATATATATATATATATATATATATATATATATATATATATATATATATGAGAGAGTAGAAAGTAGACCATTGGTTAACTTTCGGTTAACTCGAAACTCTTGCTTCTATTATCTTGTCCTTTAGTCATCATATTGTTTGAGTTATGATTCTGACAAAGCGTGAATAATTGCTATTTTCTGTGCCAGAATCTACTTTCTGACACTTGTTGTTGACTAGTTTTTGACCTTGAAGCAGTATTTCTTAGTCCGTTAATCGAATGGCTACATGCTTGTTTGAAGCAATTTCCATGAAATATATATATATATATATATATATATATATATATATATATATATATATATATATATATATATATATTAATTGGTTTTAATTTTTCAACTCGTCAGTTCATTCACATTCATATATATATGTATGTCCTTGTGTTTCGAGAAGCACTTTTTCTTGCATGAGGATGAGAGAGAGCGATAGAAAGAGAGAAAAGGAGAGGGGGAGGGGGAGAGGGGGATATTTTTGTGAGTAATAGACATTTTTTTCTGTTCAAATCTTTCTTGAGTCAAGACTAAACGTGTACCGACGATAAGAAAGTGCATTTACACAAAACATTCTTGAACAGATTACAGAACCATTCTTCGACTAGTTTTGTCCGGCTACGGTTGGGTTGCTCAACAGAAAGGATTTATCTTGATGAATGCAAGGCGCGTTTAACTACAATGGAGAGGGAAAATAAACAGAATGAAAGACAATGAAAACGGAAATGGAACGAGGGGGGTATTACAGAATAGGCAAGGAAGTTAGACTGTTGATGAGTTACGTTTTAATTATCTCAGATTGAGCTGTTCCTACACTTGCTAATCAATTGCTTTCTTTTCATATGAAATAGACGTTCACTAAGAACTAATAACTTTAGAAATCAACCTACGCTATTAAACTTGATAAAACCTCATGATTAAGCATTTATTTAAAAAAAATTAAAAACACAAAGATTAACAAGCCCCTCTGTATGTGACTCGATGTGGCGAGTGTAAAATGCAATAAATTTGGCCAATTGTGGGAATTTTTTTATCCCCCTTTGACCCCCCAGAATTTATCTGAGGTCAAGGATGCTCATTTTATATCCAGAACAAGTGCCTCTAAATTTTGGCCAAGTTTCAGAAAAATTGAATGGATGGATCAAACGTTATGGGAGAAAAGGGTCATTTTTTGCCATTTTGAGGGCTTTTGACTCCCTGGAGGCGCCAACCAGATTTGTTCAAGGTCAGCGCTACTTATTTTCTATTAGGAACAATTGCCTCCACATTTTGGCCAAGTTTCAGAGAAATTGAATGGATGGATGAAAAGTTATGGGGCAAAAAATGTCATTTTTTGCTATTTCGGGGACTTTTGATCCCCTGGGTGGCAAACCAGATTTTTTTTCAAAAATCAGAGAATGTCACTTTCTAACATGACCAAAGTTTAACAAAATTTTGCAAAATTTTAGAGAAATTCAATGGATGGTTGCGGAGAAAAATCCGGACGGGCGGACGGACGGACGGAAATGCCTTAAAACATAGGTTCCCCGATTTTATGAATGTGTATGTCTTGTGTCTGTCACTATCAATATTTTTGAACGATAATCTTAACTTCTTTTAGAAATGGAAAATATCACATTAATACTAAATAATGAATTCCCAAGAAATAAAGCGGATGCCACTACGGGAAATCGAAACCGAAACCTTAAGAAATTCAGTCTGATTTTCGACGAACTGAGATATTTAGACTTTCATTATGAATAAATAATACATTACCATAACAAAATAATTATAGCTTTGATTGTCATACATTTCTAACTAACGTCATGTTTCAAAACATGAATTATCAGATAACGGATAGATAAATGGTTAAACACTATAAAAACGTTGGAAATTGTTTTCATAGTCCAAAAAATGCATTTTGCTTTAAATGCGTATTGGTGTTAAAAAAGTATTTAATATTTCATACATACTAGAATTTGGACCATATATATATATATATATATATATAAATTAAAAAATAAAAGCAGAAGACCTTAATTTCAACGTTTCATCCAGCTGTTGTGTGGTCTTTAAAAAGAGATAAAAAGCTAAAAGTAAAAATAAGAACATCTGTAATTTTTTGGAAATATATATAGTGATAGAGTATAATAAATTTAAATCTATGTAGAGAGGGAAAATATGCAAATACGCACATGCATATACACTATATAGAGAGAGATATTTTTAAAAAATCAATAAATAACAATAATATATTTTTTTAGATATATATATATATATATTATTGCTTTTTTATTTTTTGAATATATATATATATATATATATATATATATATATGCGAGTATTTGTATATTTTCCTTCTCTACATAAATTATAATATCCTATCACTATATACATTCCTTAAAATCACATCTCTTTCGCTTGTCCTTTTAAATTCATAACATCGGTTTTATGTTATCCTGATATACAGGGTGATTCATAAGTCACTTCACTTAGTTATTTAAAATGATTACCATATGAAGCACAAACATACTATGAACTTTTGATGATTGTTATCTTACTCTCTAATTACTGCTATTTGTTAGGCAATGGAAACGTGATGTGAACAGAAAGCCACCTTCGCACAACACCATAATCAATCAAATATGCTACAAAGAGTCGTAAATTCCTTGCAAAAAAGAATGGAGCTATGCATGCAGAACGAAGGTGGACATTTTGAAAATTTGCTGTAATGTTAAACTCCCATAAATGAATTTGTTGAATAAACTTTCTTTTTTGTATTACCGTATTTTTTAACTTTAGAATTTCAAAAATCAGTAGCTAAGTGACTTATGAATCACCCTGTATATATATATATATATATATATATATATATATATATATATATATATATATATATATAATATTTATCAATAAATATTGATTGTTTACCTACATACATCGATGTGTCATGCTTATGCCATTTTCAGTGCAGGAAGCTAATTCTCGACGGTCGACACGCGCGAACTCCGATCACAAGTCGCCACTGATTCGCAGTAAGGAGAGTTGGCCACATAGATATATAGATATACTGAATAAACTGTCTAGGCCCGGAGGATCTAGTCAATGATATCTTTTTGGGTCTCTGTCTGTCTTTATATCTATGTGTGTGTCTGTCTGTCCTTCTCTGTCTGTTTCTGTGCATCTGTGTATCTGTCTGTCTCTGTCTCTGTTTACTTTTCTGTCTCTCTGTGTCTCGATCTGTCTCTGTGTATATGTCTGTATCTCTATTACTCCCTGTTTCTCCTTGTGTCTCTGTATATTTCCATATTTTTCTCTATTTCTCTCTATCTGTCTCTGTCTATCTCCCTCTGTATGTGGATTAAAAAAAAACGAAGCCCTATATCAAAGGAACATCTCACGTGGAAACTAATGGTGCTATCAAATTAGCATTTGAGGGTGTGGCACTCATATTCAAGAGACACGTTCGCAACAGACTTCCATAAACATATTATTTATTACCTGTAAAATTGATAATTATTTTAATTATAAAAATATTAAAACAAATATTAATATGGTTAATTATTATCGATTTGTCGAAAATAGTTAATCCTGTTTTGCAGTCGTTCTTTTGGGGTCTTAACTTTTATCGCAATACCTGAACGCGTAGCTTTGAGTTTTCTGTCAGTGCTTACTATGAAATCTTATAAGATGCTTATGTTTCCCATGTCAGTGGCAACATCCGGATGCGCTTCATGCCATTATTCCGTTGTTTGTTTGCTCTCAAATGCCCTTCGTTGTTTATTTGTGTTGCGTTGTATA
>OY744537.1:4670482-4797982 GCA_963556195.1 Sepiola atlantica | reverse complement strand
TAGTCGGGTTTCGATTCTCAGCATAATAAACCCAATCGCTACGTCTAGCCACACTGGAGAGGCGAAACTTAAGTTGAGAGAAAATAGAGTGTTATCACATCATACTCTCTATATGATACGACCTTTTATCGTGTTTAAAAACACTGATGTAACATAATAATCTATATTGCGTTAAAATTTGAATATATTTTTGAAAATCTACCTTCCAATTTTCATTTTGCATGTGGTGATATTTATTATTATTTATACCGGCCCGTTTAGCATAATGGTAAGCGTGTTCGTTTATAGGCTGGGAGGTCAGAGTTCAATCCTCGATTGAGGCATTCTCAAGACCTAAAACGTTATGCTGATGCCCCTCGCTAAACACTCAGTACTATAAGGTAAGGTTCAAGAGATAGTGTAGTAATCTTCGGGAAGGAGTTGCGCCACTATTCATACCTCGGTGTAGTAGTCTATGAAAATGGGGCTTTCGGATAGCCTTCGACTACGGTCGACCGCTTAAATTTTGTATATGTGCTATTTGCATAGTGAATCCTTATTATTAAGTGCTCGTCATTTATTACAGAATACATTTCTTAAAAGTAATGAATATGATAAGAAACTGTATCTGTTGGGTTTTATTAAGATTTCAATAGTGGTGCCAGCATTCGCCACCAGCTTCTCAAGTTAGTTGGGACCTGCAGCATCAGATTTCACAAGTAACTCCTTTTTTTCGTAGTTTTAATTATTGTTTTATAAATCAGTCACCACTTAGCAAGGCAACATTGACCCATGAGATGGATAGATTGACAGTTGAAAACAGCAATTCTTCTCCCTTTATCAGAAAAATCGCACATGGAATGTGATGGCTTGCTGTTTTTTTTTTCGTTGGCTGTTCTTTTGAAAGTGTGGTATGTGGGGATCTTCAATCCTCTCACAATATTTATCATGATAAATCTAGTAAAAAGTCAAAGAAACGAAAATATAAGTTACTTGTGAAATCAGTTCGATGCGATTCAAAGGCTTGCAAAGCTAGAAGCGAATGCTGGCGCTCATATTGGGATTTACAAACAACTACCTCGTACACCTTATTATATTCATTCCTTGTAAGTATAATATTTTAGTAATACATTGCGAGCACCAAATTAGAGCGAGCAATTTTCACCAACCCTGTATGTATATGCTTTTACTAATTGAATGTATTTTAATTACCGTGTATTGGTGCGTAATTTACCTACTTGATACAATTGCAGACTATGGAATTGGACCTATTGTCTTCAATTATCGCTAGGAAAGGTATGAACTCCTAGTTATGGATGAAATTACAACTTGTGTTTACTGAATCGTTTATTAGAGATTTTTTGCAATGACATTGAATAAATTCCTAAAGGGATGATGTGCCGTAAAATAGACACGGTAAACTAAATCAAATCCTGCATATTTGTGGTTGATAATTAAACACCCGAAAACGGAAACATATTTTATTCTTACGTTATTGGCCGTTGTAATAGATTTATATAAAAAAAATCACTTAGAATGGTATTGCTCAAATTCAAATATACATTTTTAGGAGTATTATTTTTAGGTGTAGACTATTTTTTTAGCCAGCCTTGTAACGTCTTCCTTTCCTAGTTGGCTCTTTAAGGGGTTACTTTCGTAGTCAAGGAAATTAAACGCTGGTGGTCGGTTCTCTTTAAGTATCGGCTAGTCTTGATAGTATTCTAAGTTTCTCTCCCTTTTTATTAGTAGCTCTTTACAAGTACCTTCATGCTTTTTCTGGAGCGACTTCCATGAAAATAATTAATGTGGTAATTTACTTCTTAAATGAAATAAAATTCAGAAAAATAATCTAAAGTAAATGACGCAATTATTTTACCGGAATGAATCAATAATAATTTTGGTGTAAGTAAAATTATTCAATCGTTTATTGGATTTTTAATCAAGATATTACAAGAATGTCTCCAGAAATATTTAGTAGCCAAAGTGTCTTAATAAGGAATTGTCTACATAATAAAAAGATTAGAATAATTTTACTTGAAATGAGTCTCGTTTATTTTTCGAGATTAGTAAATTATACAACGATATAAATTACACAGAAAATAATGGTAGAAAAATCAATTAATCAGGATTCATTAAAAGATCTGGCCAGTGCAAAAATGTAATATAGAAATATCCCGAAATGAATCTTGTTTTCATAGTAGCCAATCGAGTGTCCTAATTTAGACTAGTTGGCGATTACACCCGGTGTTTGGTGAGCATATTTTCAGCATGTTCTTTTTAATTAATGAGTCACGACTTATCAAGGCTAAAATCCACTCAAGAATAAAGGTTAATGCGATGGATTCTCGATGTTAATCAAAAGATGAAGAATAAAATAAGAGGGTTCAAAATGATGAATGGAATAAATAAAATTGGGTTACTTATGAGTACTGTTTATGATAAGCGTTTGTCGACACATAGAGTATTTTTGTCACATTTGAGCTGGTGCACCAACCACAGGTCTGTCCCTCTTAGACAGGGTCTGAAAAGAGCCTCTAATCTAATAGGCCTTACACTATGTAGCAAGCTTCAACCCCTGCCCTATCACAAGTATGTTTCATATCTGTGCTTTTTCTACAACTACTTCAATTAAATGTGCTCTGACGAACTTACTGCAATGGTTTCTCTTCCATGTAAATATCCGCGACCGACCCGACAATCAGCAAAATCGCACTCTTTCAGTGTAGACACCCCAGCTACCGAATTGCCTTTTACTCCTGCCTCTTTCCTGGAACTTCTCATCTTTGGAATTCTCACCGTGCTCCTTGTTTCCCTGACAGTAGTAAATGCAGACACGTAAATGTAATGTGAACAAACATCTCGCTACACAACTCCAAACTTATGATTCCCCTATAAATATGACTCCTAAGTAATACTAGCCGACAATGTGCCTTGTTTGGGTTGAATTAACGTTTAAACAATTAAAAAATCGACAGCTTTCAAAAAGTTGTTGAAACTGATATTCTCGTTGTCTTTTACTCAGATTTGTCGTTTCCATTTCTTCAACATTTATGTTTTTTATTTTGTTGTTGTGATTGTCGCTTACCCATAACGTTCAGAGATGTCCTCGCGAATTCAGGCAGATACTCTATCTGTCTTAACTTTAATGTGGGCATGATATAACTTGGTGGTGCACATCTCCTATCCAGGCCACATACAGCACCTAGTGTTCCTAAATAGTCACCCATTTAGTACTGGTCAGGCTTAACGTTATTAAACGTCGGTGATCTAACGGGAACCGGTGTGTTAACGTAATTATGGCATATGTAAAATATCAAATTGTGGTTATGTAAAAGCACTTAATAACTCGTTTTTTGACTAAAACTTTCGGATGATTAAGCAGAATATTAAGTCACAATATCAGTTAATTTGATTGTATTATTTTGTCACTATATCCGCTTTTTTCATTTTATCTTAAATATCTCCTCGGATTTATATATATATATATAAAAACAAGTAAGCTACAAAAATGGGTCAATATTTCATTCTCGCAGGAAATTATCAGGTTAAATGCTTTTAGCCTGATAATGTCCTGCGGGAATGAGACATGGGCATCTATATGGCGCTTAGTTGCCATAGATATATTTTCATACTGCGATTTAGCTCCTAATTAGGTGCTGAGCTCTGTTGAAGTTAATGTTTACAATATATATAATCAATATATTCTATCACTTCATAATATATGTGAGTATACATAAAATAGTAATTATATATATATATATATATATATATATATATATATATATATATATATATATATATGTATACAGCATATTTATAATATGACGGTATATTATATACCTTCTTAAAATATGCGACATGCAAGAAAAAAAATTTTTACATAATAAATAGAATTACAAATGAATATGGAAAGATGTTTGACAGGAAAAAAAGAGAGCATCAGAAATCAAAAAAAGAGATAGACGAATATATATATATATATATATAATATTTGTTTCTGTTTATTATCTATGTACGCATACGGTTGGTCTTTTATAATCGAGACTCATCGATTCGAAACCAACACCGGGCTTCGAGTATTTTACACTTTAAATCCTGACGTCTAGAACCACTCGGCCACCGCTGAATAGCTAAATATACAGTGATAATTTTAACATCATATTTAACATTTATATATATATATATATATATATATATATATATATATATATATATGTAGAGAGAGAGAGAAAAAAAATATTGAAACAACAAATAAAGTAAAGTTACATACTTTACAAGTTTATTATATTATCGTATTGTAGGGGAGGGTGATGGATTCCAATGAAATTAAAGACCGATTCAAAAGCCAGACGTCTGTGAAATGTTTCTACATAGATACTGTCTTTTGAATCCTTCCTGAATTTTATTAGGAATCTATCATCATCCACTAAAATACTATATTCATAATTGGATTTTTCGACAACTGCATGCTGCTAATTGAAACTTTCAGTCGACTATTTTATTATTAAACCATATCTTAAAATTGTGTTGCAAATTTTCAAATTCATACTTATTAATTATTGGCAATTTATTTTTTTTCTTCTTCTGAGGATAAAAGTAATTCTTTGAAAATTCATGGATTAAAAGTCATTTTTTTCATATTTATTGTTTAAACCCATGATTATTTTAATAAACTTGAAAGTATGTAATTTATATATATATACTAGTGGAACCCGTCGCCCGGCGTTGCACGGGAGAAAGTACTACCTGTTGCATGACGTCGAATGAAAAAAAAACGACCTATAGTTACCGTGTTGGCGAATGTTTTAAATTAAAAAAAAAAGAAAAAAGTGGCCGCGTAGAATGGGATCGAACGCTGAAACAGTCGATCATGAAACCTGCCTTCTTACCCACTACGCCAGAGTTTCAACTTAAAAATACATGTGAAAATAAGCTAACTCATAGGTAGAATGAGAAAGAACGTAATCCGATATTAGCGGAAAATCATCGAAGTGAACTGGAGCGGTCATAAGTCTTTGCGTATTGCTTTATATTATGTAGTAAATTAATACCAGGCAAATAATACATAAGGGCGGACTGTTTTGTGAAAAGTAAACTGTGTTTATTAGTTCCGGGTGTCGATGAGTGGAGTGACAGTACATAATTGTTAGGGAGAAAAGTTTTTGCTACCACCTATATGGAGTTGGTTTTTTGGAGAGTCGTGGATGGCGGGCCAAATGTAATATTTAGTGTTAGCTGGGAAAAATGAATAGCAAATGTACTAAAACACGCTGATATTAATAAGTGTAATGTAATGGTGAGTTTAGTAGCCTGTGATGCATGTGCTTATTTGCCTATTCTCCGAGAAGGTACAGGGGGAAAATCGTCTCTACTTTATATATATATATATATATATATATATATATATATATATATATATATATATATATATATAAGAGAATTGGCAACATCTTTGAGGCACGCATACAATACCATGATAATATAATAAACTTGTAAAGTATGTAACTTTATTTTATTCATTATTTTAATATCATATATATATATATATATATATGTATATATATATATATATATATATATATGTATGTATACATATATATATATATATATATATATATATATATATATATATATATGTATATATATATATATATATATATATATATAGTAGCAAAATCTCTCCGACCTATGGCTAGCAGTTAATCAAGCTGTAGCCTTTTTTACAGAAAGCCAAATCAATTTTCATTTCATTTTTTTAATTTAGAGAAAAACAACAATAAAAAGATGATTGTGATGGTGTCAAGTTGTCAAGTTTCAAGTTATAGGTTTTGTAAGTCTATGTAAATACCGATTTTAGAAACAAGTAGCGATGTTTGTTTAGTCAGTAACGCAAACAAAGATAACTACTTTGCTCACAATCGATATTTACACAAACTTTAAAGGCTCATACATAGTTAGGTAAAACAAAAAATTGCTTTGATAAATATCCCAAGTGTATTTCTTTAAACGAATTAAGTCGATTTTATGGAATTTTTAGATAGTATTGTATTAATGCCGTTTAGTAAGCAAATAATTTTTTGTTTCATTTTTGAAATTTTTTTTTCATATTTATTATGAAAGTATTAGGAATTATGATTAGATATTAGTGTTTGCCAGGCAAAAAAAAACTCACTTAACCTTAAGACAAACTGTAAGTAATGGTAAAATTTCCTCTTATTCCTTCATTTTGTGTTCGTTGGAAAGTTGTTTTTTTTCACACGGACATGGGGTTAGTTATAGATTAATGAAGAAAATGTTTTGTAAGAAACTGATAATAAAATAATTATTCATAAGAAATTTCGACGGCGGTTTTGTTGCTGTTGCTCTGCTGTATAAGGCAAATAGGTCACAAATTGATAGGTAAAACAAAAAGTATTTTTTTTCAAAAATCCGATGTGTATTTCCTTAACAAATTATGTCGGTAACACTTATTTGTTTTATGCAATTTGTGGATAAAATTGTATTAATGCGGCATTTTATTTTCATATTTATTGTGAATATACAGAATTATTAGTAAATATTAGCGTTAGTTAAGCAAAAGAAAAATTACTCGTAACCCTACTACTAATTGTAAGTCCTAGTGAAACCTATTTCCTTTCATTCTTTCTCCGCTTGTTCGGAGGTGGGGGTTTCTTGTCACATGAACTTAGGGCTAGCTGTCGGTTTAAGGTAGAGTATGTTTTGTAAGAAACAAGTGATTAAAGCAAACATTGTTTATTTAAAATATTGTACCAGTCTACGACGGCTTTGTTGCTGTCAGCCTGAGGTATAACGCAAAAAGGTCACCAATAGATAGTTAAAGCAAGCAATTGTATTTGAAAAATATCTCAAATGTATTTTCTTTAATAAAATTGAGGTGGATTTTGTTTGTTGTAAAAAGGCGTGAATATGGACCCACCCCTAAAAAATAAAATAAAAAAGTATTCGTCGCCATGGAAGAAGTATAAGTGTTTTTGTTGTTTCTGATCTTAAAAAGCATTACATTATCCGAGAACATAAAATTAGGTATGACGGCGAAAATGACGGTTAAAAAGAGAAACGTAAGGAGCTAGGAAAAATATGTTACGGTGTTACAGAAATATCAATAAAAGGCAAAGGTGTCGTTCGTTGTGAAAGATGAGAAAAACAATGGTAAAAGAAAAAAAGAGAACAAATGAAGACAATAAGTAGACGCCATGTTTGAACTACTCATTTGTATGTTTCAGTTTGTTAATCGTATTCTTGTATTCTAGAATAGGGAAGTGTGTGAATAAACGGAAATGGAAACATAAAAACAAAAACGTAAGTAACCGAATGTACCCGGCGGCACCGGGGAAGATAGCTTATGTTGTTACAGAAATTGTATGAGGAAGAGAATAGAAAAGAAAGTAACAAATGTATTCAATCAGTAACGAATAGTGAATGGGGCCGGTAACTAACAATCAGGTCATTGATGTAATGTAAAAATAATCTTTGGAATATCAAATCAAATCGCCTAGTATTAAGATCGTAAATGTATAAAAGGAAAGAGTCAACAGTAGGTCAGTAAAAATCAAATAATGACGATGATATCAAGTAAAAGTATTCAATGAAAATTATTTCCCGATGTAAAATTTTTGTGACAGTAGATTTATGCGTGGTAGTAAAAGTTGCTCCGACTTCCATTATGTATTGCTATTTAAGGAGAATAAGGCGAGTCGGAAAATGTAAAAATTACTGAAACGAACGAAACGGCCGCATATGTTCTGAAAACACACGTCAGGAATCAGTCTAAAGCGTGTAAACAGTCGAATTCTATATATTGCTTGTGTTTACAGAGTTATAATGTTTGAATGTAAACGAACAAAATACAGTTTGTCTATGTTATACAGAGAAAACAACTTTAGTTTAAAAACATGAATTTTTCTTTTTTCTTTTTTTATGGCTAATGTAATTGTCTTCGTCGTCATCATCATCTTCATCAGCAGCAGCACTCGCACCACCACCACCACCATCACTACCACCAATAACAACAACAACAAAAACAAAAACGACAAATTTGCTTTTAAAAATAAACGTATCTATTTAAATATTAAAAGAAACAAATTGTCAGCGTTCAATGTAAACTTGTCGTTTTTTAAATAAATTATTCCAAAGTAATTTAAGTTTCTAGTATGTGCGAAAACTTAATCGAAACTTATCATTTAGAATTGTAGACATATTCATTAAATCGCTTTAACTAATATTACTACTGGTAATAATAATAATAATAATAATAATAATAATAATAATAATAATAATAATAATAATAATAATACAAAGAAAACTAGTGCATATATATATATATATGAAATAAAAAGAATAAATTATAAATGAATCTTATATAATATTTATTTATAAAAATGTTCATGAAATAAATATAAAAATGAATTACAACGTATTTGAAGCAAATTTTGCAGTATTATTGAATTAAATAAGCCTGAAGTATTTTTATATAAATATAGTTTGGGTAAATGGAAAAAAAATTAGCATTTTAATATATATATATAAATATATATATATATATATATATATATATATATATATATATATATATATATATATATATATATTATGTTGGTGCAAAACAATGGTGTTTTCTCACATATGTTATATTTATATATGTTTTCTGAATTAATTTATTGATAAATATAGCGTTGGAATAAATCATTTTAAAGTGCGTTTCTCTCTCTAGCGAATTGTGTTATTCGTTTCCATTTTTAATCCCTTCATTAATTGTTTTTTTGCAGGCTTGTCGACAGCATGGGAAAAATTGAAATCTGCATGATATTCTTGTTCCAGTTCAAACTAGGCCGAACAGCGGCCGAGACAGCTCGTGACATCAATGATGCGTTTGGCCACGGAACCACTAACGAACGTACGGCACAAAGGTGGTTCAAGAAATTTCGCAAAGGTGACGAGAGCCTCGAAGACGAAGACTGAATACGGTCAATGCCGACCGACTACGGTTGATAACGAAGATCTGAAAGCCTTAATTGAAGCCGAACCTCGAAAAACCACACGGGAAGTTGCTGATGAACTCGAGGTCGACCACTCAACAGTGGTTCGCCATTTGAAGCAAATAGGGAAGCCAAAAAAAGCTGGATTAATGGGTGCACCAACATAAACTGCCTATTTCTCAAGCGAATTGTGACGTGTGATGAGAAGTGGATCCTCTATGACAATCGGCGACGTTCGGCACAGTGGTTGGATACCGGCGAAGCTCCAAAACAATTCCCGAAGCCGAAATTGCACCCCAAAAATATTATGGTGACTGTTTGGTGGTCTGCGACCGGTCTCATCCATCACAGCTTCTTGAATCCGGGCGAAACGATTACTGCGAAGTACGGCCAACAAATTGACAAAATGCACCAGAAGCTCCAACGTATGCGCCCGAGATTGGTCAATATGCAGGGACCAATTCTCCTCCATGACAACGCTCGCCCGCATGTTGCACAACTGACCCTGCAAAAGCTGAACGAATTGAGCTAAGAGACTCTGCCTCATCCGCCATATTCACCGGACCTCTCGCCCATCGATTATCATTTTTTCAAACATCTCGACAACTTCCTGCGCGAGAAATGCTTCAAAAGCCGAGATGATGCCGAATCAGTCTTCAATGACTTCATCGCTTCCAGAACTCCGGATTTTTATGATAATGGAATAAGCAAACATGTTTCCCGTTGGCAAAAAATGTGTTGATTCTAATGGTTCTTATGAAAACTTTATATATCTTTTATTCCCTACTTGAGAGTGCCTTCTACGTATTTCAATTACACTTGTGTTAATTCAAATATTCTGATGGTCAGCGAGTTAGTTCCAAAACCGACCCATGTTTAAAACTTTATTTCAATATATACATAAATATCTACGTACATACACAGGCAAATACATATATACACACATATTCTCATACACATATCTCTTTCTCTCTATATATATATGGGTGTATATAAATAAATAAATAAATATATATATATACATACCTTTATATTCACATCTAAATACACCTATTTCTGTAAATCCAATAATCGAACTATAATACGGATACAAACTGCTTATCTAACTTTATATGTATAGAGACAGATGCCCACATACTCGCATTAGACAATAATCACGTTGCTAAATAAGGCTTGCTATTTTATATACGTCCAATTTTACAATAATATATATATATTAATAATGTATTTGTCTGTCTGTCTGAAACCGAAACTCCATCAGAGTAATATTATTTACTTACTTTGCCAGCTTCTTACAAATACCGCTGTAAACACTATGCGCATTTCTCAATTTACATAATTAATTGCTTTTCAACTTCTAATAAATTAGTATTCGCAAATATACACTCATTATTTTTTTCTTCAGATTTCCTCATGTATTTACGCTATTTTGTTCGGTAATAATCTTACTTATGAATTATAATTATTTATGTTATTATATATATATATATATATATATATATATATATATATATATATATATATATATATATATATATGAAATGAGTTACGTAGTTATTCTATTAACGTCGAAACTGATGTAATAACCAGCGTTAATCTATTGAATTGGTTACTTCTCTCTGATTATTCAGTATGGACGCAATACGGCGCGTTATTTAAAATATAAACAAAACGCTGGCATTTACCGTGTTACTTCTACTATGATTTTTTTAATCAAAACATTCTGAGTTTGTTTATTTTCTTAATCTTATTAGCCATTATGTTTTAAAACACAAATTTATTGAATCAAATTGTTTAATTAAAATAATAATTGATTTAAAAAGTACTATTTAAAAACACACACACACATTACAATGAATTTAGTTTAGGTAAACTTTTTTTCCGAGAGCATTTAAAAAACTGTTCGTGTTTACTGTATTTGATTTTTTAATACTTATATTATATGTACCCTATCTTTTCAGATTTGAAAAACTTCCAATATTATCATTTTTTTACAACCTTAACTGTGTTTAAGATTTAGTTTTTACCTTTTACGCTCTTAAGCTATTATTTACAAACTGTTTTTATTATTCCGTGTTTTATTTATTAAAATAAAAGATGTGATTTTTTTTCTTTTCAATCAACAAATATACTAACTGTTGTACTGGAAAACTATATAACTGATTTTAGAATCAAATTGTTTAATTAAAAACAGGGCATTAAACAAACACACACACATTCTAATGAATTTAATTTAGGTAAACTTTCTTTCCGAGATAATTTACATAACTAATCGTGTTCACTGTATTTGATTTTTCGGTGCTTTTTAACTGTAGGACCCGCCCTAACTTTGACCCTGTCGTTAGCGTTAGGGGCAGGATCAAAGTGGGGGTCAGGGTTAGGGTTTAGAGTTACGGTTAGGGTCATGGTCAAAGTCAGCACGGGTCCTATAGTAAAAGAGTACCGATTTTTGTTATTGTTTTATTTTAGGTACACTTTTTTTCCAATTTGAAAACTACTGTTCGCTGTATTTAGTTTTTTTAAATTGTTGATTAAAACAATTTTATTGAATCAAATTGTTTCATTTAGGTAAACTTCTTCTCGAGAGCATTTAAACAACTAATCGTGTTCGAGGTATTTGATTTTTTTACTGTTTTTTTTTTTCTTTTTTTTTCTTTTCTTGGTTTGGTTTGGTAGTTTTGTTTTACGGCATATCAACCCTTTTTGGGTTATTTAATGCCGAATCTGGTCATTATAGTGAAAGTTTTTATGCTTCAAGTTCTTTATATCTTCAAATGTTTAATCAGGGTTTTTGGTTTGGTAGTTTTGTTTTACGGCATATCAACCCTTTTTGGGTCAAAGTCAGCACGGGTCCTATAGTAAAAGAGTACCGATTTTTGTTATTGTTTTATTTTAGGTACACTTTTTTTCCAATTTGAAAACTACTGTTCGCTGTATTTAGTTTTTTTAAATTGTTGATTAAAACAATTTTATTGAATCAAATTGTTTCATTTAGGTAAACTTCTTCTCGAGCGCATTTAAACAACTAATCGTGTTCGAGGTATTTGATTTTTTTACTGTTTTTTTTTTCTTTTTTTTTTCTTTTCTTGGTTTGGTTTGGTAGTTTTGTTTTACGGCATATCAACCCTTTTTGGGTTATTTAATGCCGAATCTGGTCATTATAGTGAAAGTTTTTATGCTTCAAGTTCTTTATATCTTCAAATGTTTAATCAGGGTTTTTGGTTTGGTAGTTTTGTTTTACGGCATATCAACCCTTTTTGGGTTATTTAATGCCGAATCTGGTCTTGTTTTCTTCTCTTTTTTGTTTCTTTCCCCTTTTAATATCTGTTTCTATTTAACCCATAGTTGGGACCCTAACAGGTACTACCACTCCGGGTCAGGGTGGACCTGGGAGCAATGGTAATTAAGAGGAGGCTCCACATTCCCCAAAGTCCGTAAGCCGGATCTCACCATCGGATGTAGTTTAAGGTCATATCCAGGACCGGGAGTAGGGTAGGAAAAATAAAAATAAAAAAGGGGAGGGAGAAAGGGAGAGGGGCTGTTGTTTTTGTTTTTGGTTTTGTAGAACATAATTAAGTTTTACAAAAAAAAAAAAAAAAAAAAAAACGTCAATGTAGGTGAATTTCGTCTCAGGGAGCCACAGGGCAGCCTGATCTGGTATCACCAGTTTTCTTTTCTTAACTAAAATATTTTTATGTATGAGGGAGAGTAAACAAATAAAATTGAGGGGTGGGGGGGTCCCAAAATTTTGTTTTCTTTTTTTAAAATTAAAAATATTTCTATTTATCGGGGTGGGGTCGAAATTTTATTTTTCGTTATTTTCAACTAAAAATATTCTTGGTCATGAACAAAGAAAATCAATGTCTAACCACCCAAGAAATATGACTGGGGCTCTATCGGTTTACGCGTGAGCGTTCAGTTTTGAGGCGGTAGCCTAGCAAAAATATGCGACCGGAGGGAGCATATATTTTCTAGTGTAAATATATATATATGTATATATATATATATATATATATATATATATAAACATATTTTTGAAAAACCATAACAATGTAATTTGTAGAAAATAAATAAATAACATTTATTTATCTTAAACTGAGCTTTCGAATATAAAATATTCCTCGTCAGAGAGTTTTTTTCTTTTTTTTTCTTTCGTTTCATAGTCTGGTGTTTATTGACTTTGAGGAAGAAAATCCGTGTCTTGGGCGCGGTTAAGCCATTTTTGAATACGTAGATAGGAGTAGACACATTATTATAAACCATTGTTTCGTAAAGGTATAAACATATTTTTGAAAAACCATAACAATGTAATTTGTAGAAAATAAATACATAACATTTATTTATCTTAAACTGAGCTTTCGAATATAAAATATTCCTCGTCAGAGAGTTTTTTTCTTTTTTTTTTTCTTTCGTTTCATAGTCTGGTGTTTATTGACTTTGAGGAAGAAAATCCGTGTCTTGGGCGCGGTTAAGCCATTTTTGAATACGTAGATAGGAGTAGACACATTATTATAAACCATTGTTTCGTAAAGGTATAAACATATTTTTGAAAAACCATAACAATGTAATTTGTAGAAAATAAATAAATAACATTTATTTATCTTAAACTGAGCTTTCGAATATAAAATATTCCTCGTCAGAGAGTTTTTTTCTTTTTTTTTTTCTTTCGTTTCATAGTCTGGTGTTTATTGACTTTGAGGAAGAAAATCCGTGTCTTGGGCGCGGTTAAGCCATTTTTGAATACGTAGATAGGAGTAGACACATTATTATAAACCATTGTTTCGTAAAGGTATAAACATATTTTTGAAAAACCATAACAATGTAATTTGTAGAAAATAAATAAATAACATTTATTTATCTTAAACTGAGCTTTCGAATATAAAATATTCCTCGTCAGAGAGTTTTTTTCTTTTTTTTTTTCTTTCGTTTCATAGTCTGGTGTTTACTGACTTTGAGGAAGAAATGTTATGGTTTTTCAAAAATATGTTTATACCTTTACGAAACAATGGTTTATAATAATGTGTCTACTCCTATCTACGTATTCAAAAATGGCTTAACCGCGCCCAAGACACGGATTTTCTTCCTCAAAGTCAATAAACACCAGACTATGAAACGAAAGAAAAAAAAAAAAGAAAAAAACTCTCTGACGAGGAATATTTTATATTCGAAAGCTCAGTTTAAGATAAATAAATGTTATTTATTTATTTTCTACAAATTACATTGTTATGGTTTTTCAAAAATATGTTTATACCTTTACGAAACAATGGTTTATAATAATGTGTCTACTCCTATATATATATATATATATATATATATATATATATATATACTTATTTCCTCATCCTCCGTTTCTTTTCCTTTGGTATGGTATGTATCTAAATTTAATTTGATGCTCAACTATATGTACGCGGGCGCATTCCCGTATAGAGATATACGTCTGCGCATAGAAAGGAAAATAAATATTTATTTACATCGCTACACTTTACACAAATGTAATGCCGCTCCCAGCAAGAGAGTTAAAAGACTCCATCAAACAGATTACGCATGCATAATGATGTGTTTGTTTATCTGCCTCTTTCCCTTTTGATGAGGATTGATTTTGTTGTGGTAGTGCAAATAAGAGAGAGAGAGAGAGAGAGTAGCGTTACAAAAAAAAAGAGTATTTGGAAAAACATACACCGCAAATGAGAAAAAAATATGTTATTACGCAGAATTAGGCGTACGTAAAGCCACACGTATACACCTGTATTCTAGATACGACCACGCATTTCTATGAGCGGCTTTATCTGTCTGTTGTTGGCTCGTCCGTTTGTTAAGCTTATATACGTATTTTGAGATAGAATTGTCATTGTGAAACGCGTACATTGAATTGACGCATCTCAGAGAAGTGGTCACACATCTAAAATAAGAAACTCTTGCTGTCAGTCGTTGTGTCTCGCTGAAATCGAAAATGTTTTTTTCTTTCTATCAGTATATAATTTAAAATAGCATTTTGTTTCTTCTATCACATTTACATTTGTAGTAGCATTTTGGTTAGTCTGTCACGCTTCAGTTTGAAAAAACATGTTCGTTGGTTTGTCACGCTTGTTTCAAATAGACTTTGTGTTGGTCTCTCACGCGCAAGTTTGAAATAGTATGTGTGTTTGTCTATCACGTATTAGTTTGAAATAGTATGTTTGTTTGTCTATCACGTATTAGTTTGAAATAGTATATTTGTTTGTCTATCACGTATTAGTTTGAAATAGTATGTTTGTTTGTCTATCACGTATTAGTTTGAAATAGTATGTTTGTTTGTCTATCACGTAGTAGTTTGAAATAGTATATTTGTTTGTCTATCACGTATTAGTTTGAAATAGTATGTTTGTTTGTCTATCACGTATTAGTTTGAAATAGTATATTTGTTTGTCTATCACGTATTAGTTTGAAATAGTATGTTTGTTTGTCTATCACGTATTAGTTTGAAATAGTATGTTTGTTTGTCTATCACGTAGTAGTTTGAAATAGTATATTTGTTTGTCTATCACGTATTAGTTTGAAATAGTATGTTTGTTTGTCTATCACGTATTAGTTTGAAATAGTATATTTGTTTGTCTATCACGTATTAGTTTGAAATAGTATGTTTGTTTGTCTATCACGTATTAGTTTGCAATAGTATGTTTGTTTGTCTATCACGTAGTAGTTTGAAATAGTATATTTGTTTGTCTATCACGTATTAGTTTGAAATAGTATGTTTGTTTGTCTATCACGTATTAGTTTGAAATAGTATAGTTGTTGGTCTATCACGTATTAGTTTGAAATAGTATGTTTGTTTGTCTATCACGTATTAGTTTGAAATAGTATGTTTGTTTGTCTATCACGTATTAGTTTGAAATAGTATGTTTGTTTGTCTATCACGTATTAGTTTGAAATAGTATGTTTGTTTGTCTATCACGTATTAGTTTGAAACAGTATGTTTGTCTATCACGTATTAGTTTGAAATAGTATAGTTGTTTGTCTATCACGTATTAGTTTGAAATAGTATGTTTGTTTGTCTATCACGTATTAGTTTGAAATAGTATGTTTGTTTGTCTATCACGTATTAGTTTGAAATAGTATGTTTGTTTGTCTATCACGTATTAGTTTAGAATAGTATAGTTGTTTGTCTATCACGTATTAGTTTGAAATAGTATGTTTGTTTGTCTATCACGTATTAGTTTGAAATAGTATGTTTGTTTGTCTATCACGTAGTAGTTTGAAATAGTATATTTGTTTGTCTATCACGTATTAGTTTGAAATAGTATGTTTGTTTGTCTATCACGTATTAGTTTGAAATAGTATATTTGTTTGTCTATCACGTATTAGTTTGAAATAGTATGGTTGTTTGTCTATCACGTAGTAGTTTGAAATAGTATGTTTGTTTGTCTATCACGTATTAGTTTGAAATAGTATATTTGTTTGTCTATCACGTATTAGTTTGAAATAGTATGTTTGTTTGTCTATCACGTATTAGTTTGAAATAGTATGTTTGTTTGTCTATCACGTAGTAGTTTGAAATAGTATATTTGTTTGTCTATCACGTATTAGTTTGAAATAGTATGTTTGTTTGTCTATCACGTATTAGTTTGAAATAGTATATTTGTTTGTCTATCACGTATTAGTTTGAAATAGTATGTTTGTTTGTCTATCACGTATTAGTTTGAAATAGTATGTTTGTTTGTCTATCACGTAGTAGTTTGAAATAGTATATTTGTTTGTCTATCACGTATTAGTTTGAAATAGTATGTTTGTTTGTCTATCACGTATTAGTTTGAAATAGTATATTTGTTTGTCTATCACGTATTAGTTTGAAATAGTATGGTTGTTTGTCTATCACGTAGTAGTTTGAAATAGTATGTTTGTTTGTCTATCACGTATTAGTTTGAAATAGCGTTGTCCTTGTTCTATCAGGCGTAAGTTTAAACTAGCATTTTGGTTGGTTTGTAACGCGTACGCCTGAATTAGCATTTTCGTTCGTCTGTCACACGTAAGTTTTAAATAGCATTTTAGTTGATTTTCATGCGTAAGTTTTAAATAGCATTTTAGTTGATTTGTCACGCATAAGTTTTAAATAGAAATTTCGTTGGTAGGTCACGCGTAATTTGCAATAGCATTTTTATTTGTCTGTCAGGCATAATTTGTAAATACTATTTTCATTAGTCTGTCACACTTAAGGTTTAAATTACATTTTCATTAGTCATTCACGCGTTGGTCTGTAACGCTTCAGTTAGAAATAGCATTTTCGTTGGTTTGTCAAAAGTAAGTTTGAAATAGCATTTTGGTTGGTCTGTCATGCGTAAGTTTGAAATATCGTTTCCGTCTGTCTGTCAGGCTTACGTTTGAAATAGCATTTTCGTTTGTAGGTCATGCGTAAGTTTGAAATATCATTTTAATTTGTCAGTAACGCTTAAATTAGAAATACCATTTTTCTTGGTCTGTCACTCGTAATCTTGAAATCACCGAACGCGCATGTTAAATAGGCGTATCTTAATGCCCGTTTTATTCTATATGCCTGGCGTATATAGTCAGTCGTTGTACATAGCTCCGCTCCAAGCGTTTCAGTTGGCAAACCCCGTGTGTATCCGACGAATCTACCCCCAATATTATTTTTCAAACAGTGGGTGTCTAACTTAGCGCATAACACATCCGGTGTTTATGAAGAGGAAATCTCACATTGAAGTGACCCATTAAGGATTTTTTTCTCCTCCATTAGATAATTTGAATCCCATGTAAGTTTGGAGTTTGTTCCCCCCCCCCCGGTTGCAGCACCCCTACCCTTACTCGCCTATCCGGACACTGATTTACATTTCACGTGGATATCGCAGACATTACACATAGGCGACAAAAAGGAAAGCTTTTAGATAGAATAACATAGTCGAGTATTCTTGGGATGCGCTCATCCAATCTGCGTTTAGCCTTAAAAATCATTTGAAACAAGCGTGACTGACCGAGAGACAGAATCGCCCATAGAGATCTGTGGACGCCTCTGAAAATACTACATGTTGACGCACTTCAATGTGGCCCAATCTCTCAAACACAATATAATGTCTGTTCCTATTTACTTTGTTCCACGAGGGCAGAGTTAGGCACAAGGTCGGTTTTTTATGTGATGAAAATTCAGCTCCACCAAGACGGGCACTCCGGATTTGGGGAAAAATAAAAACGGCCTCAGTATGTTTGTAATATAGTGCTTTCTGGTCTACGTATGTTGGTTGTTGTTTGTCTCATCTAATATGTAAGCGAACATCCCCAAAAATACACAATGGAAGACCTACATCTACTGCTTCATCCTTACTTACATTATTTGAGTCGACTAGTGTTTGGGCTACTTTTAAATGGGCCATCTAACTGCGACAGAATTTTTAAAAATACATTACAAAATTAGGCGTGACAGACCGAGCGACCGTTCGAAACTCATATAGAGATACTTACGTGCATCTAAGAAAACATACGAAAACAAAAACGAATTTTGTTTAGGAAGTAATAGGAGGCCTTTCTAAAGAAGCTCTGCTCACGGAAATCTCTCATGACGCTCGGCACATGGATGAAGAATGGAAACACAATGTGGTAATACAACGAGTTCTTGCTGTTAATTTCTTATGGGGAGGAACCAGTGATTGGAGCTAACTTGAGCAACTTGATTAAGTAACGATAAAGTAAAGAGACTAGCAGCGTCTCTTCTGTGAGAAAGAGGTTGTAAAGAAGAGAACAGACTATCCCCCACTAGATTTCTAAGTCGATTCTGAACTCAACGGACAGTTTGCACCATATCAACAGTATTCTATCTTAGTGCGTATATGACCCTTATGTAAGTAAATGGTTGCATCAGGAGTAGTTTGTGGAACAGTAGAATGATCCAACCAATTTTCTAAGGCCATTAGCAACTGATTGGATACAAGTCTTCAATTTTAGATCTGCAGTTTAATCAGTCCTAAGGGCATATGTAAGTAAGGGTTCTCTAAAAAAACATTCATTTCGACGGGGTTAAAACGGATCTAGGCGTTGTTGATAGAAGACGAAAAGCTTGGTTTTAGAAGTGTTTAATAAACAAGCCACTTTCCGCCATTGCAACACGTGCTCCAAATTAGAAGAGAGAGAGAGAGAGAGGGAGAAAGAGAGTCAACAAGGGTTTGGTCACCAGTGTTCTTCGAGGTACTGCCATATATATTTGTGTCGTCTACGTAGATGTCAACAAATGATCTCACAATATGATTTGAAGCGTCATGAATGAAGATTAAGAAGAGGATTGAGTCTAAAATAGAGCCTTGAGGCACGCCGGCATTGATACTATGTGCTTCAGACTACCAACGGCTACTTTTATAGATTTATCAGAAAGTAATATTTAATTGTTGCTAAAATATTGTCAGATATTCTATAGCAGACGAATTTGTGAAGCAATCATTTCTGTTACACTCTATCAAAGGGTTTTGGTATGTCGAGAGTTATTGCTCTAGAAATAAAGCCATCTGTTAGGGATTTGTTGATCCTATGCAATATCAGCAGTTTGCCTTGCAGGACAAACTCCGTATTTTTGTCATTAAGTAGATTGGTCTTGATAAGTAAGTTGACAATTGCTTAGTTTACCACAAATTCAAGCAGCAGACACATGACACATAGGAAGACTGTATTGAGATGCAGAGGACTTATGATCATCATTTTAAAATACTGGCCGAATTAGCGAGTTTTTCCGAAGAGATTTTGCAGCAAATTCCACCCTCTGCGATCAGAGACATCTGCCCCTATGATTCCTCCTATGACCGCAAAAACTTTAAGCGACATCCTAATAACTGTCAGGGGTGTCCTTAACCTTATAAAGAATCTCGATGTAAACAAGGCAACTGGCCCGAAAACATTCCGGTGATAGTACTCGCGAAATAGCTCCTATTCTTACAAGGTTGTTAACTCGTTGCTTTAAGCAAAATTGCTGGGAGAAGAAGAATAGAAAGGGGTGTTATTAGAAGTAGGCGTTGCATGAGATAATTAAAGTAAAACGATGATGTAAATAAATTAATGACATAAATAAAGAAGAAAAAGGAGTAACAGCAGCTTATGTTTAGCTCTGAAGGGTAAATGAGACGAGAAGTGATGGAAGGAGGAGAATACAGGAAGTAGTAGAAGCAGTTCTCAATGACCTACATAAAGAAGAAAAGGGAATGTGTAATAAAAAATGGAGAAGATAAGAAAAATATACAATGTACGAACGGTGACCAAAGGGATCATGGTCTTCCTAGTTTTTTATATAGATACGTTGCTATTCTTTATTTACTTGATCGTTATTTTCATGCTAGCTGCTCGACTGAGCTCCATATCTGGTTCCCACTTTTAAAACATTCACAGTAAAAACTCGTCAGGCTAAAACCTCTGTAAAGATTTTTTGTGTACATAAAATTAAACAGAACTTCAATGAAGAAAGTTTATTCTCTAGAACCTCCCGCCTGCGGAACACAATACCACGAGGCTTCATTTTAGCTAACTACAACATGGTTGATATCAAGTCCAATGTTAACAAGTTCTTATCGAAACGTTCTCTTAAATTTTAAACATCGTCTTCAATCCTAGCTAGGTGCTGTTTCATCGTCAAACTGAAAAAAAAACTCATTAACTCTTAAACTTGATTGGGCGTAGGGCCTTGATATGCGGTGACTTATTAGTACATAAAATGGTGGAATATTTTAATTAAATTTAAAAAATTATCAAAGTTGAATTTTGATTGAAATAAAAGTCGACACTGATATCGAATATGAACCAGTTTCCGGGAACTTCGCGTCGGCAGCATTCGAGCGTATTACGTAAACACCCGAAAGATGCCGAGGCGATAAGCTAATCAGCTGTCAGCTGGCAGATGACAAATTTTCTAACTAGTATTAAAATTGATTAAAGCCAGAAGATTGAAAAAACTTTTTGAGGGAGGTCTGTGAAGACCATGTGATACACAATTCTCGTCATTTCGGAGGCCCAGGGCATACGGTTGAGATAGACGAGTCTCTGTTTAACCATAATTCGATCCAAAGCCTAAACCGACCCTTACCCTAACTCGACTGATTAAAAAATACAATGTCAAAAAATCCCCTACGAAACACACGAAAAAAATATTTTTCAGTCTTATGAAACACAAAAAAATACTTTTTAAGCAGTTGACTGAATACAAAAAGAAATTAAAAACAAATAATTAAACTGTATTAATTAATAGTTATTTAGCATTGTTTTGTTAAAAATATTTATTAAGTGATGTCGCTATGTTTTTTTCGTTTTCTTCTTATTTGCTATCTTTCTCGAAAATAAAATTGAAAAAATTCGATTCAGCAACGTATCGAAGTAATCGTCTGTCAACATTCGCCTCGGCATCTCTCGCATGTTTACGTAACAGGCCCGAACGCTGCCGACGCAAAGTTCCCGGAAACTGGTACATGTTCGCTGTCAGCACAACGGTCTACTGATGTCCTTCTTTTTCAAAGTATCTCTCTGGTGCTACCAGATTAGACTGTCTGGAGATACTGACTTTCTGACTTAAAATGCACCAAACATTAATTTTTTTTCCTTTCCATTTACAAAAGTCAATCATGTTCTGCAAAGCCAAAAACGAAAACAACAATTTACCTCTACAAAACAACCAGACAAAAGAACATGAATAGATATTTGAAGATATAAAGAACTTGAAGCATGAAAACGTTTACCAAATGACCGGATTCGGTATTAAATGACTTAAAAAATGTTGATATGCCGTAAAATAAAACAACAAAACCAACCAACCAATCAAATAATATAAAATCAAACCGAAAGTGATTCTGATCGTCTGAAACCAGAATAAATAGTTTAACATGAATAAACATTCGGTACAACACAATAACCAGAAAAAGACGCCGTTAGATTCAGCAGGTGTTTGGAGAAGATGCGATGTGTAACACAAATTAATAAGTAGTTCAACCGATTCAAAAATGGCCGCACCTCAGCGGAGAGTGACCAGCGCTCTTGCAGGCCCCAGTAGTGCAGCTGTTGTTAACAAAGTGCGAAAAAAGGCTTAATACGGAACGCGACGGTGGAGATGAACACCATTCCAAAAGAAGACTTCGACAGGTGTTTCCGGCAGTGGAAGGATCGGTGGGCTAAGCACAAGGAGGCCACTTTTAAGGGGGTTAGAGTCCCAACCCCGTCACCTATTTGAAATATGTCTTTTGACGTAAGGTAGGATACGTTTACGTATATATATATATATATATATATATATATATATATATAATTATTTCTACAATCAGACAACGCCGCAGCCCACAACCTATGAAAGGAACACACCGAGACTCGAGTAGAACACATCCGAACTCAGGATTCGAAACCCGATCACTTGCATGCCAAGCAGGTACTCTACCTCGACACATACAAGAATGTCAATTAATTTACACAGATTAAGCAAACCGCAGCGACGGCCGACTGTGGAATGTACCTACTAAATATAAATATATATATATATATATATATATATATATATATATATATATATATATATATATATATATATATATATATATATATATATATACATACATACATATATATATATATATACATATATATATATATATATATATATATATATATATATATATATATATATATATATATATATATATATATATATATATATATTATAAAGCCTAAAAGCATATCAGCCGTTTCTAATAATGCGTTCAGCCTCGAAAACATGAGTGGTCAGTCCTGAAATTTAAAATTTCCCATCTTATTCCCTTCTTTTATTAGATGGCTTCCATCAAATGAATGTTTGGCCCACCGCTTCGTTACCTCTAAAAAAACATGTTTGTCAGTTACCTGCATTCCTTAACATTTTTGCAATGTATGATTGAGGCAGCCTTCACACCGAAAGTAAATCTAGTATTTAATCAACTTCCTAAAAAAATAAACAGAAATTAAAAATAAAACGATTTGTTATCGCTTCCTGTCAAGAGAATTTAAAATTAGTGGCAGGCGATCTGCAGAAAATACATAATACTTTCCATGAAGATATCAGGATATGCCATCATCAACATTAGATTTTCTCGTTTAAAGATATATTTTAATAAATATTATACGTTTGATTCTTGAAGAAGTGGAAAATTCTGGTGTGATTTAAGCAATGCTAAATTATTCATCGTTTCTTCGCCCATCATCGCCGACGTCGTTGTTGTCGTTTTGAATTTAAGTTCAGTGTTTTGTTATTTGTTTGGTTGAAACATAAATACCATTTCAGATTGACAAATAATTAAGAGACACTATTAAGTTGAATAGCGACAGTCGTAGTGGAGAGGAACACCAACAGTTATTTTAAGTAGCGATCACTTCCTACGTCTGGTCAGTCATTTCCTCGATAGTCATCGTAAGGAAGAGAAAACATTTTTATGTCCATTGCAATTATTGTTCCTTGGAGCTTTCACATTTATTAAGAGAGTACCCATTGATAAAAACGGATGTATGTTTTTTGGCATTTGAGCGACAGCACATCTCTCAAAATTCTCAGTCCTCTCTGTTCCATTACGGTATTATACAGGGTGGGCCAAAATAAGGGTCCTATCTTTAAATTTGAATAACTTGAATTTTTATAACTTCCACAAAATAAAAGTTAAACTCACCAAACTTTATGTGTGTGTAGACTGACCCTTCCGGGATTTTTTGAAATAAAACAAAACAAATTTTAGCCGAAAAACACTTCTTAAAACTTACAAAAACTAAAGTATTGTTTTTTATACTGTTTTGAGTTTTTATAAGCAAAAATAATGTTTTCTAAATGAGGGTACGTTCCTTAGGGCTAATACGGCTCATGCTTGCTTCGGAAGGGGTCCTTTACTTATTCTAAAAAAAATTTGTTTTTTAAATCAATAAATAAAAAAGTTATGAATTTTTAAAAATAGGACCCTTATTTTTGCCCACCCTATAGTAACATGCTTGATGTTATCACACCAGTGGTAAACAGTTCATTTCTCGCTCATGACGACAGTTAGCTTTCTCTGGGCATTGAATGACAATAAACTTAACCAAGATGCTAGTACACTCCGTCCCCGCCTGTTCGGTGCTCTCACTCCGTGGTCTTTCAATTCTTCTTGACCCTTCATGACGATTTACTATTGGCAACAAATCCAACAAATCCAACAACTTATTCATTGAACACTTACTCCTGTCAAATAGCCAATGCAAAAAGACCGGTGCAGATCGTGAAGTGTGGTTTACTAAATATGTTACCAGATACAGTATGCGATCTGTGAAATAGATTGGATTAAAAAAAATTGTTTGCAAATGACCCTCATTGATGATGTACTGTCAATGAATCAGATATCGATTTTGCAGATCAATTTCTATTATGGTCCAACATTGAAAATCCGACATGAAAATGTTATATGATATGTTCATATATATATATATATATATATATATATATATATATATATGAAGTCTTATCTTATTTTATGAAGTACAAATTAAGATTAAAGTGTCATGTCAGGTTTCAAGGTTTGGAGCATAAGTATACACTGTTCTCATTACTTCGCGGGTAATACAATGTATGTCAGCTAATATATATATATATATATATATATATATATATATATATATATATATATATATATTCTTTTTAATTAAGAAGGAAGATAGCTCATTCAGCGTTTTAGCATGAATTGTCGCTTTTACATTTGTTATTTATTTGCGTTTAGTTATTGATACTTTTAAGATGATTAAAGCAATTAACTTGGAGTTTTAAACACATTTTATAAGTTGACGGGGATTCTAGGGTATGATAATCACAATCCAATTAACATAGTTCACAAATCATACAAAAGAGAATATATATGATATGGTATATATATATATATATATATATATATATATATATATATATATATATATATATATATATATATATATATATAAGTCTCTAGTGCCGCACGTATCTTGCGTAGTAACAGATTTTCTAGTCCACACCTAAACGGACACTCTACGAGAGATTTCTATATCTCTAAGAAGAAAAAAAACAAAGAAAAACAATGATTTATAAAAAAAACTATTGCTTGAAAATCGTTTTTAAAACCGAAAGCTTGCATGAATACTTTAAGGTAGATAAAATGTTTATTACAGAGAAATAATATATATTGTTCTTAGTTTTCTCAAAATTCAATATTCAAATACGAAACTATATTCATAAAAAAGTTCTAATATTTACTGTTGAAATATATATATATATATATATATATATATATATATATATATATATATATATATATATATACTAGATAATTTCCCTAAAATATTATAGTATTCTCCACACTGAAAATCTGTCAAAAATTAAGCATATACGTATGTGGCTTATAATTTAATATTCATTAGTGAATACTTATTTATAGCCCAGTTTCGACCAAGCCCTTGAATAAGAATGAATATAAGCCGTCTATTCTAAGCTAAAAATATAAGTTATTTTCTATGTGATATGTTAAACCTTATTAAGACGGCTGACAATATATGTCCGCCAGATTTTACCTATTTAGGGGTATTACTCTGCTCGTCATCTAACTGTTGGAATTGGCCTCATTAGTTCGAGTGCTCGGAATTTAGTTAAAAATGGCTCGTATTCCAGTGTTCGAATCGTGCTACCGGTTTGAACATTAAAGATTCCGCAAGGATGAAACGTATGTGGATAATAATTAAGAATCTATTATTAAATAATTATATATATATATATATATATATTCAAATATTGTTAAGCACACCAGAATTTACTGCTGGATCATACCTTTTTTATATTTTCAACTTTTCTAATAATGTTTTTTGTGTCAAAATAAAAAATATATAAATTTTCCCATAAGTATCACAAGCACTTTCGATTCTTCGTCGAACCGTCTTCATGTTACAACAAAACAAATAAGCAAAAAGCTTGAGATAAAAAAAAGAATAAAAATAACAACCGAGAACGCCATATGTGAGGTCGTTAGACGCCAAAAAAACAAAATTGCGGTGTGGAGTTGCTAGCTACTTTACTATTCCGAAGATACTGCATACACTCCTCCATGCTCGTCTCACCACATACGATGAATTCTGATAATGTTTTCTGAAAAAACTAACCCGTTTGCTACCTTACTGATGCGAGTGTCAACATTTTTTTTACTTCAAATTGCCAGGTTTGAAGGACGCAGTGGCAAACATCGATGAAGCCGCCTGAACCCACTCTGTCCGGATAATATTTCAGGTACAAATATTAGTAAAACAACAAACCGGAGCAGTTCCAGAAGAACGTTTACATTTTAAATTCAGGAACGCCAGAATCAGCGTTACAGGAAAAATTGTATTTATGTTAAACATTTGAAAATGATGTTCTCCGTTTCATACGTAATGTTATTTATTGTAGGTTGATCGGGTTTAATAAAAATAGCTATACATCTATTTATATTTTGTTAATTAGTTTAAGAATGTAATATTCTTGTTTTATTAACTAAAATTTGTCATAAAATAGAAGGAGCTGTTATGTTTTTTTCATGCTCGTAAATTGAGCTACAGTGTATAATCACTGTAGAACTAAACGTAAATAATAAAATCCCATTACTTAATATTCTTATTGACCCATCTAATAATGCGTTTAACACTTCTCTATACAGAAAATAACTAGCGTAACTCTTCACCATCCAGATATACCTCTTTCACATCTGAATTCTCATCCGTTTTCATTGTCTTACACTTCTTGCACACAAATTGGTTATCATCTCTAAACGTACCGGTGGTTCCACTGCGATTCTTGTCTGCCCAATATTTACAGGTATCAAAAATATTTCATTGCACCCGACTCTCCTTCCAAAAAGTGAGCAGGAGAATTTCTTCTTTGGGGCAGTGTTCCAACACTACAACCACTGACCATTACTCTGGTCTTGGTAACATTCACTTTAAAACCATTAGTTTCCATATCATTTCACTAAGTCTGTCGCTTAACAAGTAGGTCATCCATTGTTTTACAGGCAAGTACTGAATAATTAGCATACAGCATCTCTTTAAAACAGCCCATGCGGAACTCTCTGGACAATGCTTCTAAGACACAAATGAAAAGCAACGGACTAACTGAAGAACCCTTTTGTTACGCTGTCGAAAGCTTTCTCCAAAAACATAAAAGGCAATATACAATATGATGATGATGATGATGATGATGATGATGATGATGATGATGATGATGATGATGATGATGATGATGATGATGATTGTACTCACTATGAGTTCTCACACAAGTCATCATCAGTAATTGCTCACTGTGTCTCCTGGAGTCTGAGTGACAGCAGGTCTCTCCAGATTTTCAGTACTATTCACCTAAAAATTCCAGTACTCTCCACCTCTTTCGATAACTAACGCAAATGAATTTGCGTTATCACAACAGACGCTTACCATCGATTTCTCGCTGGCAACGACCTTTGGTTTTCTCTGAGATTTGGATGGCAATAAGCCTCCCCAAGGTCCCAGTCCTCTCTGCACTCTTCCAGTGCTCTCCCTCTTCGGTCTTTCCATCCTCCTTGACCCTTCCCATTCTCTCTGATCTTTCATGATTATTTACTGTGCCTCCATCCGATGCTGGTAACACCGTTTTTTGGTCAGATTATGTGATTTTTCTTATCTAGTATGATAGTTTCGGTTTCGTTGGTTTCGTGTAAAGTTGTTTCGTATGTTTACAGAGTGTAAGTGGATTTCTATTTTTGTTTGTCTGTGATTGGTCGGTGTTTTCTGATTATGTTACTTGGTTTCCACACTTAAGTATTTTTCTTAATATTTGACCCGTGTTCATCAGTGACATGCTTTGTACGTGTCTATTCTCTATTTTCTCCTAGTCTATTTCTAGTTTTCTTTCTTTCGGAACCGTTCCTAGTGCTCATACTATTATTGGTATTACAATGGTCTTCTTCATGTTCTATATTTCCTTCCGTTCTCTAGCAATCTCTATGTATTTTGTTAGGTTTTTCATCTTCCTTGATCTTCACGCTGTGATATGTTCTTCCTTTGTATTTGTCTTGCGATAAATATAGTAAAAGTAGTATTTAGCCCAACTGCATTTCATCTATGCTTATCTGATTTCTTATTTGCTGCTTAATTATTGTCTTAATCACTTTCAGAATCTGCTACATCAATGTTAAGCCTCTGTAATTACCTTGATCTAGTGCTTTCTCTTTACAATTGTAACACTTTAGTTCTCAGTCTTTTGGGATAACCTCTTCGATTTGATTAATTTAGTCTGTGATTATGGCAATGCCTTTTTCACCCGCAGTCTTCAACATTTCTGAAACAATGCACGAGGGTTCTTAAGTGTCAACCTTCTTCATCTTACTCACAGCTTTCCGTACAATTTATTTCTTAACCAGTTACTGCTTCAGTAACTTCTAGATTTGTATGGCTCCATGAAAACTCTGCGTTCAATAATTTCTCATAGCTGCATTTCCAAGCTTCTATTTTGTCGTATTCATTTGTTGCTAACACTCCATTTTCATTTCGAATGCGCTTCTGTCCAACAATATCGATATTTGTCTTTTTCATATGTTCAGTTATCCTTAATATGTGTTTGTCATTCCTTCGTTGTATATCTAGAAACTTGACTTTCTCAGCTTCTCATTTCTTGCTTTATATATTGCTCTTTTGCTCCCCACTCTGCCTTCAGATAAACATCCTTATTCACTAAACCTTTTATCCACCACCATGCCATCCTATACCTAGGGATCCCTGCAGTCCACCCACAATCCTGGTTTGTTACCTCCAACAGTATATCCTCCAGTGTCTTCCACTGTTCTTCCACGCTTGCCGTAGTGGATCTAGTAGCTGGACGCCCCATCACTTGCTCTCAAAACTCACGTTTCACATGTATTCATTCAATCTCCATTCATTATCTTAGGGATAAGCGTTCGATTAACTACATGAGATTTCTTAAGCATGGAATTGCAAATAACCGGTTTGTTCTGTGTCACGATTTGTTCACCAGATATTACTTTCATATCACTTAAGAGCTTCTGTCCTGTTTTCTAATCAGCAAATAATCTACTTGAGTGTTTTCTGTACCAGATGCATACATTACAAGATGGCTTTCCTTACCCGTCAAGACAAAATAAAGGTAAAACTCTTCAATGGAAACTTCAATTTTACTAATGATATCTTGGAAGTTAATAATGGGGATGTGGTTATTCAAACGTGCATATCTATCCCCCAAACTTGGAATTGTAAACTTGAGCACAAAGGAATAAAGGCTTTATTTCTGGGTCTTGAAATTGCTATTCACGACGATGAATTTAGGTATAAACTATTTGATAGGTGAGATGCGTTTGATTTCGATATTGTTCGGATGTCATAAAAAACAGCAATATACCTTCATTTACGTTTCATGGACCAGTTTTTAATGAGTTTTCTAAGAATTGCCCGATAGTTTTCTTATATTGATAATTGATTCCAACAGAACATAGGTTGTTTCAGAGAATGAAAAGTCAGGGTGGATCTGAATGGAACATTCTTGTCTTTTAGATAAACTTCAAGTAGGCTATCCGGGAACAGTAGATATATTTGGATTTCAAATCGTAGTGCTACAAGTCAATGATTAAGCTAGAGGCATAGAATATTGATTTACTTCTCTCCAGGAGTTAGGCACAAGGCCAGTTTTTATACTACTCCCACAAGTAAGATGTGACCCAAGGTCGGGTCGGGAAAGTGGGGGTTGAAAAGCCAGCACTCGAGAGGTGAGCACTCTGGCCATTTAAAAATTGCCTAGGCAGCTCCGTCGGCATTACCCGGTAGGGGCGCCTCAGACAGTAAGCAATAAACTTACTCCTCCCCAAAGAGAGGAGGCAAAGTCTGGGAGGGTGGACCTCCTAGAACTGCACAGGACAGACCCTTGACCGGCGTAAGTAAAGCCCCGAAGGACATGACAATACCAGTATGGGGTGCAGTATCCATCGGAACAGATACTACACTTTGATCTTAGCCAAAAGGAGGGGCATAGAGTAGACAATATAATTTGTGAGTTATTTCATTAAATATGGCGAGGGACTAATAGGAGGTAAGGAACGCTTACTCTTTCATGAACATCTGTTTCTATGATGTGGTTTGTAAAAGCACCTGCGTCCTACGGGAATGTAAGTAACAAACCATATTATATATCCGTCAAATAGAGACGTTCATTAGTGTGTTACGTCGGACTCTAGTTTGAATTGACAGCCTTAATTGGTGCGATTTAACACTATTTTTACCTTTATTTTAAAATATTTATGAAGCTGAGTATAAAATTAACTTCATCATATGTTTACTACATTTGTTTTTCGTGAATGTAGTCAGAGGTATTTTTGAGAATGGCAAAATATGCCATAAAAAGAAATAGATTAAAATACAAAAATAACACATTACTTTAAGATTTAGGGATCGATAGATTCTTTTGACTATATATATATATATATATATATATATATAAATGTTGTAATTTATACACTAAAAAAATCACATCATATATATATATATATATATATATAAATATTTTTTTGAATATTATAAATTACTGTATCCGTATGTGAGTACCCACGTTCATCCTGGATTTATTAGAAAATCTACCCTATTTATAATCAAGGGAGATTGATAGGTCATGTTAAAAGCGAATTGCTCTAAATCGGAAGTAAACTGGCTTCCGGTTAAATTCCTAGCTGGTCCCTGTAATGTCCTTAACAAATAAAGGGAGATTACCGCAGGTGTCACAGGAGTTACGGCCCCTGGCGACATCCGGTTTTTCTCAGTCTGATATTCACCGAGCACCATCTTTGTTCGTTCGTCTCTCTCTCTCTCGTTAATCCCCGTCCATCTTGCAACCTTGCCATAGTAATAACCGATATCTAGCAAGTATCGGTTACTTACTACTTGGACCATCACATTGGCGACGAGGACAGAGCTATTTACAAAAAATAGACACAAGAAAACACAAGAGAAAAAAAAACAACAACAAACAGTCCCACGTGTTGCAAAACAAACATGGCCGCTTTACCTCACTACCCGGAATTCGACTGTGAGTCAGAAGCCAAAGCAGTAAGATGGACGAAATACATTAGCAGATTGAGAAACTATTTTATCGCCCACGACATAGAGAGTGATAAAAGACAAAAAGCAATTTTGCTAACGTTTGTTGGTGAGGCGATGAACGACCTCATTGACGAATTGCCAGCCGAACAGACCACACCAGTAGAAAACGAAACCCACTTCGACAAACTCGCCTCGGCCGTACAGGCTCATTTCAACCCCCAAAATAACACGGAATACAACCGGTTTGCATTCCGTAACATCAAGCAAACCACGCCGAATGTAGAGGATTTCTACCGAAAATTGAAAGAAGCAGCAGCTACGTGCCACTTTGCAGACGCAAACGCTGAGATAAAGTCTCAACTGATAACAGGCTGTTCATCAGATAAGGTCCGGCAAAAGGGCTTAATAAACTCTAACATGCCACTACACGACCTGATAAATTATGCCAGGACGACGGAAACAATAACAGCACACCTACAACAAATGCGTTTAGAGGACGCGACAATACGGACGACTACTGCAGTAGTAAACAAAGTCACGTACGAGCGACAGACACGTGACAGCCCCCGGCAAATTCAGTGCAGGAATTGCAACGGAAAATACCCACATGAACGAGGACCAACGTCTTGCCCAGCATTCCAGAGCCAATGCACTTATTGCCGGAGATGGGGGCACTTCACCTCTGTCTGTTTTAGTAAAATGAACAACGAGAACAGACAACGTGGAGCAAATCGCCCCCCACGCCCAGAAGCCCAAACCAGTCACCGACCGGTGAACTGCATCGAAGACTCAACCAGCGGCAGTGACACAGAATATGTGTTTCATACAGGTAAGATGAAAAACCTTCCCTGTTTTGATGTATCTTTTGGCAGTAGCCACCAAATATTCAATGTGTTAGCTGACTCAGGAGCCACTATTAACATTTTGTCTGAGGCAGATTTCAAGTGTTTAAAACCGAAACCCTGTCTCCGACCGACAAAAACTGTGATATCTGGATTCGGTGTCAAGCAAACTACTCCAGTTCTAGGTCAATTTAGGACTCTCCTAGAGTTTGGGGGCACCTCCTGCCAAGCTGATATACATATAATAAAAAGCCCAGAAAAACCTATCATCGGCTGGGAAACATGTGAAAAGCTTAAACTTTTATCAGCAAAAAAGCTCCCAGTTAACCACATCAGCCACTCTGACACACAAATCCCGCAGACAACTCTTAAGCTTCTGGAGGACTATGCAGACCTATTCAATGGCTTAGGTAAACTTAAAGAAAAAAAAGTCCATTTACACATAAATGAAAATATACCACCCATCGCTCAGAGATACCGCAGAGCCCCCTTTCATGTAAGGAAGGACATAGAAGAGCTAATACAGAAAGACGAGGAACTGGGGGTGATTGAAAAAGCAGAAGGACCGACCCCGTGGGTATCGCCTATTGTAGTGGTACCTAAGAAAGACCAAAGCAAAATCAGAGTTTGCATTGATATGAGAGCGGCAAACAACGCCATCGAAAGGGAACGTCACCCTACCCCCACACTTGATGAGCTGAAAGCCATTCTATCGGGAGCCAGTGTCTTTAGCAAGTTAGACCTCAATCAGGGCTACAACCAGTTGGAACTAGCTGAAGAGTCCCGATACATTACCACGTTCGCAACACACCTGGGCCTATATAGATACAAAAGACTATTCTTCGGTGTCAACTCCGCCAGTGAAATATTTCAGGAAGAGATTAGCCAAGCACTCGCAGGGATTGAGGGGGCCATCAACATCAGTGATGATATTCTTTGCTTTGGATCGGACCAGCAAGACCATGACCAAAACCTCCAGAAAGTATTTCAACGACTACGCGGAAAAGGCCTAACACTGAATAACAGCAAATGTCAATACAACAAGAGGTCATTGGAATTCCTCGGACACACATTCGGTAATGAGGGCATCAGCCCAAGTAACTCTAAAATAAAACAATCTTCGAATTACCAGACCCCAAAAACGCATCAGAAGTCAGAAGTTTGTTGGGGATGACTAACTTTTGCGGTGCACAATTCATTCCAGACTACGCAACCCTGACTTATGAACTACGTCAGTTAACAAAAAAAAACACGCAGTGGTCCTGGACTGAGCGCCACACTGAATGTTCAAAAAACCTCAAGGAGGCCTTGAGCAAAGCATGCTCACTTGCCTACTTCGATCCTAACAAACACACTGAAATATATACCGATGCCAGTCCTGTAGGCATATCTGCTGTATTATCACAAGACGGGCGGGTAGTACAATTTGCAAGCCGAGCACTATCCACAGTTGAACAAAGATACTCTCAAACAGAGCGGGAGGCACTCGCCATCACGTGGGCATGTGAACACTTTCATATATATATCTTTGGGGCCCCATTTACTGTTCATACAGATCATAAACCCTTAACATCAATCTTCAATAACACTCGCTCCCAACTATCAGCGCGCATCGAACGTTGGGTTTTGAGAACACAACCATACAATATGACTGTCACATACCGACCAGGTCATGACAACCCAGCTGACTACCTCAGCCGCCATCCAATACATCTACCTCCAAGCAACAGGGAGCAGAAAATAGCGGAGGAATATATAAACTATATTCTCTCAACGTCAACACCCAAAGCAATGACAATTGATGAAGTTGCAACGGAAACTGCAAAAGACAAGACACTCACTACAGTCATTCAAGCTATTCTCACCAACAAATGGCAAGGTGCCAATGATGGCATAAACAAAGCCACATTTCTCACCCTGCATGACAACCGTGATGAACTATCACTAGCACATGAGGACAGCATCATTCTGAAAGGGCGCCGGATAGTGCTACCTGAGACGCTACAAAACAGAGCTGCCAAAATAGCCCATGCCGGTCATCAAGGCGTCGTGAAATCCATGGCCCTCCTCCGGGAAAAAGTCTGGTTTAAAAACATGCAGCCTTTGGTAGAAGAAAATATCAGGAACTGTCATACCTGTCAGATCAGCACTCACAAAACGGCAAGGGAGCCACAGAAAATGTCCCCGCTACCAGCAGCCCCGTGGACAGAGGTTAACGCTGACTTTGGACATCTCCAGAATGGGAAATACCTTCTTGTTGTCACAGATGAATACTCACGCTACGTTGTTGTCGATATCCTGGACTCTATCTCAACAAACTCAGTCATACCCCGTTTAGACAAAATATTCGCCGAATTCGGAGTACCAGTATCCCTCAAAACAGACAATGGCCCACCATTCAACAGCTATGATTTCAAAGACTACGCCTCCATCACCGGTTTCAGACACAGGAAGATAACACCTTTATGGCCCCAGGCCAATGCTGAAACAGAACGCTTCATGCGCACTGTAAAAAAATCCATCAAGGCCGCCCTAATCAAAGGTCAAAGCTGGAAGCAGGAGCTATTCAAATTCCTGTTAGATTACCGAACGACACCACACTGCACCACCGCTGTTTCTCCAGCCTCAATCCTATTTGGCCGGACCATAAAAAACCGCCTGCCACACCTAGTTACACCTATAGCTGGAGACCATAGCATTAGGGTACGTGACACCCAAGCCAAGGAAACAATAAAGAAATATGCTGACAGAAAAGCATACGTAAAACCCAATAATCTGAGTGTGGGTGACACCGTCATTGTAAAAAGCGACCACACTTCAAAGGCACACCCCCCCTATCAACCTAATCCATTAACCATAACAAAGAAAAAGGGATCCATGATTACTGCATCACACAAGGGCAACCAAATTACAAGAAATGCCAGCTTCTTCAAAAAAATCCCTAAGCCACTAAGAAACTTCACACACGACGTACCTGAATACTCCTCATCTGAAGATGAGGGACACACGCATGTGACAGCATCACCAAAATCTAAAAAACACCAGGGACAACACCCTTCAAACCTCAGACGCTCAGGCAGCACAAGACGGTCACCCAAAAGATTTGATTACTAAATGCTACAAATACCCCTGTACATAATAATGCATAATTATCATTTTCTTTCACTTAGGTTGACAGATGTTTCCATCGGACTCAACAACGCAAACACTCCAGTCACATCACGCATGAACAAACTCTTCGATGAATAAAATAAAAAAAAATTAAAAAAAAAAAAAGCATTGTAATGTCCTTAACAAATAAAGGGAGATTACCGCAGGTGTCACAGGAGTTACGGCCCCTGGCGACATCCGGTTTTTCTCAGTCTGATATTCACCGAGCACCATCTTTGTTCGTTCGTCTCTCTCTCTCTCTCGTTAATCCCCGTCCATCTTGCAACCTTGCCATAGTAATAACCGATATCTAGCAAGTATCGGTTACTTACTACTTGGACCATCACAGTCCCCTATAAGCGAAAGATTTACGAATTTTACCGGAGGCCCGTTTACTTAGGTGATTTGGTTAGTCTGTTCATGGGTGGTTATGTTCCCTGTTTGTCATCCACTTTCTGTGTCTAATTGTAAGCGATCATGTTTGTGATTGATTGGATATTTCTAGTGTGTTTGGATTGGTTTATTTTGGGGTCATTTTATTTGTATTAGATGGTTTCGCGATGTCACTTAATTCCTTCTGCTCCCAAATTCTCCCGACCGGCTTACTGATGACAAAATAAACCCCTCGTAACCTCTCATTAATATTAACAGGGAGAAAAGAAAACCTTTTCCGTTATGGTAGAATAGAAATCTTTGATACAGAGGAAGCAAAGACTGGAGATCAGTCAAGGGCCTCCCATAGAAATAATGATAAAGACTAGCAACGTCTCTTTTGTAAGACAAGGGTATCTGGGAAGAGAAGAGATCATCACCCACAAGATTTCGAAGTCGCTTTTATACTTTGTCAAGGTTGGAAAGAGTGCTCTTTGAGGAATGAAGTGTCGACGTGGTATACAGTTTATTTTTGTGCCCAGTCAAGAGCGGCCCATTTTAGGTAACTAAAGCCTCAATATTTCAAACCGGCTACGCGACTACTGTCGCACTGATGGGGAAGCAGGTTAAAAAGGAACGACTTTTCCGAGAAAGAATTGTGGGAAATACTTCATACTAAACTAATGGCAAGTGCTTATTTGCTGGGGAGACGGATTTATTCTTTTCATCCTTGAGCAAACTAACGTGTTTGAAATGTCATGAACTTGAATCAAGTCAAATCCAGTGGCGCAATTATTTGAAAAAGGAGAAAGAAAGTCGAATGGTAAACATTCACCGTGGCTCATCCAAGGCCAACCGCAGGTATTTAGGAAGATAGGGGGAAGCAATATGTAGATATATGTCACTAGAACAAATAATGCCAGGGTGATCATATGTATAATAACATGTAAACGCACACGAAAGCTTTCTCTCTTTCTTTCGCTCACTTTATATATATATATATATATATATATATATATATATATATATATATATATATATATATATATATATATATATATATATATATATAAACTGTAAGACAGAGGTGTATTTCTCTTTTCAAAAGCTGATGTTGAATCTACTTAAGAGAGAATATATCGTACTGATAAAATCCAGCATTTATATTCCTCATTCGTTAGGCGTTATTATATTAATATACGCTTATAAAACTCGAGTTTTAAGATTCGAACCGTATGGTCGTCGGGTAGGTTATATATAGCCACACTGATAACTATTTATGACACGAAACAAACGCTTATCTTTGGATATTACTATTAGATTATTAAATTATAAATACTGACATTCTGTTTTGGAAGAATTAACAGTTTCGATTTAAAAAGCTGTAATGTGAATGTACTCTATCCTGTACATCGTACTGATAAAATGCAGGATTATTATCATTTATTAACTAGGAGTTCGGTACATAATCTATGACCATTTTTTTCTAGATGAAGCTCTTGACTGCGTGAGCAATCTACAACACCCTTCGTGTCTATACTTAGTGATTATGTATGGTGAAAGAGGTGGCATCGATCCAGAGTGATTCCACAGATTAATACATGACAACAACCGGGGTCTATTTAAGTCTTAGTGATATGCGCATACAGGAGTGTTCACTCTCTTCAGTGATACTCGAATTTAAACTAGTTAGATTCATCTCTAATCATTGTTCTAGCAAAATGCACTCGGATTATTCTACTTGGAATCTCCAGATATAGCGTTGTTTGGAACAATCTGATACCTTGTCCCTTCACAGTCATTGTTCATTGCTGTCGATGTCACCTGTGTTTGCTTCTGGGGAGATACATCCATTCCACAAATAAACAAACATCGCTCGAGTTACTTTACTTTTATTTTGTTTCTCTAACATTCATTTAGAATCTTAAACGAATCTTCGTAGGTTTTTTACCTAAATATTACACTCGTCCATTTCAAATAGTGCAATGTAACAACTAATATATTTTCTGTTGTGAAGTAGTCCGACAGTAAAAAGAAGTCAAGTCGAGGTTGGGTTGAGATGACAAGTGTATTAAAATAAAAGGTACAAAGGTAAGGAAACTGACTGGCACTCGGCTAGACAGTTACAATACTACCCTTTTTCTCCCTGGTGATTGTCTACTCGCACTATTTATAGTGAGAACCGGTGTAGTTTCTCTTCTGTTAGAACGGTCGGTGTAACATTTTCAATATAATATCATTACAAAAAATGGCTTAATCCACATTTTCGCAATCCTTGTCTTTCATTCACTATATCCGTAAACACTAAACGTGGCTAAGTGCTTCGGGAACACGCCCGTCATTTAAGTAATTAAATATCACACGGCACTGCGCTAACCAATGATTGTAATTGCTCTGCCCTCAAACAGGGCAGTTATAACAATACATTCTAACTTTTTTCATACTAGTTCATCCAATAAGTTTACAAATCAATCACACGCAAACACGTAATGACAACAATGTCAATGCATTGCCAAGTCTTAACTTCAGAGGCGCTGACATGCATTTTCTGCTCCATATCTTTCTTTTAAACGTCCATCAAAGTGTAGTATCTGTTCCGATGGATACTGCACCCCATAGACTGGTATTGTCTTGGCCTTCGGGGCTTGATTTACGCCGGTCTATGGGTCTGTCCTGTGTAGTTCTAGGAGGTCCACCCTCCCAGGCTTTGCCTCCCCTCTTTGGGGAGGAGTAAATTTATTGCTTACTACCTGAGGCGCCCTTACCGGGGAATGCCGACGGGGCTGCGCAGGCAATTTTTAACCCCATCTTTCCCGATCCGACCTTGGGTCACATCTTACTTGTGGGAGTAAGATAAAAACTGGTCTTGTGCCTAACTCCTGGAGAGGAGTAAATCAATACTCGTATTCTTCTGCTTATATCAGATGAAGATCCTTGCCAATTAAAAAAGGCAATAATCAGACAGCCACCAGCTTCACAACCGCCCTCAACAGCTGCACTTTGCTCCAACTACCACGAACAGCATTTTCTATTCTTCTTTTTCACTGTAGTAATCAATTAACTTTTCTTTTTAAACATTCAGACAAAATCAAGACCTTCAAAATAAAACTCAAATATTTAAACAGTCAATCCACAAAATCAGTCTAGTATACAAAATAGTCATCATTTTACTTTACCTTAGTTTTGCTAATTTTATAAATCTAATATAATAATCTAAATGGATTTTTTTATAGAAATTGCTCTAGACAAGGCATTAAGCCACTTGATGTAAAGATTTAAAGAAATACAATTTCAAGTCAAAAACTAGAAAACGATGAGTGTTAAATTGATACATTCCGATCCATAACACAGTAATTTCCTCCTTGTCAGAAACATCGCTTATAGAATGTGAGGACTAAAGGACAAAATAAGTAACGCGAGAGTCACGAGACTTCTGAAATATATATTTTTACACAACAATCTTTACTAACTTAGTCTTAGAAAGTCAGTCTAATGAGTCAGTCTAATAACGCATCTCTATCCAATAATGTTTGTATAAACAAAAGTTGATACTATATATATATATATATATATATATATATATATATATATATATATATATATATATATATATATGGGGTGTTTGGGCGTGTATGTGTGATTATATAGCTACACACATGCTATTATTAATCAAGTCTTAATTCCACACTGTCCGCTGCCGAACCGAACATCGAACAGACGCAAATTGGGCATGAGGGGTGGATGCATATGGTTTATACCCGACGACAACAGTAAACGAATAGCAGAACTATTATCAATGCATAAACACGTTCCAATGCGTAAAAATCTGGAGTACTACCCCACCGCCTTTTCGCAATTCCTCGAAAACAAGTCAATCGATCTTGCATCAATATGTCTTTGTAAAAAGAACTTACTGCTTCGTATCTAGAGAAACATTAATTTTTTCAAGACCCAAGTGGACCATAACTACAGCATTGAACCTCGTATTACCATTTCAAAGGTCAACGCATTTCTTGGATGACTTATCTTCTCTTTGCTAAATAGGTCTTCCATTGAAGGCCTGTCGGCCGCATGCATTACAAAAATACTCTAACTAAGCATGCAGCATTGCGCGTGCTCACACTGGAGATAATATCTCAATAAGCAACAAAACGGCCAGGAAAACGGTTTTGTGTTTCTTGGCTCAGTGTCAAGTATCTTCATCAAATATTAGCAGAAGAATACGAATAGAAACTTCTACATTAGAACGTCTAAAAGAAAAGATATCGTGCAGGAAATGAATGGTAACGCCTCTGAAATTAAGACTTGGCAATGCATTGATCGTTCCTATTGCTTAATATGTAACTGAAACAGGGACTATACTGACAGTGCATCGGATGATATCAATGTATCCTAAATGAAACTATTGTTGGAGTAACTCTTATAGATAGACGAAGAAATGCTAATATCAGAAAGAGGCTTAATATTAACAGACCCGCCAGTGACGTTATTTGCAAAAGGAGATTAACGTTGTTTGGACGTTTCCAAACTACTAGACTCCAGCTAGATAACGAAATCATACCAAGAGGATGTTATTCAACAAAGATCAAGAGGACAATCACCAAAGAGATAGGCCGGCTACATAAGGGTTAAGACTGGCATATAGTATATGCATGTATTATATATGTATGTATGTATGTATGTATGTATGTATGTATTTATGTATGTATGTATGTATGTGTTAGGGTTAGTATGTACGTACGTACGTAAGTATGTATGTATGTATTTAACGTAAACTTTTCTAGAAATCAAAGCAAATGCTTGTAGTATCTCGTCTTTTATTTATGTCAATGCGATTATTATTTTCTTTGTAGATCTGTTTCGTTTCCTTTCATCTTTTAATGAATCTATCCGTTTTATTCTTCTCCAAACATGACTACACATTCATTTCTTTATTAGTGTTGCAGCTGATAGCGAATCTATCCGATGCGCATGTATATTCTATAGATGCAAACATATTGGCTACCGTCTCACTGAAGCTAACACAACCAAAATAAGGCTTTATGAAATATTAGCAAGAATAGATAGGCTTGGGATACGTCAAGTTTATATGTGCCTTTAACGATGACTGTACTATACCAATAGTAGCGCGAGAGGCCGACTTAAATGTTATTTGAAACAAGTGTAACCGACCAAAAAAAAATGATATTTCAAATTCAACCGTCGCGGACCAAAAGAAAATTCTATTTCAAAACGAAGCCTCATAGACTACCTGGCAGTCAGACTCTCTCAAATAGATGCTTAGACGTATCTGAAGTAAGATACGAACATTGGATGTGTGTAACTAAAACTACCCAAGTTGGCATAATGGTAAGAGTGTTTGTGAAGAGATATAAATCAAGACCGGACTTCAATCCTTGTCGACTCATGCAAAAAACAAAAACAATTATACTTGATGCTTCCTTGTTGAACACATAGCATTATAAATTACAGACCAAGGGTAAGTGGAGCAATATAGCAAATGAAATAGTGCCCTCCCCTACATCTTAGTGTAATAATCAACGAAAAGTGAGTCTTCCTGTCGCCATTGACGATCAATTTAATTTTTAAAATGGTATTTTAATTTTATCCGAACCAAATTAACTAGAAACTCGAGAGTAGCAGACAAGAAAGTCGTGTTTTAAACTTAAGCCTCACAGACGAACTGAAATCCGATTTGTAAAATTATGTTTTTATAAAACACCTTTCTAAAATAAGTTGTTGCGTCCTTTCAATCTGAGCGTTCAGCGATGCAAAGGGTATTTCAAACTTAAATGTGGCCGACCGACTAACAGAGCTCCTGAATGAGATGCGAAGGCGCATCTCATAAACCAAGTACAACACGCTGATACGATTGGTTAATTATTCTCCGCTGCGTTTGTATTCGTCCAAGCGTGTCTAACCTTTTCAATAGTTTAGCGGCGAGTTTTCTCTCATACATTTATTCGATTTCTTTTAAACCGAGCCACAAACGCTTGGCCGCCCGCCATCTTTGTTCTGGCTTCTGTTCACCCTTTCAGCACAAAAAAGAAACACAACCAGGTTTATTTAATAACAGACGCGCGTGCGAGCCGGACGGAAATAGCCGAGGCCATGACCACATCCGAATTCATGCGAACATTTCATTTTTGTTTCGTTGTTTGTCGCTCAAATTGAAATCATGTTGCGATTAGAAGAAAGAGTAAATTTGCCGCGCACACAAATACCAGTACACATTCAATACAGATACATATGTGCTAATATACACACACCGACACACAAACAACCCCATATATAAATATATATATATATATATAATGGTAATAATCCAGGTAAAAAATATCCACAGGGTGGTAATCCAGAGAATTTTAACCGGGTTTATAAAAAGTGCTTAATATCAAAATAGAGCTTTATATATATATGTGTTTTTTTTATATTTACAGAGACATGTACAAAATCTGCGACACTGGCATGTCGATGTTATCGATCAACAGTTACTATAAACTGAGATCTCATCGGGCAGAGTTAGAATCCAATCTTAACCTCAGATCATATTTGGTGAGAATCTATCTATCTATATATATATATATATATATATATATATATATATATATATATATATATATATATATATATATACTAGCGGGACCCGTGCAAATTACACGAAATGGTATTTTTAATACTAATTATCTTGTTCTTAACCTATACATGTTTGAATAAAATATGATAAGATTTGGACTTTAACAATACATGGATCAATTCACAAAACTTCTTTATATACAATATTTCTAGTGAAGGTAATATTTCGACGACTAAACCTTACTTTGTAAATGTTTTCGGTTAAATTGAATTTGGCTTCAATTCATGAATATTTATTTACTCCTCTCCAGGAGTAAGGGACAAGGCCAGTTTTATCTTACTCCCACAAGTAAGATGTGACCCAAGGTCGGGTCGGGAAAGTGGGGTTTGAAAAGCCAGCGCTCGAGAAGGTGAGCACTCTGACCATTAAAAATTGCCTGGGCAGCCCTGTTGGCATTTCCCATTTTTAATATTTTTTAACATTCTTCAAATTTTTTAACTTTGGCTTTTTCTACAGCCAACTTATCTATCGGCATTTCTCTTCTGATGATTAGATTTCGATCTTTGAAAAGCCTTGGCTTAAGGAAAGAATAATAAACACTGGTGTATTACAGAATACACCTTGCATTGAACAATCGAAATTTGAAATAAATTTGGACATTCGAACATGTTTATCACTCTTATTTCTTCTATCTTTATAGATATATATATATGTATATATATATATATATGTGTGTGTGTGTGTGTATATATATATATTTATGTTTATACATATATATATATATATATATATATATATATATATAGAGAGAGAGAGAGAGAGAGAGAGGGAGAGAGAGAGAGAGAAAGAGCGAGCGAGCGAGAGAGAGGAGATAGAAAAAGATCACGCAACAGTGGGGATGAGCGCTGAGTTTAAAGTATCCTCTTTTCCGTTTTAACTAATTCAATCGAATTTATTTTATACTTCTATTGTCAAATAGATAGATAGATAGATAGATAGATAGATAGATAGATAGATAGATAGATAGATAGATAGATACTAGCGAAACCTGTGCACGTGCGTTGCCCGGGACAATCGAATAACCCAAAAAACTCATGCTACCAACATTGAACCCAATAAGTATTTTTACTCGATCTCTTTTTATTATCCATAAATATTATTGTAGTTTTTTGTAAATATTAAATTCATAAATAATGATGAACATTTAAACGTCCGTATTATTTTTTAACTACGAAAGAACACTCTCACAGCAACGTGATTACACAGAACGAGGAATTTCTTGTTGGCGGAAGAGAAAGAAGTGTGTATATTCTACGAACAGGAATAAGTGTGTTTGTAAATAAAGTAATTTTCTAAAAATATCAGTGTTTAACTTATAGAGTAAGTGCATATTGATTGCAAAAAAGAACGAGATTTGATTTTAATAACTTGTAACTAAATGAAATATAAAGTTAAGTCAAAATTAAATAGAAAGTAAATGTCTAAAGAAATGAATACGCATTGAAACATAGTTTTATTTTATATCATTAAAAAAATACTTTGTATAAGCAATATTCATTAGAAGAAAAACATTTAAGCCTATGACGCTGGCAGCCGTCTTCTATAGTAACTGACCGGTGAGAACTGTTTTTGTTAATGCGAACCGGAGCGTTAGAAACACACGTACATCAACTGCTTCTATGATCAATATGCACTCTTCCTCCTTTTATCATGTAAGCAACAATCTTAATCACGCATACTTAACAATCAACGGTTAGAAATAGTTATGTAATGGTTTAATATGATTTTTTTGGGACGTTCTGTAGTGTATAATACCGAAAACGTCATGGAAAAGAAAATGTTGGATATGTGGGTATTTTTCTTAATCTATAAACATCATCAAGCTAATACTGATAGGCTTTATAAGCAATACGAACTGAGTTGGCAGACGATATAATAGAAAAAAATGAACCCAATTCGATGTCTACCTTGTTGCGTTCACGGTGTCCTGTCTCAGAGGATGAAGACTTATTATTGTGTGTGTGGAGAGGGACTGTCACTCCTAATCGCACCAAAATTAAGCAGAGGTAAAATAGTTGAATAGATGAGATACGAAACTCGATGAATTCGAAAAGAATTATTTTGTTTTCTGGAAGCAGCTAAATTCTATCGGTATCTCTTGTCTAAGCGGCTTTACCGACCAAATAAATTGGGTAAATTCTGACTTTATATTATGTATAAAATATGTATGTGTGTAGGTATGTGTCCACAATAGATTTGTTTGTTTTAAGATCAACATGCGAATCGGTTTGTTGTTAACTTTGGTGGGTGAATCCTAAAAGAACTCTATGAATTTTAAACGATCAAGTCTCGGAAAGCGTTCGTCTTTCACGCGTAGAATTTATTTCCCATTCACGAAAACCTCGTTTGCTTCGTGAGTGTGTGACACAATAAGAAAACAAAACGGAGGTGTGCGGGGTGCTGGCGGGAATCTGGTAAAAAAGGGCGCAATATATCCAAAAGAAAACATATTTTAAACCGGAAGGGAATAAAGTAAATATATAGGAAGAAGATTAGGAATACAAGGGGGAGGAACAGTCGGAGATGAAAAAGGATTAGTGGGAAGATTATGCACGAGGACGAGTAAGATATTAGCGACGTGGTGGTGTGAGTGATGGATATTGCTAAACAACAAAAGCGGCTTCTCTTAAGATGTGTCCATTCAAAATGCACATTTTCTTATGAAATATAAATATATCATTTTAAACATAAACGCGATAAACCGACGAAAATGCTATTTGAAACTTTAGCGTGACCTACTAATGAAAGTACTATACGTGTTAGCATTTTGCCTTGGATCAAAGTCATCAGACCCAGCACTAGCACGAAATGTAATGTAGACGTCGTTTCTGGTTGAAACCCGAGGGGTTGAATCTTTCTCTGATCAATACCTGATTGCGTATTCTAAGCACCAGCTTAAAGTCAATATCAGATGTAATAGTAAAAGATCACTTTCCTCGAAATTCGAAAAAAAAAAAAGATGGATACAAGTTGCGAGCTTGTGTGTACAAAAAAAGTCAGGTATGTGTGCATGGTCCCTGCCTAAGCATGGTGCACGCGATTCTTAGTTCTCACGGACCCCACTCATTCAGGTATGTAAGCCTCTTAGCTAGTCGAGTAAATAAGTCCCGACTCACGGTAATAAAGCTCCTCTAAGATGACCACACCGAATCATATTTTTTACCCTCAGCCTTCCCAGATTGTATTTACCTTAGACGGACACCCCCAACTCTATTCCTATTATTTTTTCTCCCGCAGATCTCACTCTAATTTAGAGATTGGCCTTTTTGTTTTCGGGTTTGAAGAAATCGGAAAACAATGGTCGGTCTATTATTTAGAAAATATTAGAGGGTTTTACTAACCGTTTTCGGGGGGTGTTGTTTTTTGTTGTCAAACTCCGAACTGCGAATTAATTTGTAAAATGTTATGTTTATATTTATGAATATTTTAACACTTTTGTGATATCTGTAAGTAGGATGACCCCTCGAGTAAATGTAGCATCGTGCTGTCTGAGATTATTCTAGTCAAGAAGAGGATAGTAAAATGTGTTACCTTAAGCCAATGATGAGCAACGACCCCTCCCCATTTCTTGACAACCTCGATATGTGCCTAATTTGTTACATGGTATATTTTTAACCTTAAAGCAAATAAATAATTCACAGTGTAGTATCTGTTCTTATACTACACTGAAGAAAAAAAATCTCTTTGACAGCTTGATTTTCTGCAAATAAAAAAATGCAGGTAAATAGCGACTGACAAACATGTTATTACAAACTAAAGCGTTACACACCAACAGAAGATGTTATTGAAAACTTAACGTGACAGAACGACAGATCGCCGGAGAGAAATTGTGATAGGTATGCTTAGACGCATCTAAAGTAAACTACGTTCTCCCAATCCGCGCGTTAAAGCAATAACCGGAAGTAATGAGCGTGACTGAAGCGGCTCCCAAATGACGTAATGGACATTGCAGACAAGGGCAACAATAAACTTTAGGAAATGACGTGAAGAGAGAGAGAGAGAGAGAGGGGGGATAGAGAAAGAGAGAGAGAGAGAGAAAGAAGGAAAAAAGAGAGATAGAGAGGAATGTAGAATCGTTGGTAGACGCCATCTTGCCTGCTTTCATTATCTTCTCCCAGCTGAAAAGCGCCGAACCAAAGCGACAAAAACTTGCTCTTCTGTCCACAGAGTAAAAATGATGTCAAATACACATTTTGCCACTACCGTGCTCTTTCTACCCACCCGTTGCCTCCACTCCATCGTCTTCTCCTCTTTTGTGCTATCATCTGCAATGAATGAAGCATTTTGTTTGTTTTTTTACTTCGCCATTTTGAGTTGTTATTGCTTGAGCTGATCTTGTTAGCTTTCGCTTGATAATCAAAACACTTGGAAACTGTTAACTTTACAACTGGAAACAACTTTGCCTCCCGTGAACATTCGTAGTGGATGGTGTTATGAAACCTCTCAAGAGAAACTCAAAAACACTAACCGTAAATTAAAGGTTGGAACAAGGTATTAAGGGAAGAAGGGGCAGTAACAAGGGTGGATGAAGCGTTAAAATAAACAGATGAAAAAAAAGTGAAAAGAAAATTATTCCGAACAAAAACATGGACAACGAAATCCGAGTCAAACAAAACGAAAGAGTGAAACCGGTTTAAAAGGAGGGGAATTCAAAGCCTCTAAATAATAATACGCTGAAGCATTTCATGTTCGTACGTACGTTATCACCTTTCACACACAAAAATATAAGATCGATAATATTTTCTTCAGTTCTATTTGTGTTTTTTTCACACAGTTTTTTTATACTTACTAGTCATTTCCCCCTTTTTTACTTTTTACATAGTATGTCAGTATAATCCTTGGAGTGTTGTGCATTGTGCATGGTCTTATTATTCGGATCAGGATGCCTCAGTTTTTCTTTTGTATAGACTATGAATGGTCCAGAATATCTTCATAGTGATACGCCTCGGTGTTTATTTGATTTATTGGATTCCTGCTATATAATTTAGTTCCTATGAGTTTGCTTCTTCTTTGCAGTCCTCTCTTTTTTCATTTCTATTGATTTGATGGTATTTCCTTCTAGAACTCATGTTCGCCTAGTGGCCTTATCTCCTCTTGGTTGTGCACTGTGCAGTTCTATACCTTCCGCTGTGTACAGTCTTCCTCTTTTGATCACTACCAGTTCACACTTTTACATTAAGATTTCCAGTTTCTTTTTACATTTTGCAAATAGGTTCAGTTTGTCCAAATACATTAGATCGTACATTCCTTGTTCTGTTTCAGTAAACTTGCATCCGGCATCATATTTCCTGGGTATGTTGTATGTTGCTATGAAAAACAGCCATGTAAGTATAAATTTTCCTTGGAAAATGCCTCTCTGTATTCTTATCTCAGTCAAGTGTTTTCCCCCAGCTGTCAGTTCCAGCCTTTATGTTTATATTGCTTTTTTAAGTAGATGTATTATCTTATCGAATACTGTATACACATTTAAGCACTCAATTATCCATTCTTGAGGAATCTTGTCGTAACTTTGTCATAGTCAATCCATGACAGGCTTCTTTTACCTATTTCTGTATATTCGTCTCTTTTGTGGATAATTTTTCCCATAGTTTGAATGAGCTTTTCATAAGTTTTTTAAACCAGTATAAATGTATTCCATCGTTTCCTTGTGCCTTCCAGTTTGCCATTGTTTTAGGGTTGTCTTGAGCGTTTCCTCATTAATTTCGCATCGTGTTTCCTCTTGAATTCTCTGAAGCGCATCTTTCATGTTTTTCACCCATTCGGCATTTCTGTTGTGGTCTTGTAACTTTCCCCATATGTTACCTCGAAAATATTTTGTTTCTGTCGAGCCCGTTGTTCTGGTCTTGCTTTCACCCCGTTTACGTTTTGATAAAACTGAATTTTTTTGTTTTCAAAAGTCCTAATTTGTTTGTACTCTTCCGATTTGTATCTGTGTCATCTCAGTCTTCCCTTTTTTTTTTGCTGGTATTATTTGTTTTAGTTCATTATGTTTCTTATATAGTCTTTCGTTGTAAAACATTCCCCCCTTCGAGTGTTTCTGTTATTTTTTATTCTATTCACAGTCTTAGCTTATGTTTGAAGTTTGCTGATCTAGGTTTCCAGTCTGATTTCCCATCCAGGTCCATTTTTTGGATGGCATTTTGGTTCTACTTTTAGTTACATACTTACTTATTTCGTCATGCATTATTATTATTATTATTATTATTATTATTATTATTATTATTATTATTATTATTATTATTATTATTATTATTATTTACACACTGGTCATCGTCAGTAATCGCCCACTGCCAACAACCTGTGGTATTCCCTGGAATCTGAGTGACAACAAGTCTCCTCAGACTTCCAGTATGCTCCACTTCTTTTCGTTCATCACCGTTGATGACCTTGTGGTATCGCAACAGCCACCTACCATCGATTTCCCGCTGATAAAAGCCATTGGTCCCGTCTGGAGCCCGAGTGGCAACAAGCCTCTCCAAGGTCCCAGAGCTGTCGGCGCTCTTCCAGTTGAGGTCTGGTTTGCGCTTTCCCTCCTCGACCCTCTGTCCATAATTTTCGTGGTGTCAGCCTATGCTTGCGCCTCTCTCGTGCGGTTGTATTTTCCCCGGTTCTGTTTTCTTGTGATTCCATGTGTTTGTTCTCCATTCGTTGCTTATGTGGGTTGGTTTCCGCAATCGAGGACATTTCTCAGGATTGTAGCTGTTTTGATCATTACTGTCATTTGTATGGTCTCAGTTATCCCTTTGATTCCTATTTCTCCTAGTCTCATCTCCATGTGTTTGGGGACTGTTCCTAGTGCTCCTATGATTATTGGTGTTATACTGACTTTCTTCATGTTCCATATTCCTTTCAGCTCTCTGGCAAGTTCAGTATATTTGCTTCTTTTTTCCGTCTCTTTGATCTTCACTCTGTGGTCCGCTGGAACGGCAAAGTCTACGATTTTGCAGGATTTTCCTTTCTTGTTAATTATTATCATATCCGGTCTCCTTGCTGTTATGGGTTTGTCTGTTTGTACATTCATATCCCATATGATTTTGTGTGTTTCGTTTTCTAGTACAGTTTCTGGTTTGTGTCTGTTATTATTATTATTATTATTAACATTATTATTATTATTATTATTATTATTATTATTATTATTATTATTATCATCATTATTATTATTATTATTTGTACTCACTGGGAGTTCTCACACTGATCATCGTCAGTGATTGATCACCGACAACAACCAGTGGTATTTCCTGGAGTCTGAGTGACAACAAGTCTCCCCAGATTTCCAGTATTCTTCACCTCTTTTCGATAACAATGCGGTATCGCAATAGCCTCTTACCATTGATTTCTCGCCGGTAAGGACAATCGATCTTCTCTGGGATTTGGGTGGCAATAAGCCTCCCTAAGGTCCCAGCATTATCTGCATTTTTCCAGTCACAGTCTGGTTTGTGCTGTCCCTCCTCGGTTTCTCATCCTCCTCGACCCTCGACAAATATTTTGTCTGGTGTCAGCACCAGTTTTTAAAAAATAAATAAATAAAAAAATTTACTTTTTAATTTTTAAATTTTGAATTTTTTTCTTTTCAATTCTTTAATTTTGTCTATTTCTCTCTCCTTAGGAGAGAGAAATAGATAAAATTAAGGAATTAAAAAAAAAATTTTTTGTAATTCTTTTTAGATTAAAAAAAAGAAAAATTAGGCGGTGGGGAGAGAGGGAAGGAGCTTATAGTGTTTATTGTAATTTCTGTTTCTTTGGTTCATTTTTGTGTAGTGATAGCTGAGGCCGGTATAATTTATTGGGGGGGGGGATTATGAAGTGCTGTTTTTTGCAATTCATTTTCCTTGGCTGTTGCTGTGGTCTTTTTTGTGTGGTTTTGTTTTTTCCGTTGTAAATTCCTTGTGACTGGTTAGCCTTTTTAGCTCATGTGTGTTAGTTTCCACATTCGAGGATTCTCCTTAAGATTGCAGCTGTTTTGATCATTGCCGTCCTTTGTTTGGTTTCGATAGTCCCTTTGATTCCAATTTCTCCCAGTCTTTTCTCCAGGTTTTTTGGGATTGTTCCTAGTGCTCTTTCGATTATTGGTATTATACTAACGTTCTTCATGCTCCATATTCCTTTCAGTTCTCTGGCTAGTTCTATGTATTTCCGTCTCTTTGATCTTCACTCTGTGGTCTGCTGGAACAGCGAAGTCTACGATTTTACAGGATTTTTCCTTTTTGTCTATTATAATAACATCAGGTCTCCTTACTTGTATGAGTTTATCTGTTTATATATCCATATCCCAAAGGATTTTGTGTTTTTCGTTTTCCAGTAATGTTTCTGGTTTATGTTTGTACCATTTGTCTGCATATTCGAAATTAAATTGTTTGCACAGTTCCCTGTGTATTACTTTCCCAACACAATCATGTCTGTTCTTGTATTCTTTTTGAGCAAGTTTGCTACATTCATTTATTATATAATGTATTGTTTCGTCTCTTTGTCCACACAGTCTGCATTTATTGTTTTCCTGGGTTTTATCTTTTTAGCTTTAATGTAGTTTGTCCTAATCCCATTGTTCTGTGCAGCCATCAGTAAAGATTCAGTTTCTCTGTTAAAGTTTTCTTTTTCTCAGCCATGTCCAGCTATTTGCGTTGGTTTCTTCTCTTTTGAGTCTTATGAAGCGTCCATGTAGTTGTTTTTCTTCCCATTTTTGTTTTCTTGTCTGTTTGTGTCCAGTTTCGATGTTTCCTGCGTTGTTCGTTGGGACGGTCTCTCTTGCTGCAGTGATCAGCCTTTCTGTGTTCTGGTTTATGTATTTCTCCAGCTCTTTTATAGTGTCGTCCACATAGTCTTCTATACTTACCAGTCCTCTTCCCCCTTCGTTTCTCTTCACGTAGAGTCTGTCTGTATCGTCTTTTGGATGTAGTGCATTGTGCACAGTTATTACTTTTCTAGTCCTCTGGTCAAGATGCCTGAGTTCTTTTTTAGTCCAGCTTATGAATGGTCAAACATATCTTATTAGTGATACTGCGCAGGTATTTATTCCTTTTGATTAGGTTTCTGCTATATAATTTTGTTTCTAAGAGCTTTTTTGTTCTTCTCAGATATTTTTTCCAATCTTCTCTTTCATTTCTGTTAATTTGATTGTGTCTGCTTCCAAAACTCCCAAATATTTATGGCTGTCTTGTTCATCTAGCGCCCTCATCTGCTCTTGGTTGGGTTATTCCATGCCCTCGGTCGTCTCCAGCTTTCATTGTTTAATCTCTAGCAATGGACACTTTTCCATTCCGAATTCCATTTGAATGTCATGACTGAAGATTCTGGTCGTATTTATCAGCTTTTCCAGTTCCTTTTTGTTTTTTGCAAATAGCTTCAGGTCGTCCATGTACATGAGATGGTTTATTCGTTGTTCTCTGCCTGTGAACTTGTATCCGGCATCATATTTCCTTAGTATATAATTGAGGGGCATCATGGCTATGATAAACAGTAGTGATGATAGGGAGTTTCCTTGGAAAATTCCTCTCTGTATTTTATCTCCGTCAAGTATTGTCCTCTAGCTGTCAGTTCTAATTACCATGTTTTCAATTGATTTCTTGATGAGATTTATAATCCTGTCGGGTATCTTGTACATTTTTAAACATTCAATTATCCATGCTTGAGGAATTCTGTCATACGCTTTTTTGTAGTCAATCCATGCCATATATATGTTCTTTTTCTTGCTTGTAACTTCTTTCAGGATATTTTGATATATGTATAAAAGATCATGCGTCCCTCTTTTCCCTTTCTGGCATCCTTTTTGTTCCTCAGGAAGTAGTCCACGACTGTTCATGGAATCGTAATTTGATCTCTCAGTTGTGCCGTAGGATTTTCCACATTGTCGGTAAACAGGTTTTTTGTCTGTAGTTGCTTGCGGTCGTTCCTTTTTTGGCGTCTTTTTGTATGAGCGCTGTCCTTCCTTTGGTCATCCACTCTGGTACGTCTGTTTTATGGATACATCTTCTCAGTTTCTGTGCTAGCCTTTCATATAGGGTCGTGAATTTCTTGAACCGGTAGGCTTGTATTCCATCGTAACCTGGTGCTTTCTAGTTTGCGATTTTCTTTAGTGTTGTCTTAATAGTTTCTTCATTAATTTCTGTTTCCGTTCCTTCTTCAATTTCTAGAAGTTTATCTTTCATGTCTTTAGGCCATTTAGCATTTTTGTTGTGATCTTCAGCCTTTTCCCATATCTTGCTCCAGAAATGTTTTGTTTGTGGCGGGTCCGGTTGTTCTGTTGTAGTTTTTCCTCCGTTTACGTTTTTGTAAAACTGGCTTTCATTGTGTTCAAAGGTTCTGTTCTGTTTGTACTGTTCCGATTTGTATCTGTATCGTCTCAATCTTCCTTCTTTTGCTGATATCTTTTGTTTTAGTTCTTCATGTTTCTTATTTAGTCTTTCCTTGCTATTCGGATGTCTGCTCTTCCATCGTTTACCGTTCTCCTTCATCCTATTTACGGTTTTAGCTTCCTTTTGAAGTTTTGTAACTTGGGTTTCCAGTCTGATCTCCCATCCAGATTTCGTCTGTCCATTCTTTTGGTCAGTCTTCTTTTCTTTTTTTAGTTTCATACTTATTGATTTTGCCCTCGCATATATTAAGTTGTTTTGATCTGTGATAGTGTCTGTTGGGATGTACGTAAGTAATCTGTTTACTTTCTCTGTGTCAACTTTTAACTTCTTCCTGTCTTCGTTCCTTAGGGATGGAAGTTTTGTTTTGTTCTCGGACATTAATCGTTTGATGTTTTCAACTTGCCTTGCTTCTTCCTCAGATAGTTCTATAGTTTCGTTGCCTTCGCCTTCTTCAGTTTCTGTGTTTATGTTTTTCCCGTCTTCTTCCTGGGAGTTTTCGTCAAGTGGTGTGTCTTGATCTGTCACGCCATTTATCTTTTGTTTAATTTCCATTAATTCCATCTCCGATAACCACTCTCTCTTGAGTATCTATCTTGATTGATCTGCTATCCTTTGTGCTGTTGTATGGTAGTCAGTAGAAATGTCCCAAAGATCTCTCATTCGTTTCCGATATCCTCTTTCTGTTCTATTTATGGTCCATTTATTTCTATTGTTTTTTGTCTGTTATTTCATTCTTGATTTCTTGTGTTTTGTCAGTGTCCTTATCATATTTGGAATTTGATGGGTTACCTACCTGTTTTTGTCTATGTTCTTGTTCCTGGGATTAAAGGAGCCAACATTTGCAGGATGCGGACCGGGTCCCCCATGTTGGCTATCGAGGGAGCACCTGCTTATCATGACACTTAGATCATTCTTCTGAGTCCCACGGCGTTTATTTGTATTTATAGACATTTATCATGGTTTGGTGTTTGTGGCAGCACCAGGCCCAAGCTTAGTTTACCTGTGATCCTGTCACAGGGATAGTGTTTCTCTCATTTTCATGAGGTACAAAGTGCACTACCACACATACATAAAGAAACATTAACGAAAAAAAATGAAAATAAATAATAATAATGAATAAATAAATAAATAAAATAAAAATGAATAAATAAATGAATAAAATAAAAAAGTGAATAAATAAATAAAAAGATAATTATATATATATATATATATATATATATATATATATATATATATATACATGTATATGTTACCTTATTATATAGTATAAGTTTTCTAGGATACTCTTAAATACAACAAATATATTAAAAAGATGATAGATTCCCCTTCTATTTTTGTCTAATAAATTGATGCAAAGTTATCAAACGTTCGGTCGAAATTTTTAAAAAAAAGTTAAATGTTGTTCTCTAACGTGACTAGCTACCTTTTGGGGAGGGGGGAATCAATTACGTTCAACTCAAACAAAAAGCAAAAATATTATCTCCCAACCCCCGAATTGAAATCTCAGAAGCTTCTTATTAATTAACATTAAAATTCACAATAAATATAACATTTGTATATCTACCAAAAAGACGTCTTCAATTGATACGCTCGAGACTTTAAAATCATCATCATCATTATTATTATTATTATTATTATTATTATTATTATTGACTAGGAGTTATCAGGCACGTCATAGTCAGTGATTGCTTACCGACAAAACCGATGGCGTTCCCTGGAGTCTGAGTGACAACAAGCATCCACAGATTTCCAGTACTCTCCACCTATTTTCGATAATCATAGCAAGTGATCTTGCGGTATCGCAACAGCCGCTCATTTGTTGCTGGTAAGAACCATTGGTATTCACTAGTGACAATAAGCCTCCCCAAGGTACCAGCACTTTCCACGCTCTTCCAGCTGAGGTCTGGTTTGTGCTGTCCCTCCTCGGTCTTCTCATCCTCCTAGACCCTCTACAAATATATTGTGTGGTTTCGGCCTAGGTCGGACTATTTGAGAGGGAGGGGGGCAGCTTATGATATTTCTTCCGTTTCTGTTTATGCGGTGATGTTTGGCTTTTTTTTTCTTATTTTACTTCTATGTAACTGGTTACCATTTGTACCTTATGCGGGTTGGTTTCCGCATTCAATGGTTTTCCTTAAGATTGCAGATTCTTCTTCTTCTTTTTCCTCTTCACAAAGTATAGAAAATTAACATTGTCAGAGTTAAAAGTACGCCCCGGCCCAAAGAAGTGATTATCGGAGAAAACCAGCTACATTATGTTAATATGTAAATTTAACTCCTTTTCTAGATTAGTACTATATTTATTTATTGTTCCCGATGTTTTATCTTTTAAATAGTGGCGCAGTTATTGCAAAGTATAAATACCTGCGTTTGCTCTATTTTTTGTGAATTGTTTTTCTTTGTGTTGTTCTAAATCGTTTTGTAATTAGTGATGAAAAACAAATAATAAATGAAAAGCTACAACTCAACCTTGTTTCCTGGTGGGGGAGTGAAACGTTAATGAATTACACAACCGGAAGCAGTTGGTCATTATGGAAACTATCTTTAGCAGATTTATAACAACCCGTCCCAAGACATAACTCGATGGGGAGGCGTTACAGGATCAGAAAATATTTGGTAAAACTATTATAATAGTCGAACTATTGGTGTTAAGATATTCAGGATCTGCTGAGATGTTGGCAATTGGTAAATACATCGTTTTTTCATGCATCCATGGATATCACGGCGAAAAGAAAACAACGCAAAACAAACAATGCCGAATCTTATTTTGACATTTTTTTTTGTTTATTCTCTTTATTCTGCAGCCTCATTTTCGTAAACATCTCCATATAAATACAGTAAGTTCAGATTATATTTAAATCTCATCTAAACGCACCATATTCTCTCTATAAATTAAATTCGTACTGTCATACTTATAAACGCGGGCATTTTTTTTTCAAACGTGTTTACATGAGTTCCCTTCTAGACTGCATTCGGTAACTTGTTCAAGTAATAAATTACTTGTTTTGTAATGAAATCATGATTTGTATTGGGGCAAGTCATCACTATTTACCATTAAAAGTTAAAAAGAAAAAATTCAAACAAACATTTTAAAGTAAGTTGTACTATGATTTATTTCGTCCCAAAATGAGGCTTTTCAAGTATATTTTGGGTGGCTTACTTCTCATTTACTGGAAAATGAGAATAATTTACACCGTTTTGGGAGAATCTTAGGTGAGGGAGTGTTTTTCTGTCAAACTTTATAAATATGATGTATATATGTATGTAGCTTGTGTAAGAAATAGTGGTTTTAATTTAGCGTTAAAGCGATACTATTCTTTAAAAAGATTTGCGTACTTTCCCTTATTCGTATCGAAAATATATATATCTATAAATAGCGTTATTTTAATACGATATGCTTTTTCCCATTGTCTTTAGCATTTTCGTTTGCTCAGATAGTAGACCATTGGTGGCAAACCATTGGGTCGAATATCGCTATTTCTTGTTAAATTGATGAGTCACAGAGACGACAAAAAGTGTATATATATATATATATATATATATATATATATATATATATATATATATATATATATATATATATATATATATAAGGTTAATACAACAAAAGATATAAGAGGCAACTAATATCTTTAATTAGTGAACATCCGGATAAAAATGAAGCTCAATATACTGGATAGAGCATTAATAGCATTAGATAAAATGAAAGAATAAAATAAGGTGCGAATCAAATTGTATTACAATTCAAAGTTCAAGCAAAGTAATTGAAAGTCCTGCAGGGCTTGCGGGAGCTTGTGTCGTCGAGGATTACATTCGAATATTATTTTTCACTTGAGTAACTTTATCGGCCCCGGAAGAAAATAATGGCCGAAAACATCAAGTCAAATTGTTCGAATTGGCCTAAGCGGTGTTTTCATCTAGTGGGGTGTATTTTGAATTTTATCCCATATAACATGATCCCCTAATCATTGTTTCGCTTACATGTAATACATATTATTCTATTAATTAATTATTATTATTTCTAGCCGTACCTTGATGGGGTATTTCAATTTAAATATATGTTTTTGGCCGATACAATTTGTGTTGCATATATTTATTATATTTTTTATATATTTTTTGTTGTTATTAATTTTAATATTAATTTTGTTTATTATTATTATATTTTTATATGTTTATCTTTATGTTTTCTAAAGTAAAATTTTAATTAATCGCTGTAGGTCCACTGCAGTAATGATCGTCTGACGAGAAGAATTTTCTCTGAAAACCCATGGGTTAAGGACTTTCAATCACTTTGCTTGAACTTTGAATTGTAATAAAATTTGATTCGCACCTTATTTTATTCTTTCATATCATCTAATCCTCTATATACATGTATATATATATATATATATATATATATAGATATATACATATATATATATATATATATGAATATATATATATGAATATATATATGAATATATATATATATATATATATATATAATTAATTATTAAAGACAATATATCTACTATCATATATCATCAGATCCTTTTACTTTGTAGTCTCCTTTGAAGATTCAGCTCAATGTTTGTCAATTATTGATAACAAAGCAAAATACAGAACAGTTTTTTTTATTATATTCCAAGAACCATGGTTTGTTTTATTACTTTTATTTTTATTTTTTTCACATTTCCAAAAATTCCAAATTTCTGTGAGATATTTTTAACGGTCCGTTTCATTTGTTTTGTGCCAAACAACATTTGTATGTCAATATCGTATCTGCAACACTACAAAATCATCAGAAAAAGTTCACAAATGATAAGAGTTCTTAGATTAGAGTGTCTTGAAAAACACCCACATCATGCATCAGTTTCATTTTAAGGTGAAAATTATCAAAAGAACAAACAAATTTTTGTAGAGCAAACACTCACACGTGTGCGATCAAACTAATCAGCGATTTTGATTTTTTTTGTGAAAAAAATCAAAATATAAATAAAAATAAAAATAAAAGTAATAAAACAAACCATGGTTATTGGAATATAATTAAAAAAACTGTTCTCTCTCTCTCTCTCTATATATATATATATATATAAGATATCAGTAGACGTTTTTTGTCATTGGTCTCCTTTGCGCCAATGGATAAATAAGGAAAATGAAGAGCACGATTTTGATGTTAACGTATATACTTTTCTTGTTTACTTTGATGGGGAGAATTCACTGAATAAGCTTTTTGAAACTATCTTGAATTTATTGTCATAAAAAAAAGATTTTTTTAATTTTTAAATGGTAGAAACATCCGTATAAATAAAAAAAATAAATTCGAAATATTTATTCAATTATTATATCAAATACATATATATATATATATATATATATATATATATATATATATATATATATATATATATATATATATATATATACATGTATATATACATATATATTATTTTCAGTATTTTATTTTGCAATCAAATAGCAAATAACTTTTGGCAGTAACAATTTGGAACAGGTTTTAGTTTCAATACACAATAACAGGTTGCAGTATCTATGTAGGTTATGTGATCTTCAAGATGAGTTCGAATCTCGTTCGATCAACTCATTTCAATTATGAATGAATACACTGTATCGTTTACAACAAATCGGTTACAAATGGTATAGTGATTGAGTAAGTTTTAAAACTTCAACGGACTAAAACAAGGTGTTCATGTTTCCAACACAAATGCGTTTTTTGCTGAATTCGATGGGAAAATCGATTGAAATTCAAATATTAATTTTTCTTCCTTTTCTTTTCTTCTTCATCTCAATCAATCTCTTAAGCGAACAAACCCTAACCCAGGATTGCCTAAAAAAGAGCTGACGTTTCTTACGCACTGAGTCTAGTGTGTTTTGAATTCAATTTACGTTATCCACATAGCTATTCACGAAATGGTTTGGTTTTTATTAGTTAGTTTTTATTTTAAAATATTCTGTTTAGAAATGGTTTCCCTGGAAGAAAGGGGAAGAGCAAGATAGATAGATAGATAGATAGATAGGTAGGTAGATAAAGAGAAATAAAGAGATAGATAGATAGATAGATAGATAGATAGATAGATAAAGAGAGTTAGATAAATAGTTAAAGAGAGTAAGATAAATAGATATGTAGATAGATAGATAGATAGATAAATAGATAGATAGATATTTAGATAGATAGATAGATAGGTTGATAAATAGATAAATAGATAGATAGATAAATAGATAGATAGATAAATAGATAGATAGATAGATAGATAAGAGAGAGAGAGATAGAGAGAGAGAGCTTCCGGTATAGGCAGACACCGTAGATAGATAAAGAGAGATAAAGAGATAGATAGATAGATAGATAGATAGATAGATAGATAGATAGATAGATAAAGAAAGTTAGATAAATAGTTAAAGAGAGTTAGATAGATAGATAGATAGATAGATAGATAGATAGATAGATAAGAGAGAGAGAGAGAGCTTCCGGTATAGGCAGACAGCGTAGATAGATAAAGAGAGATAAAGAGATAGATAGATAGATAGATAGATAGATAGATAGATAGATAGATAGATAGATAGATAGATAGATAAAGAGAGTTAGATAAATAGTTAAAGAGAGTTAGATAAATAGATATGTAGATAGATAGATAGATAGATAGATAGATAGATAGATAGATAGATAGATAGATAAAGAGAGTTAGATAAATAGTTAAAGAGACTTAGATAAATAGATATGTAGATAGATAGATAGATAGATAGATAGATAGATAGATAGATAGATAAAAAGAGTTAGATAAATAGTTAAAGAGACTTAGATAAATAGATATGTAGATAGATAGATAGATAGATAGATAGATAGATAGATAAGAGAGAGAGAGAGCTTCCGGTATAGGCAGACAGCGTTTTCGGACTAACACACAAAAGATTTGATATACAATAAAGAGATGACTCAAACCAGACAATTCACATAAAATACGTCACAAAATAAAACAGAAATATATAATTGTTATAATCAAAAAGGAAATAAAATCATTCTAAGAATGTGGTTTGTTCTAATTTTTATTACATCGAGTTAATAAAAAGGGAAACTAAAACACAGTTTGAAAATAGTTAATAAAAGATGAGGATTGATTTTAGGAAGATCTAAGATTTCCTTTCAACGGAAACCTTTGAATGGTTTTACATTTCCTGTCTCGGTGTCCTTTATTGTTTCAACGGAAGGAGTTTCTTTATTTGTTGAATGTTTTATGAACATTGTAGAGATTTCATCGGATGACGTATACTATTATTGCCATGTTTAATTCCAAATAAATTATTACGTTACAACCGACCTATTTGGAATAATGATAAAACTGTTTAATAATTGGCGAGGAGACTAGGTTTCAATCCCCGGTCGAGTCATACCAAATATTAAAAAACATAGTAGCTGATGCCCCCTTGCTAAACAGTTATAAGTTGAGAATCAAGGGTAAGTGGACTAATATTCCCTTGTACCCCGGTGTTATAGATAAGTAAAAGGGGAACTTCGGCTCGCCCTCAACTATGGTCGACCACTTTACGCTTTTTTTTTTACTTTACTCCTTTTTCAAAGGTTGGTGTTTAATTACTTCCCATAATCTGTGGCACAACACTGGAAAGGTGGGAAAACCAGCTCCCTCGAGGGGGGGGGGGGGCTCTTCTTGTGTACAAAAATAGCCAACAACCGATTCGTCGGCATTTCCGTTAGGAGCTCCTCGAGCGATTGGAAATAAACTAACCGTCACGCTAAGAGGAAGAGGTAGTATATGAAAGGTTCATCGCTGAGCCGGATTATACCTCATTCCGAAAAGGAAAGGTTTGTTTATGCAGGAGAGTCCCTCTGTTCTAGAAAACCTCGACTACTATGAAAATACTATGCCCGAAAGGTCAGTCTAATAGATATATTACCATGAGAAAATTTACTAAAACGAACCCTAGGATTGTATTAGCTTTTATTATATGTTGTACTCGGCAACATTTATTTTTAAAGTGTTCACAGAATCTATGGATATTTATAAAAACCTTTTATTTACACTTTTAAAAATGAATCTATCTGAGTACAAGAATTAATATTACTTAATACAATTTACTAAGCAATGTTTTCATTTATCCAGTTATTATTTACTCTTTTCGGAACTCTTCTGTGTGTGTTTTCTTTGTACATCGGTAATGGAAGCAATTGTGAACCGATGTTTGCATTTTTCAATTGTTGCATCAAAATAGTATTTATTTGCTTCCTGCTTTTTTTTTACACTTTCACGGCCATTGTTATATCTAATGTTGGGTGGTAGATGAATGAAGAGTTGATCCTGCTTATTCCTCTATCTAGTGAACTTTTGTGCTTACATATTTTTTCGGAAGTTTTAAAGAAAAGAAGGTTTTTTATTATCAGATTAAACGAACTGTATGTTTTGTTTACGATGAAGATTTTTAAAACAATTGTAAACCTGATAACTTGGCTTAGGTATCAATTGTTATAAAACGATATATATATATATATATATATATATATATATATATATATATATATATATATATATATATATATATATATATATATGTATAAGCTCTATTTAGTTCTAAGTATTGAGCTTGTCTTTTGTAATTGAAATTCGATCCCTTCCGGAATCATTTTGATTTATATAAATTTAATTGACATTGATATATATACACAAATGAAAGTTGTTGGAACCTCATACGTCGCAATCGACGGGAGAGTCCATCATATATATATATATATATATATATGTGTGTGTGTGTGTGTGTGTGTGTGTGTGTGTGTGTGTGTATATATGTGTGTATATGTGTGTGTAAGAGAGAGATAGAGTGAGTTAAAGACAAACGAAAAAAAAACAAATTTTAATGCAAGAAAAAATCATTAAGGAACGAGAGATTTGTCCGGTTTTGTTCGGATCAACGTCTTCAGGAAAAATGAAGGTTTTGAATTTATTCGATAACGGTAATAACATAGGAAAAAGAAGAAGGCACAACGAGGCGTCATTGGCACGCGTTTAACTACTTGAAACAAAAAGAATACTAAAACGCGTGCGCAAGGACGTTAAAATCAAAAAGAGAAGGAAAAATAATGAAAAGAAATGGAAAATATAAGTGAAATGTAGTAAAAAAAAGTTACTTTAACCGGGATCGCAGTGACGCAATATATTGCATTGTTTTAGTGCGGTTTTTGCCAGATGTTTGATTAAGAAATAATATCCGAGTCTGTGGTTTATGTGAGATGGTTATGAGATAAGTATTATAGCGCTTTCGATGTACTTGCGACGTGGGAGAGAGTATTCGGTCTTGAGGAGGGTGCAGTTTGTAAAGTCAAAACTCTCCCACGACGCAAGTGCATCGAAAGCGCACAATGGTTGAAACAAAATGTCTATACACCCCTGCTGATTCAAACTAGCGTGACATAAACTGATCTTACCCCAAAAGTCCATTGCAATCGATGGACGATGAAAAGGAAAACAAAAAGAAAAAAAACACTTTGCTTTGACAAGGAAAATTTGATTTTCGAAGAAACCGATTAAAACAAATTTTATTTATTTTAACCAACCACATGGTTATATTTGTTTTAAACAATATAACATTACGAAACAATCGTTTACAAAAAATATGTCTACACACCTGATTCAAACTAGCGTAGACCAGCTAATACAGACATAACGTGATTTTCTTACCCAAATGTAACTTGCCATCGAACGATGAAATGGAAAAAAAACCCTACTTTGATAAGGAAATTGCTGGTTTTTGAAAACTCAGATAAAAATAAACTTTATTTATTTTAACAATACACATTGTTGTTTGTTTATCATATATATATATATATATATATATATATATATATTATGAATTATTCAAGTTGATAAACTAAAATAATTCTTGAATTCCCGTGATGTGGGAGTGATCTATATATATTTTTCAAAGATATATGTATCATTTCATACCTTGTTATGAGACAATACTAAGTTAACATAAGCTTAATAATTAACAGGTTAGATCAGTCAGAACTTTCATTTATTAGTAGGGTAATATTTAATATATTCAAAACATATTCAAGAGAATTTAAAATAATCAGACTAATTTCCGGAAATAAATATTCTAAGACGTTCTTTCCATGTACATACGTTTCTGATAAATCCAACTTTATTATGCATCAAAATGCATATTTGTAAAATTTCTTAAAAGTAAGAATTCTCCATCCTTAATATGTTAAAATTTATCAAAGTTATAGAGTAAATCATCGGAGGATTATTTTGAAAACTCTTTAAAAACTTCATATAGTTAATAGGAGAAATATTTAGTTCGAAATTTTTTTTTATACCAGATCTGCAATACAATAAATACAATATCTAATCAGCATTGTTCAAGGGATGATCACGTTTATTATCTATATATTAATACTATAGCGTGTGTTTTCGTGTTCACGCTTCCGGCAAAAGCTTTGCGCATGCGTGCCGCACCTAGATTTTTAAAAACATTTAACTCGCCTAATTTTCGAAACATTTTCAAGTATTTCCCTTTGGCGCAACGGTTAGCGACGTAGTATTTTTGACTTTGGGCCGATTAGTTTATAGTTCGATCCCAACCAACCTCTAAGATACTTTTTCTACATTTCAAGGGGAAGGGGAAGAAAGGTAGGGAGGGGACGACCGGGAAGACACATATTAATACAATAGCGTGTGTGATTTTATGTGTCATGCTTACATCAAAAGCAACGACCTTCCGAATCTTTGTATGCTACTCATGAATTGGCTTGGCCTTTTGGCTAAGATCAAAGTGTAGTATCTGTTCCGATGGATACTGCACTCCATAGACTGGTATTGTCTTGGCCTTCGAGGCTTGATTTACGCCATTCTATGGGTCTGTCCTGAGCAGTTCTAGGAGGTCCACCCTCCCAGGCTTCGTCTCCCCTTTTTGGGGAGGAGTGAGGTGATTGCTTACTGTCTGGGGCGCCCCTACCGGGGGATGCTAACGGGGCGGCCCAGGCAATTTTTAATTAAGCGCTGGCTTTTCAACCCCCACTTTCCCGACCCGCCCTTGGGTCGCATCTTACTTGTGGGAGTAAGATAAAACTGGCCATGTGCCCAACTTCTGGAGAGGAGTAAATAAATATTCATGAATTGGAGCCAAATTTAATTTAATCGAAAACATTTACAAAGTATTGTTTAGTCGTCGAAATATTATCTTCACTAGAAATATTGTATATAAAGAAGTTTTGTAAATTGTTTCATGTATTGTTCATTTTTAAAAAATAAATATACAAGTCCAAATCTTATCATATTTTATTCAAACATGTATAGGTTAGGAACAAGATAATTAGTATTAAAAACATCATTTCGTGTAATTTACACGGGTCCCGCTAGTTATTATTATTATTATTATTATTATTATTATTATTATTATTATTATTATTATTATTATTATTATTATTATTATTATTATTATTTTACTCCATATTCTAATATTATTATTTTTTTAATAAATCTGTTAATAAACTGCAGAAAATGCATTTACACATAGGTGGATATTCTAATACGAGTTCGGCCATTTTGTTTAGTAAAATATTTATGTCAGAGTATTGCAATTTGGCAAGTTTTTATGTTGAGTGTAACGGAGCCTATGTTTTCATGATCAACCTAGAAGAGAGATGTTGACGGAAATCGCTAAATTCATTTGCGACGTATAACTATTGCTGATGAGCAATAAAATGGCCCTGTGAATGTATAATATGTGGCTTTCAACTTATCCGTGGAACTATTAGAAGTGGTTTGTAATATGGCTACGCGGTCTATATGTGATGTTCAGTTGAAACCCACGTGACCTATCTAGCAAAATCAATAGCGAATGTTGCGAGTTTCGAATACGTCATCCATGTAACATTCTGTTATTTTGGGGCCATTTTCTGCGCAGCCTGATTTGAAAGAGCTCTAATTGATAAGTCCTTCATTTAACCTGTTTGGCAAGCTTTACAAAGCAGAAAAGAATCACCTACCTAATCACCTAGAAATATTTTGAGATAGATCCACCGATTGATCGCTTGATTTGTCGGTTGGTAGGCTTGTCATGCATCAGTTTGGAAAGGAAACAGCATTTTCATTGCTAAATTTAATTAAAACATCTTATTTGAGATGGCTAAGATCAAAGTGTAGTATCTGTTCCGATGGATACTGCACGCCTGTCCTGTGCAGTTCTAGGAGGTCCACCCTCCCAGGCTTCGCCTCCCCTCTTTGGGGAGGAGTAAGTTTATTGCTTACTGTCTGAGGCGCCCCTACCGGGGAATGCCGACGGGGCTGCCCAGGCAATTTTTAAATGGCCAGAGTGCTCACCTCTCGAGCGCTGGCTTTTAACCCCACTTGCTCGACCCGATTTTGGGTCACATCTTACTTGTGGGAGTAAGATAAAACTGGCCTTGTGCCTAACTCCGCGAGGAGTAAATAAACATCTTATTTGAGATGCGTCCAGGTTTGAAATAAATATTTTCGTTGGTCTGTCACGCTTAATCATGTTTCGATTTTTTTTCAGATACATACATGGCCTCCATTCAGTTTTGAGAGACAATGGATACCCCATGTAAGGGTCGCTGCGCGTGTAATTGTGAAGCAAGGGTTACGCAATCACAGGCGCACTTCTCTTGAGTCAGCACTGTTTGATTCCAGTGGCCAAGAGAAATCCAGGACGACTAGAAAAAATGCCGAGATTAGCACCCGGTATTCCCAAATAGTCACCCATCTGGTACTGACTAAGTTCAACGTCGCTTAACTTTGATGATCTAACGAGAACCGGTGGGTCAACGTGATTATGCTGTACAATATATATTTTTGGATAATGATCGATATTTTCTATTATTTGGATTTTTATGACTACTATTCTGCTCTTGAATGTTATTCTAACAATGTTTCGGCCGATGTAATCTCTGACTTTCTTCGGGTGCATTTCGTGGAATTGGCAAGTTTAATGTTGAACCCGGGAATCAATATGAAATTTCAAACCGAGCCCGTGAACATGTGACACCTGGCGCAACGAATGAAGGTGTTAAATAAAAATCAATTCTAAATGACAGTCTTCTAGAGGCTGAAGGTTCAATCCTTACTATAAGCGAAACTAACTAAGAATAACATTTTAAAATCATACTTACTAATGTCTTCTATACGGTCATGGCTGACGAAATGAGAACAATCTACCCCGTAGATTTAATAAAAGGTTCAGTTCGAACTTTCGTATAGATTTCCGAGTTCGGCACAAAGATTCCCGAGTTTGACAACATACACATAGAGAAGATCGGTCAAACGTTGATAGAATATCAACCAAGATGAGAATAGTAGTCCGAATAATAAAAATGTTGCGCTTAAGTTTGAAATAGCATTTTCGTTCGTCTGTCACGCTTAAGAGATTGAAATAGCATTTTACTTCGTCTGTCACGCTTAAGAGATTGAAATAGCATTTTACTTCGTCTGTCACGCTTAAGAGATTGAAATAGCATTTTCGTTCGTCTGTCACGCTTAAGAGATTGAAATAGCATTTTTGTCGCTAAATGGATTGAATGGACGCAGCTTAAGATCAGTTCTTACTCGCTCTCTCTCTCTTTCTCTCTCTCTTTCTCTCTCTCTCTCTCTCTCTCTTTCTCTCTCTCTCTCTCTTTCTCTCTCTCTCTCTTTCTCTCTCTCTCTCTTTCTCTCTTTCTCTGTCTCCCTCTCTTCATTTCTCTCTTTTTATCGCTATTGCAGGAAAATCAGAACAGTGATCGATATCAATCAGTCATCACTAGACATCCTTGTTGTTTGGAAAAGCCAACCACCATGTTTCCCCGATCGATAAGACATTTAAATCCTTCTCCGCAACCCTTTTCCGCTAATGTGTCCTACGCCCTCTCCCGTGTCCGATGTGTGGGGGATGAATGCATTGATTGTCTTGGCGAATGTAAACAATAGTGACCTCAAAATGTACAGAAATACGCCACAAGGAAACAATAAACGCAAAAAGGGTTTCGCTGTCAGTAATTGATTGATTAATTAATCGATAATTGGTGACTAGCAGAACAAGCAAACAGAACGATTGGCGATTGAACATGAATTAAGTAAGCGTTAATTTGTTGCGCCCCCTTCTTTCTCTCTCTTGCTCTTTATTCCCTCCTTGCTTTATCGCGCGCTCAAATCTACTTAATGCTGAAATACAATATCAAACAATGGTTATACACGAGATAAAGGGGTTATGCCTGCTAATATTTACTGACCCTCAGCACGGGTGTAACAAGATCAGTCACGGGTGTAACAAGATCAATCTAATGTGACAGACACAGAGTCTTTCGACGGTCAGAGGTTTTTTAAACCTACTCCGTCTCTTCACCATCTCCATATTGGATTAGTTCCAAAATAATTAAAGTGAAGTATTACTTTTTTTTTACTTAAAAAGAGATGAATCTAAAAATATTTTATTAAATAAAGGTTAATGTGGAGCGGACTTACGTAATAGAGAAGTCCTCAAATTATACTAGGAAAAGTCTAAACCTGGTGACACAATAATCTAAACTTATTTTACAAAGACCACGTGTTTCATATGAATGTAAGCATTGACTGGTTCGTCTGTCGTCACACGAATTAAAAAATAAACCATTTTAATGTGGGTGGCGCCACGAATCTCTACGGGTGTCCATAATATAACTATATTTTCAATTTTGTTAAGTGCAAACATTTTTCATTTGGGATTTCTTATTTTAGAGCTCAGCTGTAAAAGCGATTATTATTAGTTTTTTTCTTAAATGCTAAATACCGTGTCCAATGGAAATGAATGAACACACGAGAATCTGAAGAGAGGGGGGGTCAATTTGTCGGCTCAACATAACAACTGATAAAGAAATGCTAGTCATCAAAAAATCTTCCAATGATGACTTAAGAGAACGCCATTTTAGATGGCTTACAAAAATCACATAATTGCGTTAATAAATTATTAGGGGTAACCACAATAGTTTGCGCTTCATAACTTCAGAAACGTAATTCAATTTTCAAACGTGTTTCTCGAATTTTTGTTTTAATAGAAGATAATATTTGTCTATAAATAAAAACAGTACTAATTGAAACTTACGGTTTTACTCTTTTCAAGAATCGTGAAAATAAAGAATATGTATTTGAAAGATGTATCCATTTAATCAGCGCGATTTACACGCTTAAGCTTGACAAACAAACGAAAATGTTTTTTCAACCGCTCTGTGACAAACAAGCAAGCAGAAAAACAAGCAAGCAAGCAGAAAAACAAGCAAGCAAGCAATATCCACGATGTTTTACTAGTATATAAATTATCATAATCTATTTCCTACAAATGTTTGCAATTATGAATTACTGGGTAGAGTTAGAGACAAGGTCAGTTGTTCTATGCAAGGGATATTCAGATATCCAAAAGATATTCTCAGATATCCAAAAGATATTCTCAGATATCCAAAAGATATTCTATGATATCCAAAAGATATTTTCGGATATCCAAAAGATATTCTCAGATATCCAAAAGATATTCTCAGATATCCAAATGATATTCTCAGATATCCAAAAGATATTTTCAGATATCCAAAAGATATTCTCAGATATCCAAAAGATATTCAGATATTCAAAAGATATTCTCAGATTTCCAAAAGATATTCTCAGATATCCAAAAGATATTCTCAGATATCCAAAAGATATTCTCAGATATCCAAAAGATATTCTATGATATCCAAAAGATACTCTTAGATATCCAAAAGATATTCTTAGATATCCAAAAGATATTCTCAGATATCCAAAAGATATTCAGATATCTAAAAGATATTCTCAGATATCCAAATGATATTCTCAGATATCCAAAAGATATTCTCAGATATCCAAAAGATATTCTCAGATATCCAAAAGATATTCTATGATATCCAAAAGATATTTTCAGATATCCAAAAGATATTTTCAGATATCCAAAAGATATTCTCAGATATCCAAAAGATATTCAGATATCTAAAAGATATTCTCAGATATCCAAAAGATATTCTCAGATATCCAAATGATATTCTTAGATATCCAAAAGATATTCTCAGATATCCAAAAGATATTCTCAGATATCCAAATGATATTCTCAGATATCCAAAAGATATTCTCAGATATCTAAAAGATATTCTCAGATATCCAAAAGATATTCTCAGATATCCAAAAGATATTCTCAGATTTCCAAAAGATATTCTCAGATATCCAAATGATATTCTCAGATATCTAAAAGATATTCTCAGATATCCAAAAAATATTCTCAGATATCCAAAAGATATTCAGATATCCAAAAGATATTCAGATATCCAAAAAAGAAACTCTGCATGGGAAGAAAAATTAAAAATATCTCAGTCAAGTAGAAATACTCTTCCTCCGACCAAGAAAAAAACTGATAATACACTTTTTTCCAAGACTAAAGGCAGTATACGTGGCATTTTTAAAACACTCGGCATTGACTCACGAAATTTATCATTTGTTTTTATTCTATCTGTTCCAAATGTTTCTCTAATGAGTTGAAAGAAGGAAAAATTAATTTATTCCGTTGTATGGCGCCATGTCACAGTGAACACCTCTGCTAATGACATTCACACAAAAACGATGCTTTCCTGGATGACTTTAAAAGCTTGTTTCTGCGAGAGCTAGATGTGCCGAAGTTTAAAAAGTAAACACAGTTAAATGATTAAATACACTGCTATTCAAATAAATGTTCAGTACACATCAGAATAAAGTTTGTGTTTGTGTATTTATAACACAGATTAATAAAAATGTTACTTCTAATTATACATATGTTTAAGTCTTAAGCCCCTTTTGTATTTCCTTAGGACGAGGGCGAATTTAAACACAAGGTCAGTGTTTAATGTGGGGAATAAAATGCTCCTCAAATCGAGCACTCGATTAAGAAAAAAATGCTTAGTTTAGAATGACCTCTGCTTCACTATCCTAGGGCAGAAAAGATGAAGTGTATTATCAGAACAGATTCTACACATTGCTCCTTGCAAAACGGTCAAGGAAAGTTCAGTTAAACAATCAGATTTTTCAAAAATAATCAATAAAAATATCCTATAAAGAAAAAACAATATTTAATAACGCAAAAGTTTATGATACATTAATTGAATCGTTTATTAATATTTCGTAACGTAACCGTATTTAAATGTTTAGAATAGTCCTATGAATTTCCTAATCAGGTTGTGATCTAGAGATTGACTTGGCTATGATTTTTTAAGCTTTGAAGTATGTTTAGGATCGCTGTCTTGTTGAAAACCCCAACATGGTTTCAATCCCAGTGAATGTGCACACTGACGTTAATTTAACTTCAAAATATCTATATAATATGCCCCGTTCATCTAAAACAGTGATTCATCAGTAAATATGATCTTGTTTCAGTGAACAGACAACATTATATCTGCAAAAGTGCCTGCGTCGAAAGTCTATTGTAAAGAAGGTATTGCGCAATAGGGCAGGTCGATTTTGGAATCGTGATGATGCGATGCCAATGATAGTTGGGGTTTGGCATAGTAAATAACGATACAAAATATTTTTTCCCAAATCGTTACCGTTAAGTGAGGAAACCACTTTAAAGGTTGGAAATTAGCGTTTTCGCATGTGTTTTCGGTGATCAGTGAAATATTTCCCGCCGTAAAAACATTCCGTACCGTTGGAGAAATAAACATGTGTAAATATCATTTAATAAAGATTTTGTCAACTAAATTATTTACATTATTCTCAATAAATCAAATAAAAATAAATAAGGATCATAAATAATGAAAAATATTCACTTGTAAAGGCAAAATTGAGATTAAATATACAGTGTTTAGTAAACACAGTATTTTACTATTTACGTAAGTGACCGATAAAAGATTGCTTCATTTTTTGTCTCTCGTGGAATTCAGGATTTGTGATTTTTCAGTAGAAAACAAATTAGACTAATTTTAATTATCAATAAAACACCATTAAACCGAAAAATGCCTCCATTTTAATGATGAAATAAAATAAATATAATGTTTTTATTAATAGTGACGCTGGAACTTTCTTTTGGGGGTATTATTTAAATTTTCACCGTTTTAAATGCATACTTTGTTATTGTATATCGAATGCATGAAATATTAACCACTGTTGGATTTTAATTGTAAAAATAATTAGTAATTTTGTATTTTTATGTAAGAAACTTAATTATTTGACATAGAAAGAAAAAAAGCTTGTTTAATCTACATAATTTTATATTTTAAGTGTATCTGGCGTTTCAAACGCGTTTGTTTTTCTCCGTCGAAGAAAGATTTCCATTTTTAGGTAAGTAATTTATTTTCGTTCTATTTTTTTTTTCGTGTTTCAAATTAAATTTTATCAATGAAGTTTGTATTAAAATACCATAATGTTTCAGTTTTGTATTAGAAAAAACTAATTTTTGGTGCATTTAAAGTTATTACCCATCATTTATTTTTCTATTTTAAGGACCATTTTTTTCTGTGTAAAATTACCGATTATGTCGCTAGAGTAATCCGTTTTTTTTTAACGCAATATTTTAGATTTTTATTTTTTGTGTAGTTGTCATGAATTGTGTGATCATTTTACATTAAATGTATTTGGGAAAGTGATCCCTCACTCTAAAATCTAAATTATTGGGTAAAAAAATAAGGATTTTATCATAACTCAAACAGTATTGAGTCTGTTTAAATAATCCTGTCATTTTAAGCCACACTTTTAGATGCAGCCTAACCCGAACTCCAACAGACTATCACTAAAGCTAACCAAAACTCCTTACCATAATTGTCAGCCATTTTGTTAAATATGAAACTAGAAGATATAAATCAAACTGTTTTAGACTTATTCATTTATTTTCTTTTTTTTTTCAGATAAAAATGTCTGTAAAAGGACGTTCTGTTTTAACTCGCAGTAAGAGTTCCAAAAGATTTGCTGGTCCACCTTGTCCTTTGGATAAAACGGAACTCCCAACTTTACGACAAGTTATCCAGTTGAAAATACCTATCCCCACTTTTCAAATAATGATATTTCCAAATTGATCGCAAAGGAAATAATCAATATTTGGCAAGCAGTGAACCCACAATTGCCTTTGTTAAGGGAATATTATATAGGGCAGAGGGTGAATGTATTTTGCTTCAAGAGGGCCAAACTGATTAACAGGAAAACTCTTACTGCACCCAAAGTGAAAATAATTAAGGAACAGCTGGATACATTATTTGATATTTCTTCATGTTGCTGCAAACTGCCTGTCTTAAGATGTGATGACTTTGCTGTAAAGTGCAATACAGAAAATTGCCAAACAAGGCATATCATCTGCACTTGTCCTCCTAACAAGAAGGTAATATTAATTCTATGGTTGTTTGAATTTTTTAAATTGAACTAATCCATGTCCCAATTTTCAATATTGAAATTAATTGGAAAATATGAATTAACTTCTGATAATCTTTCTTTTTCTAGTGAATAATATTGTGATATTTTCCTTAATATTTGTCATGTATGCTAGATATGTTATTAAACACATAAACATTTTGACATTTCAGGTTCCCATTGAAGAGAGAGAATATTTAAAAGATCAGAGAGAGAAAACAGGACCAAAAGGCAGTTTCCAACTGTGACCTATTGACAAAAATGCTGTCAAAAAATACAAAAAAGATTCAGCTGAAGCAGATAGATTAGACAGGCAAATTGGAAGACAGCAACAAGATTCTTCACATGTTGCTTCCTCTACATCAGAAATCTTTTCACAGACATCTTCCTATGAAGAAACAACCGATGACAGTTTTGAGTCAGGGAGACAGTCCAAGGGACCTTACAGTCTTTTAAAAGTCCCGAGATATTCTATGGAACTGATTAGAGGTGATATATCTTCTAACCTTGGGGCTTGCCTTGTTAATGCCTTTCTATTAGACTTACAACACATGGGCCTTCTTCATCCAACCATTGATTTAAAAGACATTATTATAGATAAATCAAAAATAGATAGAGAAAAGGCAAGAGTGAAAGTAACCAGCCATCAAAAACATGTCCAGGAATATGAACATCTTATATGCATTGGAGTTGATTGCAGAGTTGATAAGGACACTTTGTATTACAAGGAAGTTACAGGGGAAAATGGTGAAAAAATGATTAAGAAAAGCAAGGGACCAGAGCGCCACTTAACATTTACCAGAGAGATAGGAACTGCAAGTAAATATCTCGCTCATAGAGTGATACCCAACATTGGTGCAACTGGTGTTCTTCTAGCAGAGGATGTTGCTGCTGTTCTAGAAGAGTACAACAGTGTAAATACTATTAAGGCAATTCTGATGGACAATACCAGTACAAACACTGGTTGTGAAACCGGGATGGTTACACCTTTGGAGAAAAACTTAAAAGAAAGTTACATACCATTGACTGTTCACTTCATCAAAATGAACTGCCATTTAGAGCCATCTTTAAGTTAATTGATGGAACTACAAGAAGCCCTACCACTTTCACTGGTCCTTTAGGGAAACTTTGTGGAACTAATTACCAGGATTTGCCCCAGGTAGCATTTCATAGTATTAGTGGTCCTCTGTATAATTTATATCTTACTGCAGAGGTAATGAATGATTTAAGTGGTGACCAGCGGCAAGAAGCAAGGCACAAGCACATTATAACCAAAACATTGTGTCACCAAATAAGACCTTCATTTACTTCGAAGGGAAACTACAGGGAACAATTTAGTTCTATTATAACATAATTTGGTAAACTTACAGTATTGTCCTGACAACAAAAATTGCATAAGCTAAAACAAAAATAACTTCAATGCAAAACAAATTTAAATAAATATATCGAATCGCATACTTTAAAAAGCGAAATTAACGGTATCAAAACTAATTATTATTTATCGTAGCTAGAAAAGAGTCAGCAGTTAAAACAAGAACATGGCGCGACATTTCGTGACAGTCTCAATCCAATATGGTAGTATTTTCAAAATCGTTTACACTTCAGGTGAAAGACAAAAATGTATGAAATTAAATTCGGTTTTCACATGCTTAAACTATGCAGGTTTGTAGAGAATTTCATTGTGATGCGTTTTCATATAAGGTAAGCGTTGTTTTATTTTTTTATTTAGAAGTTATGGCCTGAGGACTACACTGTAAGCTTACCCATAATTTTATATGGTGCAGTAGGTTTTAGCACATTGTTCAATGAACAATTCAAATTTAAAACATTTGTTCCTATAATCTGTTTCCAGTAGTATTATTGTATAATACACTTTTATTTATATATTTTTAAAAGTAATTATGACCAAAAATGTAAAAGTGATTAGCCTTTTTTGTAATTATGTACAATTTCTACAGTTCTCATTTATTGAATACAGTTAAAAAAATGACATATTTTACTAGTGGTGATTCATACTTAGAATTCTGGTTTGAATATATTTTCTATTCATTGTATCTAACAAAAAATATAAATTTTATCTGGATTTATTAGTGAAATAGTAAAATTTTGAAGTCAATTGTCAACAAAATCCTGCGGAAATTAGGTATTTCTGAACATTTTCGTACCCGATCTTTAAAACTAAATGCTCAGTTAAGTTTTAAAGTTAGGAATCTAATTTTTGGTATCAGTTCTCACAACACCAAACCCAGGCTTTCGCCACCGTAGCAGCGTTGATTTTCTAAAAAAAGTGGAAAATCGACCTGCCCTATTGCGCAATGACGACAACACTTCTAATGAACCTGCACTACTTTACTCTAATGAAAAATGGAAGACCAGGACTATTGGAAAAATTACCGAAATAAGCAGGAAAAGACTATTGTTATTACGAAGTTTTCCTCCTCATAAAGTAATTGCACAATTGAGAATCTAGTCTACCTTACAATGCAATACATAGCAGGATAAAGTATATGTAGACCCATACCTTTCCCAAAGGTATAAGTAAAATTAATGCAGTAGTCCTGAGAAAACACAAACTGGGATGTTTAACATGCAGTCCAGGCTTTTAACGACATCACATTCGCTATTATTACAACTTTTAAAATATTGAGCAAATGTTATAACAACTTTTCAAATATTGAGCATCTTCAGAGTCAATACATATTATATATTGAATTTACTACTTATTCGTGCTTACACTTGCAACTTCTTTAATATCATTTAAAAAAAAGAGAGAAAAAATAGAATAAAATCCAAACAGCCTACAACAATTTGACCTAAATAAAATGTGTTCAGAACTAATCAATATTCAATTTCAAAGTATTATGCTTTTGTTGACGGTGTATCATTATGTAGTGATTTCATGCAAATAAGTATTATTTTAATTTTTTTTAAGTGGATGCGTTAAAATGTTGAAAGCAAGTGCCATGCTCCATACATCAACACTTAGAAAATAGACTGGCTTATTTGAGTATAATTGAACATTTCAGCCTTCTTTATACCGGCTTTCTAGTGTGTGTGTTTTTCCAGTTCATTGGTTGGTAGCTCTACTGGTTAGGATTGAACACTGGCTACAAAATTCAATATCCCGTTGCGGGCATGATGCATGGATTCTGAAGATTGGGAACATAATCTCTGCCAACTCAACCAAAACTTATGTTACCACATATGCAAGTGAGAATCTTACAAAGGAGAACCTACAAATTATGGATCAAGCTATGTTAAAAGAAGCCGTATCAGTTCTTAAGCAAGCTAAGGAGCTTTCTGTCCAGGTAACGTATGCTGGGGTACAAGCAGCTAAGCTGCCCCAGCTTCATCCGAAAATGATTCAGAAAATTCGGAAAAAGCGTCCCACTCTCGCAATTGTAATGATTAAAAACGGGGTAGGAGTGAGACACTTCAACTTACCAGCAGACAGTGACAGCCTTTTCATACACTTCTACACTTCTCGCAGCCGTAATGATTACACGGTTAGTTGGAGGGAATAAAATTATATTTCGTATGTGTATATGTCTATATATTTTACGTACACAATTAACTCCTAAACTAATTGACTGATTATTATGAATTTTTGAACACAACTGCTAGACGTAAGGAGTCACAATGTGGACTCTACTTAGTTCAGTTTTCTTTTATCCTAAGGGGCAAATACGAGTAAACACTTCATGAACATTCAGATACCTTCGATATTTTGCGAAATTTTGACAATAGCTATTAGAAATCACTTCATAAATATAGCCCAAATTTCAGTTTCGTTATAGATAGATAGATAGATAGAGAAAGAGATAGATAGATAGATAGATAGATAGATAGTCAGAGAAAGAGATAGATAGATAGATAGATAGATAGATAGATAGATAGATAGATAGATAGATAGATAGATAGATAGATAGATATGAACGGAATATGATAGATAGATAGATAGATAGATAGATATGAACGGAATAGGATAGATAGATAGATAGATAGATAGATAGATAGATAGATAGATAGATAGATAGATAGATAGATAGAGAAGGTGTGTTTCATGTGCTCACACTATAAATCTCTTACATTCAGTACACATGTCGGATGGCCAAAACTCTCAGCTGCCGGGCTGTTGATCTACTTCTTGAACCAAACCTCTGCCGGAAGGCATGCACGTAAACAATTTACCGTTAGTTTTGAAGCCAATAATTCATTTTGAAAAGAATTGGCCGCTGATAATAATAATAATAAGAGAGCTGAGTGCTTCTTCCAATCGAACGGTGATTGTTTCGTCTCGGCCCAACGAGCACCGTCGATGAGGGGGGGGGGGGGTGGCATCGAAATAATTATAGCTGCGAACACCGACTGCACTTATTGTTAGTTGCCGGCCCAGGACAGTTAATGAAGATTTGCAGGAATTAATTGAAAAACGCATCGCCTCCCTTCCTCCTTCTCCCCCGCCCGACCATTGGCGAACGCACTGGTTCTAATTATTGGCCATTATTAATTAAAATGACCTTTTATCGACAAAGTCATTGCACATTGTAAACTTACGGACATTCTGTTTATTAGAATATGGTGGACAATCGATGATTTGATTACCTCTGTCTGATAAAAGATAGTAGACAATAGACAATTTGATTACTTGCATGTGTAGAGATTGTGTGTGTAGTCTTTGTAATGGTAGATATTAGAATATACGGGCCTTCCAAATTTTATTAATTCTTGTATTTCGACATATATACAGGGTGTCTAAAAAAATGTACTCACTCTTAGAATGACGAGAAAACCTTTATTTACCTTGGTGCGCGTTATCAGCTTTGTTTGAACAATAATGGTCATCAGTTTGAACATTTGCGAACATGATTCTTCAATTACATCTGTCTCATGTATTCGATGCTATTTCATTTCACTCTATGTTCATAAATAAAAGTTTTCTCGTCATTCTACGAGTGAGTACATTTTTTTGAGACACCCTGTATAAATTACAGAGAAAGGGGAAATAATAGTTCTTATAGAAATTAGAGTATTCGATATTTTTGCGCAGAGACAATACCAAAGCTTTTGGTAAGACTAGTCGAGGATATGCCCTTGACAATCAATTCGACGGAGGATGACCCTCTGAGGTAACAGTTGGGCCTTCTCCGTCGGTCTGAGGTATGGCCTCGTGCAGTCTTAGCTGGTGCACTCTTCTATGTTTTACCTTCTCACCTTAGGAAAGGGTTCGCTTATTGTTAATTGCCTGTAGCGTCTCGATGGAGAAATTCATACGTAAGCTATTTTGTGGGCCAGAGTTCATTGCCTCGGGTGCGCTGGCTGTCCTATCCTCTACTTTTCGGCCTTGTTCCACATCTTCATGCGGTGAGAGAAAGTAATGCTCAATATTTTTAATGGAGCAACAATTATCTATGTATCAAGAGCAGCAATTTCAATAGCCTCTACACATTTAATTAACATTAGTATCTCTCTCCCTCTCTCTCTCTCTCTTTCTCTCTCTCTCCCCCTCTCTCTCTCCCTCTCTCTCTCTCTCTCTCTCTATATATATATATATATATATATATATATATATATATGTGTATATATATTTAAATTAAATATTTAAGTGTTTTATACCTCCAGATGACGTAATTTCGGGCTTTCCGCCCTCATCAGTGCAGGAGCTGGTGGTTTTAGGCGGTCGCATGGGCAGGTAGGCAGTTCATAGATTCAGCCAAAAATTACGAAGCCTACGCTCAGACTTACACGGCCACAAAAACTCATCACAGATAGTAATTGAAATTAAGATAGACTTACCCAGGAATCGGGGTTAAGCGTCATGAAGTCAACAGTGTTTTACCCGCATGGGAAACTTTGCTTTGTGGAAAGGTGACAACTATATTGTAATTTAAAACAGGGCTCTGTAGTTAAAACTATATATATATATATATATATATATATATATATATATAATATATATATATATATATATATGCATTGTTACGACCCGGACAAAAGCGATATCATGTGGTATTATTGTTTAAACGTGATACAAAATACTCATAGTTTTGCCGGAAAGCGTTGGCTCAAAAAAAGAAAATCTCAGATTCTAAAAGGATACATGTAACAAGGGGACAACACAGGGACAAGAGGATTATAAAGAATAGACTGACACAAAGCAATGATCAAAAAACGAACAAATAAATTTATCGCAGAAACGAGAAATAACAAAAATAATAAACAGTCCAATGCAAAGTAAAAATACTATAATATATCTTCCAGTGAATTTAAACAATAATAGCGTCACTTATCTCTTCAATTGTCTGGTTCTCTTCATGATTTTTTTTCTTTTCTTATGATATTTTTTCATCGTGCTACCGAATATTACACCCTGCCCTCTCCTATCGAGAATCCGTAGTTAACCATTAAATCGCTTTTTTTTTTTGTTTTCTCTCAATATCTATATCCTCTTCGAGATCGCACGAACGATATTATTTCCACGATACTCTCGATCAAGTTCCGCGACTTTCTAGGTCTTACCGATCCTACATTTTGCCATTTCCTCTTCGCTTTTTCTTATTTTTTCTTTTACCCCATCAGATCATTCGATCGTTTTATATTCTTCTTAGACTAAATTTGTCAGTGATGAAGAAAAAAGAAAGCGAACAACCGGCCGCTATGTATCGAAGATGCGCCTCCTTATTACTCTCTCCTATCTCTCTCCATCTATGTTATGCGCACACACGTCCACAATAAGGTACGGAGAAAGAAAGATAGTTAGACTAACATACTGACAGTCGTCCCACCCTCCTCCTCCCATGCTAGAGTAAGCTGGATGACACACTCGTGCGCGTTTGTTTTTATTTTCTATCTTTAACATTTTATTTCTTAGTTTTTTGTTGTTGTTTTTTGTAGTTTCTCTTCTTTCTTTGAATTAGCATACAAGTATGCATTTAGCATGGCACAGTATGTATATAACTTCCATTCAAGATCAGTCTCATTCCTTGTCTGAATTTCTTTGGTATATCTATTTCTCATACACGTAACTTATGAAGATTTTTATCTTTAATTCGTGAGAATGCATTTTAATTAAACCAAGTGATTTCCGTAGGTTATTGGAATCTATAAAGCTAAAATTAGATGCTATTACTATGGCAAATGGTAAACTTAATATACTCATCGATAATGTTTAGCTTTCTTATTGAAAATAATTCATAGGTAAAAAATATGAAACTTCCCCTTCACTCATCAGTGCACATTATTTTTGCGTTCCATCAATATTGAAAAAAGGGACACTTTTTCAATGTATTTTAGTTTAAATAAATAAGTTTAATTACACACAAAACACATACACACACACATATATATATATATATATATATATATATATATATATATATATATATATATATATATATATATATACATATACATTAAGATAATAAAATCTAAACCTTTTTTTAAATTAACATAGAAATTCCATCGCTAATAATAATAATAATAATAATAATAATAATAATAATAATAATAATAATAATAAGTACAGAGAGTGCAACCCAAATCCCAGAGAAGACCAATTGTCCTTACCAGCGAGAAATCAATGGTAGAAGACTGTTGCGATACCGCATCGTTAACAAAAAGAGGTGAAGAACACTGGAAGTCTGGGGAGACTTGTTGTCACTCAGACTCCAGGAAATACCACTGGTTGTTGTCGGTGAGTAATCACTGACGATGATCTGTGTGAGATCTCCTAGTGAGTACAAATAATAATAATAATAATAATAATAAGACTAGAAAATTAATGACTATGCACAATGCACTACATCACAAAGACGATACAGACAGACTCTACGTGAAGAGAAACGAAGGGAGAAGAGGACTGGTAAGTATAGAAGACTGTGTGGACGACACTAAAAAAGAGCTGGAGAAATACATAAACCAGAACACAGAAAGGCTAATGACCACAGAAAGAGATACTGTCCCAACGAAGAACGCAGGAAACATCGAAACTGGACACAAACATACAAGAAAAGAAAAATGGGAAGAAAAACAACTTCATGGACGCTTCATAAGACTCACAAGAGAAGAAACCAACGCAAATAGCTGGACATGGCTAAGAAAAGGAAACTTGAACAGAGAAACCGAATCTTTACTGATGGCTGCACAGAACAATGCGATTAGGACAAACTACATTAAAGCTAAAATAGATAAAACCCAGGAAAACAATAAATGCAGACTGTGTGGACAAAGAGACGAAACAATAAATCATATAATAAGTGAATGTAGCAAACTTGCTCAAAAAGAATACAAGAACAGACATGACTGTGTTTGGAAAGTAATGCACTGAGAACTGTGCAAACAATTGAATTTCGAATATGCAGACAAATGGTACAAACATAAACCAGAAACTATACTAGAAAACGAAAAACACAAACTCCTATGGGATATAGATATGCAAACAGATAAACTCATACAAGCAAGGCGACCTGATGTTATTATAATAGACAAAAACGAAACAACTTGTAAAATCGTAGACTTCGCCGTTCCAGCAGACCACAGAGTGAAGATCAAAGACACAGAAAAACGAAGTAAATACACAGAACTAGCCAGAGAACTGAAAGGAATATGGAGCATGAAGAAAGTTAGTATAATACCAATAATCTTAAGAGCACTAGGAACAATCCCCCCAAAAAACCTGGAGAAAAGACTGGGAGAAATTGAAATCAAAGGAACCATCGAAACCATACTAAGAACGGCAATGATCAAAAACAGCTGCAATCTTATGGAAAATCCTCGAATGCGGAAACTAACACACATGAGCTACAAAGGCTAACCAGTCACCAGAATTTACAACAGGGAGAAAACAAAACCACACGAAGAACACCACAACAAGAACCAAAGAACAGAAACTGCAAGAAACAGCACTTCATAATCCCTCCCCCCAATAAATTACACCGGCCTCAGCTATCACTACACAAAAATGAATCAAAGAAACAGAAATCACAAGAAACACTATAAGCTCTTCCCTCTCCCCCCCTCCAAAAAAAATAAAAATAATTAAAAATAATTTTTTTTAAGTAAGGAAAGAGAAAAGGAAAAAATTAAGGAATTTTTTTTTTAATTATTTCATTTATATATATATATATATATATATATATATATATATATATATATATATATATATATATATATATATATATAAATGTTTTAAATGGTGCCGGCCTAGGCTGACACCAGACAACATATTTGTAGAGGGTCGAGGAGGATGAGAAGAACGAGGAGGGACAGCACAACCAGACCATCACTAGAAAAATGCAGAGAATGCTGGGACCTTGGGGAGGCTTATTGCCAACCAATTGTCCTTACCAGTGAGAAATCAATGGTAAAGGACTGTTGCGATACCGCATCGTTATCGAAAAGAGGTGAAGAATACTGGAAATCTTGGGAGGCATGTTGTCACTCAGACTCCAGGAAATACCACTGGTTGTTGTCGGTGAGCAATCACTGACGATGATCTGTGTGAGAACTCCTAGTGAGTACAAATGATAATAATAATAATAATCTGAGAAAACTTGTTGTCACTTTGACTCCAGGGAACTACACTTGTTATTGTCAGTAGGCAATCACTAATACTGATTTCCTAAGAAGGAAATGATGATGATGATGATGATGATGATTGTTTTCAGTGAGCAATCACTGATGATGACTTGTTATAACTCCTAGTGAATACAAATAATGATAAGAATAAGAATAGCTACATTGGTTTTACCAATACTACCCTATCCCGCAGACTCATCATGCACTTTGTAAACTATACCTCAATTTAAAAAATATAAAAACATAACTATCCCTTTTCTGATTTAAGACAAATGTTAGTTAACACGAAAATGATACATTTGAAAACTGAAACTTACAATAAACAACAGTACGTATGAAACTAATAATAAAATTTAAAAATGCTTAACCTAATACAATCATCCTGTGTTGCTAAGTCTAGGGTTCTGGATTTTAAAGATTTCTTCTCGTACGTTACCAGTTTGTTCTTTCGGCATCTAACTGACTTGAGATGAGCGTTTTCGGCTGCTTTTTGAAAATCTTTTTTTCATCATTTTTGTTCATCTGTTTCTGTCACACGAGAAAAATTCGACGAAGAATTGTAAGTGCTAGTTATACATAAGAAACACTTTTTTTTGATTAAACACAAAATATAATTATTAGAAAAGTTGAAAAAATAAAATAATATAAAATCAAGCTGAAAAATAATCTCATGTTTAACAATCATTGCATATATATGTATAAATATATACATATATACATATATATATATGCATATACATACACATATATATATATACATATATATGTATATACATACACACACACACACACATATATATATATATATATATATATATATATATATATATATATATATATATATATATATATATATATATATATATATATATATCATTCAATGCTTATAAAAAAGAACGACCAATATTTAAAATAAAATACCAGCGTACTCGGCACTTCCGTTCTACTCAGAACCGCGAATTACAAACCAGCGGACAATACGTCGTATCAACACAATGACGTCTTATCGATAAACAAAACTAAAAGTGTGTCTATTTTATAAAAAAAAGAGAAAAAAAAATCTCTGAAGATAGGGAATGTCTCCAAAATTAATAACATAAAATTAAGAAAAAGAAATAAATAAATTTGTCTTGCATTGTAAAGGGCTTTTATTGTCATGTTGTAATACTTATCATTCAATGCTTATAAAAAAAAGAACGACCAATATTTAATATATATATATATATATATATATATATATATATATATATATATATATATATATATATATATATATATATATTGTAAGTTATGGAAATATATTTATGGCAATTAAGATAAACAGAGGCTCCCGCGTTTCATCTCCGGTGGTATCTTAAGGCTAAAATGCATGGAGTTTTGCCGGGTGTTTTTAGATACACGGCTAGCTAGTTAACCAATCAGATTAATTGTTGTTTGATACATAAAAAATTATATCTCATTATAAAATTTTATGTGGACACATGAAATAGTAATATATATATATATATATATATATATATATATATATATATATATATATTATTTTATATATCCATATAAAGTGTTATAAGAAGATATAATCTTTTATGTATCAATTTTCAGTATTTACTTCAACAGTGTTCAAAACGTGAGTAGAGCTAGGTGGTTAGTTATGAAAATATATTTATGGCGATGAAGCTACAAAGAGGCTTCCGCGTTTCATCGCCGTAGGGAATCGTCAGGCTAAAAAGCATGGAGTTTGTTTTGCTTTGAGTTTTTATATATACACGTGGTATTTCGTCTAGCTAGTTAACTAATCAAATTGTTTGTTATTCTCTTAGCCAATCGTTGGGGTTCTCACAAACAAAGGTACGGTTAATTTTACTTCCTATTTCCTATTCTATTGTTCTGTTTTCTATAGGATTGTCGAAATAATGAGTGACCTTACTATCTATCTATCTCTCTCTTTCTCTCTCTCTCTCTCTCATATATATATATATATATATGTATATATATATATATATATATATATATATATATATATATATATATATATATATATATATATATATATATATGACAAATAAGTGGGTGAAATATATCGACGGTATGAGCTGAAGTTAGAATAGAGAAAACCTGAAACTCAAAAAATATATATTTTAGAATTTAGAATGGGGTATCGCTTTCGCATATAGATTAAACGTAAAATGATCACCCATTTTGCTACCAAATAGCGTTTTTTTAACATTAACATTTTAACTAAGTTCACCCCAAACAAGGCAGGCCGCCACTGTAGACGTAAGGGGCTACTGAGAATTAGGGTAAAAAGTTTGGGTGACATTCTAAGTTTGGAGCTGTGCAGTCTGTTTACATTAGTTTTAAACGTCTGCATGTCGGTACAGTCGTGGAAACAGTGAGCAGGGAGGGAATTCAAGAGGCTGACAGCATGAGGAAAGAAGCTATTGGAGCAGAAGACATCCACAGTGAATGGATAGGACTTAGCTGATTGTCAGGTTGGTCGAGTGTATTTACGTCAAGGAGGCACTAGTGTAGCCAGTTCATCGGAGCAACATTGAAGAATTTTGTAAAACAAGCACAAGGGTGCAACATTGCGGCGATGGGACAGGGGCTGGAGCGTGGTGGATAGTGAGGGACCTATTAATTTGGCAACTTTTTTTTGGACTTTGTCTAAGAGGGAGAGACTAGTGGATGATGAAGCAACCCAGATGTGGCAACAATACTCCATGCATGTAGAGATACAGGATAATGTCAGGTGTGAGAAGTTTACTAGCACGGTAGAGAGAGGCTACCTTCTTTGCAGAAGCCTTGGCAGTGTCTTTAATGTATTTGTTTCAATTTATGTTACCTGTGAATGTTAGGCCAAGGAGTTTTTATATTGAACTCTAAGGTAGGGTGTTATTTGCTATTGAAATCGGTGGTTAAAGAGGTTTCTTGTAGTTACTGAAGGAAAGGAGCGTTGTCTTTGCGGCATTAAAAGTCACCAACAATTTATGGCCCAATCCACTACAGCCTGGAGGTCATTTTCTAAGGATTCAGCCATTGCCTCGGATATGTACACGTCCGTTTTGTCCACATGATGGGAGTAGAGCATGGTGTCCTCAGCAAACATACTTATCTCAGAATCGATATCATCAGGGAGGTCATTTATGAAAATCAATAACAATAAAGGTTCAAGGATGGATCCCTGGGGTACACCGGCATTTATGTCATGTTGCTTTGATAAACGGTCATCAAGGACAACCTGGATCTTTCTTTTAGTTAAGACTGATCTAATTACATTAAATATTTGTCCAGTAATACCATATGAGTGAATCTTTAGGAGAAGCCCTTTGTGCCAGACCTTGTCAAAGGCTTTTTTGAACGACATGTGATCATTTTAGTTCAGTCTTAGATGGAACCATGTTCTTGTGCATTTTTTGTAAGAGGGGTTCTGTTTCCCATGGAGTTAGTGGTAGGTTTAAGTGAGGCATTTTTAGATAGGGTGCTGCCATCCTGACTCATGGTTAGTGGTAGAGTAAACAGAGCACTTTTTTCGGAGGTGGAACTGCTCCTACCTTGCTTTAAGGTCAATGTTACAGTTTGGGGATTAGTTGGATGGCTGTCTCCAGCCGGACTTAGGACTAGTGGTAAAGTTAAGGGAGGGTTTTAAGGGATTGTAGCGACCAGGACATAAACTTAGTGGGAAAGCTTACCACAAACTTTTTATCCGGGTCGCAACATGAGTTTGTTTTTCATTTCTCCTCCAACAAAACACGCACAATTTATTACTAGTAACCATGCAAGGAAATGTGGTTATATCACCTTAAAATGCTATTAAGTTAGAAACTAGTCTACAAATGGGTGATACTTTTACGTTAAATGTATATGTAAATTTGAATCCAATTTTAAATTCTAAAATATTTTGTCTACCCAAATATGTGTGAACACATGTAATCGCTTAAGAAATTAGTTTCTTATAGGGGATAGATTTATTAAATGGATACTTATTAAGGTAGATGTAATTTTGACACACCTGTTGATGCTTCTCTTTTATCTATTGTATCTAAGATTTTAATAAACTCATGATAGGATATTTCTCTTTTGTGCCTTTTTACCTATATATCTACTTGTGTCATTGTTTCCATGTGCCATTTTTACCGCTCCCATTTTTACCTGTGCCATTTTTACCTATGGATATATATGTCTAGGTTGATTCTGTGACAGGGGTTCGAACCGTGCGACCGTCTGAGATTATCATCCCTACACTGATGAGAGCAAAAGCCTGAAACACTGGCGTATGTCGGTAAATATAATTTAATATTATTTACTTAAAATTAATATTGTTATAAGCCCCGTTAATAAGATTAAAGTTGAGCCCTGTTAAATGAAGTGAAAAATAAATATTCCGACAACGTTCGTAGAATCTTTAGTCAGTCTTTCTTTGATATGCCGCCCTTCGCATGAATAGAACTTACATTCCCTTTTTGAATGTGGTAATATTTCGTGGCCTAATGGTTATGGCGCTTGCTTGCAGAGTCTAAGTTGATTCTGTGGCGGGGAGTTGAACAGTGCGACCGTCTGAGATTATAATCCCTAAACTGATGAGAGGGAAAGCTTGATACGCTGGCGTATGTAAGTAAACATAATTTAATATCATTTACTTAAAACTTATATATATTTATATATATATATATATATAGATAGAGAGAGAGAGAGAGAGAGAAAGAGAGAGAGAGAGAGAGAGAGAGAAAGAGAGAGAGAGAGAGGGAAAGAGGGGAAGGAAGAGAGAGAGAGAGAAAAACAGAAGGCAAATATCTGGCATCATACTATATAGATAACACATTTTATGTGTGAAAGACGTTTTTCATTTCATAAGTTGCTTAATATATATCTCCGTTTTTATATATCTTTTCATTTTAGATGATAATTTAATTTTCAATATTTAGTTTATATTATTTTCGTCGTTATAAAAGCTCGTTCCACCCCCCTCACATTCTGATTGTGATTTTAATGCACACACCGCTACTTTCTATTTTCATAGAAATGTTTTCGACAGCGGATTTATGAATTTGATTTATAAAGTACATTAAACCCAATCTAATATACCAATAGAAATCAATTCCATGCTGTTTAGATGCCTTTTCATTCTTCACGTATCTTCTCTTCTTTCTCTCTTTTTCTCTTTCCGTTTTTCTCCTATCAAATAACGTTCATTATCTATTTGTAATTCTTTCTGCAGTCCACAAATATTTGTCTCTTGCCTTTTACAAATCGGAAGAAAATAAATATAATATATCGAAACATCAAATATAATGAATAAAGTCCTTTTCCACATGAAAATATTAGTACTTACACAGAATTTGAATCGAACTGGGTTATTTTGTTAACCCTAACCCTGAAGTAACACTTAACTAGCTTTAAACTAACCCTAAACTAACCCTGTAGTTCAGCAAAAGTTAGTTTGGTTCGGTTCAAATTCTGTAGAAGCAGTGAAAGCTTTTCAAGTGAGGTGATATAAACCTCACTTGAAAAGCTTTCACTGCTTCTATATATATGTGATGAAAATGGCGTAATGTAGTGTTTGCAGGCGCGGATTGTGTGGCTTGGGTTTCGAGTTCTCTCAAGGCTACTGTATCACTTTCACATACACTTAAGGAAGGTATAAATTCATATACCCTTCCTCTAGCTATGCATTAAATATTAGGGTAGACTAGACTATAACTCCCCGGTTGTGCAACTTATCTAGAAGAAGGAAAACTAAAAAATGACACAAGTCGTTTTCTGCTGATCTCGACATTAATTCCAGTCGCCATAACTTCTCGTTGCCACTCAACTCAAGCAAAAAGTTTCAGTTAGTGCTTGCGAAACCCTGGTTACACTATAGACTCTTTCTTCGGGCATCTTTAAAGGAGTACCCATTGTCTCTCGCGACTAAAAGAAGGCCAACACGTTTATAGTTTATATATAATTAGGCCCTTATTCCCGCACATGTAAACGTATAGTTTCTTGGTCTATTAAAGTATTGTAGGTTTTCTTTTCGAAATCCCCGCCCTGTCCTACATATTAATCAATTGGCTCTGTCCGCCCAAAACTCATTCTTTCTTCCGCCAACCCCGCCCGTAGCCCTTCGTCGCCTGTCAAGCCATCAAACTGACGACCAACGGTGACATCAGTTACCTGACGCAGCACAGGTCGTCAAATAATCTTATCTTTCGCCACCTTTTTTGGCTTTATGAACTGCTGACAATTCCTAATCGGGCTTAAGCGAAACCGATTGCAAAAAGACGATGAATTAATAGACCCCAGCTCCCGACCCCTTTCTACACGTGCCTTTCACCGGTCGAGAGATTTGCCTGGTCGGTTGTGACCCAAATTAAAAATAAAAGGAAATAAAAAACAACAAAAGCAAAAACATAAAAAAGCCTGTTAGTATCGTAGATTCGTCCTCACAGCTTTTGTAGGCGAAACTTTAAATGCTTGGCGCCAAAATTGATTCGCCGCCGTGTTTGGACGAAGTGATTAAACAATGGCGTCGCTGGCTATTATAGCCATCGAGATTTTCTCACTTTGTCGCGCCGTTAAGCGAACTTTTAACTCCTCGGCGTATTTACCGTACCAACATCGACATTCATTAGTTTGAGTAAACGAAAAAACGAAGCAACTTTGACCAAGTTAACTTACTGGCCTCATTCTAACTTCAGACACAATTGATACCCCTGAAAGGGTGTTTGATCAAGGATGAGATTATACTGTGACAATGGTTGTGAAACCACCAACCGCACATTTTCTCGGCATTTGTTAAAGAAAATATTAAAGACGACCGGAAACAAAATGGCGAAAGGCTAGCCTTTTGTAGAATGTTCTCTTTCTTAAACTGGTTGCTCTATCAAGGCTTGAGAGATGAGTTTACCGTACTATTTAAATCATACATAGGGAAAGCGCAGGTGGATTACTACTATGCTCAAACATAATCAAGTTGATACACCGATTCTCGTTAGATCACTGAAGTTAAGCGACGTAGAGCCTGGTCAGTACAAGATAGGTGAACATTTATGAAAACAAGGCTCCCTGCAAAATTAACGTCGTTAAATCGTCAAGCCTGTGCGAGATTTGGTTTTCTCTAAAATCTTCCGTTGGTGGAATCTGGCTGGATCCGTCAAGAGGTCGTGCCGCAGCAGGACAGAATGATATTGGGTTTCAGAAAAAGTGAAGTTTTAAAGCCACTTTTACATTCGAACTTACGGCACATTGTATTTTCAAATGGTCATCAATTAAGAACTTACAAGGTTCAACGTCTCTTTGCTCTGGTTCTCCAACAGAAATTTATGTTTCAACGGGATATCACCGCTGTAGCCAAGTTGGCTAATATTCTGCTAATCAGAAAAATGACTTAAAAATGAATCTATATAATTCAAATACGATGTCTGCATGTATGTCTGTGTTTGAATTAAAACCGATAACTTTCACAACTAAGCAACTACAGAATCGAAACAGGCGCATAATACGTAAGGACGTCGTCAGTGATCAGGTTGCAGTCCGAAAAAACATGCAATGTACTCTGTCCAGTTCTATTTAAGTGATTAGAATCAACTTCGAATAATTGAAACATCATACAAAAGGTTAGCTGTCTAGTTCTTTGCGTTTATGTGTTTGACTTCTTCATCTAATATATACAGACCACTTTCATTCCTGGCCAACGCAAAAAAATAATATTAAAAGCATTTAAAGAATATATATCCAATCGTAAAAATAGTTGCTTGACAAAAATAAGCTGGTTAAACATGACAAAAAGTAAGAACAGTTTCGGAATTTTTTAAATGATGAGTTGCATTAGTTAGATTATCCCAACAAATCTCTCATTTTTGATATTATTCTAACAACGTTTTGGCCGATGTAACTTCTGATATTCTTCAGGTTCGTTTTGTTAACCATAGTAATGTTTGTGTCTGCAAGCACACGTGGTACAACGGATACAATTACTAAGTACTAATTATTTCCAAGTGACGGTCTTCTGAAGGTTAATGGTTCAATCCTCAATATGGGTGATACTAAGAATACAATTAAGAATTATTTTCTACCCGGTCATGACTGATGAAACGAAAGCTAGCTAACCCCGTGGATTAAATATAGATTTTTCGTTAAAATTTCCATAAATATTCCTGAGTTCGACATACATATTCCAGAGTTCGACAAGGTGCACCTGAAGAAGGTTGGAGGTTATATCGGTCGAAACTTTGTGAGAATAACATCCAAGCTGAGAACAATAGTACAAATAAAAAGAGAATGAGCATTTCCGGTTCAATCTATTAAAAAGGAATTGGAATGAAAGAAAAGAATTGCCGTATCGCAGAATCTATGAGAACTGATTTCTGAATCGGTCAGATTAACGTAAAACTGATAATCGCAAAATCTTATCAACAAGAACGTATTATTCTAACCAGCATAGGGACTGACTTGTATCATCAGACTCGGAAGGGCGTATGATCTAGCTTAGTCACAGTGGGTGCGCCCTCGCAATCATTAGTTCCTCCTTCAGGAGTGGCGGTTGATGCATAATCACTTTAAAAGATCAGTGCTCATTATATCACTGAAGTTAAGTAACGTCGAAGATGGCCAGTACCAGATGAGTGGCCATTAACAAATCCTAGGCGCTGTATGTAGGGGTTAGGTTACATTTCCCTGTACAAAAAAATGCACAAAAATATAACGTTGTCAAAAATCATCTCCTTTAACAGGGTATACAAGCAACTATGGACCGCTTTTGAAAATATTATTCCCGAGAAATTTCCTCTTTCTGAAAAAGCCGGCACAACTTCACCAGAGTGACTACCGCAGCAAAAACAAGGGTCGCCTCGAGTGCCCCTACGGAAGAATTCCCATAAGTTCATTCTTAGCTATTTTTATACTCGATCAAGTTACCTCTGAAGGGGTCTGATTTTCTCCACCTTCCGGTCGTATGACACGTCTTTTTCCAGGAGGATACAAGAAACAACCAACGGATATTTTGAAGATGGGTCCATCAATTTGCCCGTTTATTTATTAAAATGGTATTCCAAACTTAGGTGTGACAGACAAATCGGTAAACTGGGCCTCTGTAAGAGGAATCTGTGGATGGATTTAAAATAGGACGAATGATGTAAATCTTATTTGAAATTGAAGTATGACGCACAGTCTCTTATTCTGTATTAGACGAGTTCAGAGTAAAATGAGTTCATTCAGTATGCGCGTTTAAGCCATGTATCTCTTTTTTCACCACCAATGCTCGTATCATCGTTTTGCTTCAGCTGAAATAAATGGCTCTGTTGATAAGGTAGCTGGGAAAATAGTTTGACCATTCTCTCTCCAGGAAATACATGACCTTCGAAGCAATCATCTACTTGTATAAGAGTGAGATACGTCTCAATATGGCCTACTGCTCTCACATCTGGTGAAGTGCCGCTCAGAGCACAATTTCCTGCCTGAATAGAATACAAAATTGACTCTGCAGTCTTGTGAAAAATAATCTCTTCTATTTCCTAGAGCCGTTTCTTCACAGAAGAGATGGTGCTAGTCTGTCTTTACCCTGTTGTTATTCAAATAGTAGATGCTCAACTTACCTCCGATCTTTAGTTCTGTCTGTAAAACATTTATCGCAAGAACTCGTCTACTACCACTACTGCAAAAAAAAAAACGTTTCTTTCTACCTTTGTGTACCTAAAACTAAACAGAACTTCCGTGAACGGTTAATTAACAAGAATTTCTCATCTGTTTCCTTGTTAACATGGTGGTCTTCACGTAAATATCAACAAATACTTGTCGAGCCGTCGTTTAAAAGTAATCTTTCAATCTTTTCATAGTATTTTTCATCATCATACTATCTAAATGACTCTTTCCATCGAATAGCTTTTGATCATATTAAATGCTGATTCATTAGTACAAAAGCTGCTATTCCACACTGTTTGGCAGATTGGCCGACTGACGGGATAGCTCATAGCTATGAGGGTGTATCTAAGAAGCGTTAATTTGATCGCAGACGAAAATGTCGAAAAGAAAAATCCCCACCATTGCTGTTTTTTTATTTTATTTTAAATAAAGAAGGAAGTAAAATCGACCGATTTAGATTCGGATTTTGTTGAACAAAAAAGATGTCCAAAGGACGAACCAACAACGCAGTTCGTTTGAACTGATAACTTTTACAACTCGGAGACAGAAAAAAACAAATCAAATCAAAGACTTTCTTCTTTAATGTGTTTTTTATGCTGTTTTGTTTGTGTCTGTTAAAAGTCGGACTTCCAACTCCTGTGCATTAGGTGTGTGCAAAGTGTCACCGACCGACAACCGTATCACCGCCGAATAAACATTACGCTATAAAATAACAACAAAGTAAATATGCGCGACAAAAAGTAAATCGCTCTGTAAATAGTTCGTCGTAGTTAGATTTCCTAGAAACCAACAGATGGAAAGTGTCGTCTTCGGACTTCAGAATAATAAGTAACATTTTATTCGGACATTTTATGAAGCTGTAGAGAGTAATCCAATTGCACTTTATTTTACGTCAGCAAATATATCCCATATTAATTTAACTCACTTGGAGTTCTCAACTCAGCCGTTATCAGTAGTTCCTCACTAGAGATTTTCTTTGAAATCAGTGTGACAGCAAGTGTCTTCAATAGTCGAGTACTTTTCATTGCATTATTATTGTAACTAACTTGGAGTTATCATAAAAAATGACACCTGCCTTTCTCTGAAATCTGAGTGACAGTAAGTTCCCCAAATATCTCAGAACTCTTCATTTCATTATATTAATAGTGTCACTAATTAGGAGTTATTAAAACATTCGTACCCCAGAGATATATCGCTGATGACGATCGATAGGTTTCCATAAAATCTTAGCGACAGAAAGTCTCATAATATTCTAATAATTTACGTTCCATTCAATTATTATTGTAACTAACTTGTTTTCACAAATAAAGACCAGTGACTTTCTTCAGAATCTAAGTGACACCAAGTTTTTTTTTAATAACCCAGTAGCTTTTGTTTAATTACATAAACAGTGTAACTAAATTTAGAGTACTCAAACCAGACGTTACCAATCATTTCGATGGATTTCCTTGGAATCTGCGTGACAGCATGTCTTCCCAATATACTAGTAGTCCCTATTTCTACTACCATATATATATATATATATATATATATATATATATATATATATATATATATATATATATATATATATATATATATATATACATGATAAAAATGGAACAAATATTCCAACGTACTTGATAATGAAGAAAAGAAAACCACAAATATTATGTATGTATTCAGCAAGGCTTCGTCTTTATTTCAAAACATCCTCAGGATGATTGATCTGAATAAATAACACACAAGTACAAATACTTGAAACAGTATGAGGAAGAAAATCTACAATGGCCGCTTATGAAAAGATCAATTATGAGCTACAAATATACGGTAGCAGTGGGAGAATTTGAGTAAACTGTAAGGGAAAGAATGGTAGTTGTCGGAGTTATTAAACGCATTAGGGAAGGGACGTGCGTGATATAAGCTAAAAGAAGAACCATAAGAAAAAATAAATTTTGGGCTCAAAAAGATGGTAGAAATAAGAGAAAATAAGTTAACTGTGAAAGGTGTGGGGGGATTTCATAGCGGTCGGAGTTATTAAAACCATCGAGGAGGAGGAGGAAGCGTGCATGATGTTTATTCATATCATATAGTTGGCTATCGAAGCAGGAGAAAGAGGGATAAATATCAAGATCGCATAAAGAGGAGAGTGTGGACAGAGGGAATAAGATATAGCGAGGATAAAATAATGTAATAATATTTAATATAGATATATATATATATATATAAATATATATAAATACACACACACACACACACACATATATATATATATATATATATATATATATATATATATATATATATATATAACAGTATTTATTTAAATAAATATTAATTTTTTGCCTACATACATCGGCGTTTCAAGCTTCCTCTATCATCAGTGTAAGAGATGATTATTTCAGACTGTCGCAAGATTCGAACCCAGTTACAGAACCACTCTAGACTCCGCAATCAAGCGTTTTAAGCAAACGGCCATGGGGTATTTCTACGTAAAGAAAGGGAATTAAATTCTATTTATGCCAAACAGATGCAGACAGTAGACTATTGAAAGAGTGTTAAACGAACGTTGTCGGAACATAGAACATACCATATAGCCACGTGAGAGTATATTAGTAACTCCCCGAACAGGGGCCAACTTCAATTTTTTACAGGGGCTTATAACAATATTTATGTTAGTAAATATAAAATTATTTCTACTTACAACGCCGCTATCATCAGTGTAGAAGATAATAATTTCAGACAGTCGCAAAATTTGAACCCAGTTACAGAATCACCCTAGACTCCACACACACACATACACGCACACAAATATATGGACAATGAAAAAAAAGGAGCAAAGATGTTATCTATTTCATGATGTCCTCGTGATGATTGATTTGAAAAAAATAGAAGTTAGAATATTAAACAATATGATGTTTTTTTTCGAAATAAAACATAGTTGTTGGAAATTGAAATGCGTAAAATGTTTACGAAATGAAACAGATGTATTTTTATTTTGTATTTATTTTGTTTTTGTTATTTATTCAGTTTATTATAGATATTATGTGTAAAATATGTCGAGAGCTTGATATAAAATAGCTAGCAGGAATCCAAATTCTGTTATATATTTTTAATATTGGTTCTATGTTCATCTTATTAACATATATTAATTTGATTCATATATATATATATATATATATATATATATATTTATTTATTCTGGTACAGAAAAATTAGTACAACATTCGTACCGTCGGGATTTTTCCTACCATTCTACAAAGAATTTATATATATATATATATATATATATATACATATGTTATTGGTTATTATCTAAACACGTATACGTTTCGTCCTTTATAATCGGGACTCATCAGTATAGAGATATGACTATTCACTACCGGCCATGCGATTCGAAACATTGAATTACGAGTATTTTGCAACTCAAATCCCGACGCCTAAACCACTCGGCCATCGTTGAACAGCGAATAAACGGTGATAATTTTAACACTTTATGTGGCGGCTTGACGCCATAAGAGCGTTCTACTTATTGAAAGGAACGATGCATATATATATATATATATATATATATATATATATATATATATATATATATATATATATATATATATATATATATATATATAGTCTCGGAAGTTTCTCAACCATTAAAACTATATTTTTAAAAAAACAAAAAACAAACAAACTTATAGTCCCAAGTCTTCCAGTGGAAAATCACTCATGTAAGTCAATTTATTTTTTACAGTTATTATATTAGTTTATTTCTAACACTATTTTAAGGGATCATCAGTTGTTTACCATGAAAAACTGTTTCGGGAATTTAAAAACAATATATATATATTGAATTTTGACAAAAGAAATAATGTAATTTTAAATAACAAATTCATTAATTATTTTTTGGGGCTAAGACTTTTGATGAATACATTTATCTCAGTAGCAAGAATTAATCTTTTTTATTTTAATTTTGTTGGTATTAACCTCGTAGGGTTCGGATCACAGTCAGAAAAATACGTCAAGTTGTAAGAGATGATAGCTCAAAGTGAAGTAAAACTTGGTCGATGTGCTTGCGCTCGTTTGGCGCCTTTTGAATGAGGAAATTGATGACATCTTTGAAGCACCGTGTGTCTGAATATTCATATTCAATTTTTGAAAAACCAAACAATGATGCAATTTTAAATGATAAACTATTTATTTATTTTATTTATATTTTATTTATATTTTATATTTTATTTATATTTATTTATTTTATTTATTTATTTTATTTTTTTGCTAAGACTTTCGATGAATGCATCTTTCTCAGAAGCAATACTTTTTTCCTTCTTAATTTGGTTAATATTAACCCCTAGGGGTTGGATCCAGCGTAGAGTCAGGAAAATACGTCAATTCGTTAGAGATAATATATTAAAGCATTATAAAGTAAAGATAAAGGGTAAGTGGAGTAATCCTGGCAAAAGGAGTGCCACCATCCTTTACACCACGGTGTAGAAGCTAATGAATAACAAGCCTTCGAGTCGTCCTTGACTACGGTCAACCACTTCACTTTACTTTTAAGAACTTTGAGGATTTCGTTGAAAATAGACACAATCGTCTTGTAATTAAACATTAATAGTTTTTCGCTTTTTATTGTGAATTTTATTTTCAGTGCAAAACTTCAAGATGTTTCTGTACTGGTTGATCTCTGGCAAATTTAAAACGCCCACAAGTTTGCACCCAAGGCCGCAAGAAAGACATGAGAGGAGAGAGAGGAGCTAGAAAGAGGTGGGCTAGTAATATCAAGGAAGCACTTGTGGGGGCAGCCAAGTGCGATTTCGTTGTTGGTTTGTCTTTTGCTAAAGAGTGTATGCAAAAGTTAGCGTGCGGGGAGGGTCTTCCTGTGGGCTAAATATTTCCAGCAGGTAAATGAGAGGAAAGGAATTCGGATGTAAACATGGCGTTGAAAGTAAAAAAATGATAAAGAAAGGAGAGGGTTTAGTCAAGGGAAGTAACTGATAACAGAGTTTATCTATTCCATTTCCGGTGCACCGGCTAAGTGTCACTCGATGATGTACTCGAACGGAAGTAGGGTCCGATTGATTTTTGGGCAAAACGAAGATCCCTTTTCACGACTTCCCTTAGTGCGTGCCCCATCATTCACTGTCGCTGTTCTTTTTTTTTCGAATAGAACCTTTTTCGTAATTCGCTGACGCGTGTTCAAACCTTAATGGATCATCGCACTATTTTGTATTGTTGAAATAATCATTAATACTTATTGTTAAGATTTAGAACCTCTACGCTTAAGTAAATTTCGTAAACTAATGCGATGAAAGAATATTAAAATGCACTTGAAAAAATGTCACCCGTTGGGTCAGCTATTTCGCTCGAGTTAAATTAAATGAATCAGGAGTTTGAAAAGTCAGTTGAATATAAACAAAAGAAAGACAAAATTCAAAATAATCATCTATTGTTACTTCTTTCATTTTCCTTACCCCCTCTCTCTTACTCTCTCTTTCTCTCTCTATTTTTCTATCTCTCTCTTTCTTCTTCGGACGCTTTTCTCACATTAACTACGAGTTAAATAAAATTATTACCCGTGGTGATATTACCTATTACCATTTCTTAATAATAGACTATTCCAATCATTTTATTTTCTTTCTTGATTAGTTCTGACTGTTAATAAACAGAGACAGATATATATATATATATATATATATATATATATATATATATATATATATATATATATATATATATAGAGAGAGAGAGAGAGAGAGAGAGAGAGAGAGAGGGGTATAGAATAAAAGCGTTGTGTAAAACAAAATACAGTGAGAGAGAGTCAAAATAATGGATAGAAAGTAAGGTTTGGTTTGGTTTGGTAGTTTTGTTTTACGGCATATCAACCCTTTTTGGGTTATTTAATGCCGAATCTGGTCATTATAGTAAAAGATTTATGCTTCAAGTTCTAAAAATAAAATAAAAAAGGGGAGGGAGAAAGGGAGAGGGGCTGTTGTTTTTGTTTTTGGTTTTGTAGAACATAATTAAGTTTTACAAAAAAAAAAAAAAAAAAAACGTCAATGTAGGTGAATTTCGTCTCAGGGAGCCACAGGGCAGCCTGATCTGGTATCACCAGATAGAAAGTAAGTAAGAGATTTGTCATTTATGAATTAATTACAAATTACGACTAATTAAAAGAATTAAAATAGATGTATTTTTCAAACATAACTTTATACTAAAACTAATTAATATTTAGCATGCATTTTGTGTAATCAAAATATATAAGAAATAAGCTTTAGAGAAAGAAAACGTTGATTATGTCAGCTTTAGTATATACTAAATGTCTATTTTCATTATCATATGTTGTGAGTAAGCAACACACGATTAACAAGCATTGCAAAATGTTATCATAGAGGAAACTATACATCTCTATCAGAGGCTCAGATTTGAAGATGACTATATTGTAGCCAGAAGGGTATCAGTCCCTTGGTAATATTTTCCATAGAGTGGAAGTTATTAGAAATACACTTAGTGTATAGAAATTTAATTTTATGTAAGGTATATTGCTGAAAGGAGGAAAACTCTTTCCAGCTGTACTTATATTTAGAGTATAGCAAAGCTCTTTGAAAATAAACAAATGGAGTACTGTCTACTGACTGTAAATGTTTATATAGAAATATACACACACACGCACACACACACACACACATATATATATATATATATATATATATATATATATATATATATATATATATATATATATACGAGGGGCGTTCAATAAGTAATGCCCCTGACCCATTTCCCATAGCAGAAGATTAATGTAACTTGGCACAGTTATTTGTCTTTCACTATATAGGAACAACCCAGAATGATGCATTTCTCCCATCGTTTGATGCAGCTTTGGACACCGTTTTTGTAGAACACCCCAGGTTGGTCCTCCAACCACGTCGTAACTTAAGAAATCAAGGCTGCATCATCTGGGTAACGCGTTCCTTTCAAAAACAACTTAATGGCTTGGAAGAGATGAAAGTCAGAGGGTGCAAGGTTTAGGAGAGTAAGGGGGATGGGAGGATTTCATAGCCACACGTCCGTACTTCTGATCTGACGACATGCGAGGTGTGAACCGGAGCGTTGTCCTGCAGGAGGAGGATATCTTTGCTGATCTTGTCCTGCCTCTTAATTTTGATAGCTTCTCTTAATTTCATCAAAGGTTAAGCGTAATAAGGTCCTGTAATTGTGGTAGCCTTTGCCAGGAAATCTGTCATCACTACTCCGTCCTGGTCCTCGCCCTCTTTGGAGGTGGTGAGTCCAAGTCCTTTCACTGCATTGACTGCATTGACTTTGCTTTGGTCTCTGGATCATAGTGATGGACCCAAGTTTTATCCTGTGTAATCAGTCTTTTGAAAAACTCATCATTATGGCACATCTCCAAATTCAGCCTCCAGCACTCGACGCGTTCTTGCTTCTGAAAAGGTGTGAGCCAACTGGGAATCCATCTGGCAGACACCTTATGCATATGCAAATGGTCATGAATGATAGTTTCCACAGACCCTGTACTAATCTTGACCTCTTGCGCTATTTGGCGAATAGTAATGCGTCGATTTTCCAAAATAGCGGCCTCAACTTGACAGACAGATGCCTCATCAATGACAGAAGAGGGACGACCAGATCTGAGAGCTGTTTCCACAGACTTCCGTCCATGTTTTAATTCAATATGCCAGTGTTTGACAAGGTCATATGATGGGTCATTATCACCATAAGTTTCTTTCATTTCATTAAAAGTCTCATTTGGTGTGCGTCATTTCAAATACAAAACAGGATCACTGCGCCACACTCAACTGCCTCCATTCTCACCTGACTCAGTTCAAACACCTGTAAATCAGAAACCACAATGAGTTAAGAGCTGTTCTTTGCAACATAACCCATCCAGATATAAATCTTTGTTTGTTAAATATTTGTTTTTTTGTTGTTTATTATCTATGTATGTATACGTTTTGTCCTTTTTAATCGGGACTCATAAGCATAGAGATATAACTATTCACTACTGGTCGCGTGATTCGATATATATTTATATATATATAATCAATTTCACCTGCCCTTTTTCACTTCGAGCTCTGTCCTCTTCCTTACTTGTCATATATTTGTTTCTCTGTCATTTTTCGTTTGTGTTTTTGAAATTTCTTTTGCAATCTTCTCTGCTTCCGTTTGAACATCATCATAGATTAAACATTCAATGCTTTCTCGTGTCTTAGCAGTTCACCGATAATTAACAGTTCAATCTTTGGTCTCATTCTACTTAGCCTTCTTCTCGAACAGGAAACCACGCCAAAACGAGGCTTTCTCGAGTTGATATATTTAGGCTTAAATAACTATGCCATTCCAGTCTATTGTAAAAGTTGTTTGATTGTTTTGTTTTACGGCATATACACCCTTTTCGGATTTTTTAATGCCGAATACGGTCATTTTGGTTTTTAAAAAATATAATGCTTTAAGTTCTACATATCTTCAAATATTTATTCATGGTATTTCGTTTGGTTATTTTTGTTTTACGGCATATCAACCCTTTTCAATTTATTTAATGCCGAATACGGTCATTTTGGTAAAAGTTTTTATTCTTCAAGTTCTTTATATCTTCAAATATGTTTTCATTGTGTTTCGTTTGGTTGTTTTGTAGAAAGAAATTGTTATTCTTGTTTTTGACTTTGCATAAAATGATTGAATTTTGCAAAGGGGAAGGGAAAAACAATAACCTCAATGTTTGTTGCATTTTTGTTCAGGAAACCAGTATCTTCAGACATCCTGATCTAGTTTCACCATATCTATTGCTAAGGGTATTGGTTACTAAAATCAAATAGATATAATAAAAAAAAGGTGCTCCTATTTAATTTCAATATGTATAGTAAACATTAGACTTATAACAAATGTATAAATGTTCTCGTGTTTTTTCTTAATTTCAGCTCAATAGCTCTCAGAAACCAAAGTGTCTCAATATTGCGGTTAACATTTGATTTCTTCATGAGATACATAGACATCTGAACATTCATTTATGGTCTTCCCTTATGCTTAACCTTGAGTGAGTAAAAATGACGAATATTAATTTTCGTCTTACCAATTGGTCCGTCTTGCTATGTATATTGTAATAATGTCTTGAGAAATAAGATGTTTGTTCTTTTATTATATTTTGTATTTAGAATACGTAATTTTGTTATTTGGTGTTTTATTAGCTGCTCGCTTGCTATTCGCGGAGTGATTAATGTAACGCACGGTGAATACGAAAAATTTATTCTAATTAGATTTACACTCTATTTCTTTTACTATATCATGTCTTCTATAAAAGAAGAGAACTTATTGGGGAGTAAAGTCAGTCCTACCCTGACACTTAAATTAGTAAGTGAAATCTCATTTTACTTTACATATAAGATAATTGTCTACATAATAAAATGGTGTATTAACACGCATATTTAAAAAGAGTGTCATATATTTCTCATGCAAGAAACTAAAGAAATAAGGCACTGAATTTACTCATTATATGGGAAGGTGGCGGTAGTGAAATGGATACCGGCATGCCTATTCGCGTCCTGTGGCTTTCATAGTAATCATTTTAGAAACTTTCACGCGGTCCTTCTTGTGAGTTTATGAATATATAGTGGTAAACAGTGCCAGAAACAGAGCGATTCAAATATATCGTAACGAGCAGATTAATATGCATTATCTCTGCGTTTACATATCTAGATTGAAAAATTACGTTCATCTGTCTGTTTTTGTCGCTGTATCTGTCTCTCTCCCCCCTTTCTCTCTCTCTCTATCAATCTATCTATGTATCTATCTATCTATCTATCTATCTATCTATCTATCCCTCTCTCTCTCTCTCTCTGGAGTCATATTAGCACAATAGAAGCTCAAACCACCTTTTCTCGTATATATAAGGAGATTGCTGCTGCATTTATTAGAAATTGAGCACTGACGAAACGTAGATTAAGCCGCTACTCATTCCAAAAGGTCCTGCGTCAGCTTATGTCGGAATTCCACAACGGTCGTTCAAAGTAGACAAAAGAGAAGATCAAACATATATTTAGCGCAAATTTAATCGTTTCATGCTAACAATATTATCTTCTGCTTTCTTCATTGACTCACGTGTGTGTCGGGCCTGAACGATTTTTGCTGGATCGGCGTGGTGTCCATGTGTTCTTGGCGTCAATATGACCGACATACGTTTGAAGACACAGATTTGTTAATGGACTCAATAAAAGTTGATACTTCTGATCTTCGTTTCGAGACGATGGTGACGTCTGCTTTAAGATAAACTCAGCAGTAGCTCCTCACTTAAAACTGATTGGCAACAATTAAAACGACACAATTGATAGATCACAGGGTTTCAGAATTGGTGGGTAAACTTCTGCGTCAATTAGAGAAATGCGAAACGCTCGCATATCGGTTTTCTTAATTGTTCCACTGGACAAAAACAGAAGCCTGGAAAAAATTGTGTCAATGCAGATAGCTCACGATTTACTACTTTTTTATATTTAAGATGCAGACGTCGACAATAAAAAAATATAATTCTTAAAAGAAAGTATTGTACATAATGGACTATTTGGGGTTTGATCCCTCCCTCCCCAGTAAATAGCAATTAAATTTATTATTTTTTTTTTTACTAAATTTATTATTAAAATGAACACAGGGATATGAGAACAAGCGTTTCTCGCATATCTTATGCTGAAATAAAAGTGAGTATAAATCCGTCTCTCTCAGAGTTAATATTTGATAAACCTGCTCTGAAATTGGTGTGACCCTGAACGGCGTATAATAAATAAGACAACACGGTGGTATGTTTACAAGAATGTTATTTACAGAAGTACAGAATATTATGTTACAGAAAGACTGTGCGTCCTTCGTCGTAGGCTCTATGCATAATGTCTAGAAGAGTCCATATACTTACGAAGTAGATCAGCATCATGCCATAAAAACCTGTTTTAGCTTTGATCCGTATGGAGTCAATAATTTTATTTTTTAGGGTTTATTACAATAAAGTCCGTAATCTTAGGTGTTCTTTTTAATATTCGCTGTTTGCGGGTTAGATATCTCAAATGTGTCAAACACGACACATAATAAGTTTGTCCTTTGGAGTGTTATTGTTGGCATCATCTGAATATCGTTTCATCATTTGGTCTATATCTTTTGTGGGTAAACTTGGGTTAATTTACAATGTAAATCATGTTCCTATCTGTGTATCTACTATCCCTGTTTCCTCTAATGATTAATTGTTATAAATACCCGAAAGAAAGCTTTCTTCTCGAAAGTTGAAGCGTCCTTTTGTGACATTTTATTCACGTCCTGGTTTCGTATAAGTTGGCAAAAATCTATTAAAATCTGTGTTAATCTTCCTTGCCAACATCGCTTCTGGTAGAGTCATGTACGATGAAACATTATTATTTAGGGCGATTCTATATGCATAAAAATTATTGAATGGCTTTCATGGTAGATGTACCCCTTGCATTCTTAAGCGCTCTTTGGAACGTATCCACGAAGCGTTCTGCTTGACCATTGCTTCTTGCATGGTACGACACAATCGTGATATGTTCAACTACAAATGTTTAACAGAACTGTTTAAATTGACTTCAGGGAATTACGTTTCGTTGTCTGATATAATACAGTCAACAACCTCGATCCAGGCGTTAACTTAATGTAAAAAACTAATGGGCATTTCCGTGGTTGGATTTTACATTTTAATATTTCCAGCTATTTCAGGAAACCGTCAACCACTATTAGGTTATAAAAACAATCTGGTTGGCCAGCAAAATCTATGTGGATCTTAGGTAACTGTCGGTTAGTTTTCGGGCAGGGTCTAAAATGTATGTGATATCTTCGCTGCCAAAACATTACCTTTGCATAGTTTCACGCATTTTCAATGTCTCCGTCCATACTTTTCTATACAGATAGCTTCTCATTAAACGTACATTCTCGAAATGCCGACATGAAATTATTTAAGTATTATTTTCTGTAATGCTGCAGGAATAACCACAAGATCGCCGTACATTTCTACTTCATCACAGATTGAATACACTTCCGAGATTTGTCCGTGGTTTTCTTTTCTTTTCTTTTAAATCTTCTTCCAACGTATGTTGTTTTATTTCTTAGAGTGTTATCAGAAGTCCTCTAATGGTGTTATATAATGTATTTTTTACTACTACTTCAGTTTGTAGGGAGACAATTACTGTGTCTTCAAGGGGTTCAGCATATTTAGAGATAAGTCTAGATTATCCGTGAGCACAACTAATTTCTGACGATGAAATACACCCCATTCTATAATTGTAATTGACGAGAATAGTCCTCCATATATGCAGTATGTTTTCAATGTGTGTTGGTAATCCCTTTCCGAGCCATGTTGTGGGGTGGAGACTTCCTCCAATTGAGATAACTAAATTGAATAAAATATTTTAGCATTACATTTTTAGTTTTACAATAACATTACTGTCAGAGAATAAATATATGGACCTCAAACATGCGACTCGCACACTGCAGTTGGCCCAGGAACTATCTTTTTACTGCCTATGAGAAACCATTCTGTTGCCAAATTTTCATTAAATTTATAAAAGGTTTAACTTATTTATCTTTATTTCCTTCAATTCTTTTTCATTAGCAATAATGAACTTTTGCACAAACAGGCATTCAACCAATGTAAAGTTCAGCAGTTTGTCTTGGTTCCTCTCCGGGAAACTAAGACAATTATGAAACCTCATCACCACGTATAATTGATAAATCACCTGCTGAGTGTGCAAAAACTGACTTTTCGACAATGTTGCAATCTCTGTTCCTTTTTTATGAAAAATAGATATATTACGAAAGAGGAAATAATCATCCAAGTTTTAGATGCATTTTTAAACACTGGTCTTTTACGATAATGCAAGTTTCTTCCTGATTTGCTATCACTTATCAAATCCCAGGATAAGGGTTAAAGGCATCGTCAGTTAGACAATGAACTCCACCTCAAGAAGACCATAAAACATGGGTGGAAATGGCGAAATATTACTTAAGAAAGATTGATTATCCAAAAGGATGTCTGACCAAGTATTTGTTTACATTCGATTAGAAGACGACCATGCTGTAGTCGGTTGGACAACATACTCGTGTTATCTTGTTCAAAATATAGGATGTTCTAGGAAATAAACTTTGTTCATGGAAGTTCCGTTTGTTTTTTGGTACAGAGAGAGAAGGGGAAGTTCTGTTGGTTGTAGCCTGACGAGTTCTTATGATAAGCTCAGATAACAAAGTGGCGTTGTTACCATGTTGCATTGTTGGAAGATCACGAAGGGGTTGCTAGCTTAACGCATGATTAACGATGATTTTTAATGAAAACTACCCATAACGTTCGAATAATGTCACTATATAACATTACAAATTGCCTTGCAACGCATGATTAACGATGATTTTTAATGAAAACTACCCATAACGTTCGAATAATGTCACTATATAACCCGACAAATTGCCTTGCAACGCATGATTAACGATGATTTTTAATGAAAACTACCCATAACGTTCGAACAATGTTACTATATAACATTACAAATTGCCTTGCAACGCGTGATTAACGATGATTTTTAATGAAAATTACCCATAACGTTCGAATAATGTTACTATATAACATTACAAATTGCCTTGCAACGCGTGATTAACGATGATTTTTAATGAAAATTACCCATAACGTTCGAATAATGTTACTATATAACATTACAAATTGCCTTGCAACGCATGATTAACGATGATTTTTAATGAAAACTACACCATAACGTTCGAATAATGTTACTAAATAACATTACAAATTGCCTTGCAACGAATGATTAACGATGATTTTTAATAGAAAACTACCCATAACGTTCGAATAATGTTACTATATAACATTACAAATTGCCTTGCAACGCATTATTAACGATGATTTTTAATGTAAACTACCCATAACGTTCGAATAATGTTACTATATAACATTAAAACTGGCCTTGCAACGCGTGATTAACGATGATTTTTAATGAAAACTACCCATAACGTTCGAACAATGTCACTATATAACATTACGAATTGCCTTGCCACGTATTATTAACGATGATTTTAAATGAAAACTACCCATAACGTTCGAATAATGTCACTATATAACCCGACAAATTGCCTTGCAACGCATGATTAACGATGATTTTTAATAGAAAACTACCCATAACGTTCGAATAATTTCACTATATAACATTACAAATTGCCTTGCCACGTATTATTAACGATGATTTTTAATGAAAACTACCCATAACGTTCGAATAATGTCACTATATAACATTACAAATTGCCTTGCAACGCATGATTAACGATGATTTTTAATAGAAAACTACCCATAACGTTCGAATAATGTTAGTATATAACATTACAAATTGCCTTAGAACGCATTATTAACGATGATTTTTAATGAAAACTACCAATAACGTTCGAATAATGTTACTATATAACATTACAAATGGCCTTGCAACGCATGATTAACGATGATTTTTAATGTACACTACCCATAACGTTCGAATAATGTTACTATATAACATTACAAATTGCCTTGTAACGCATGATTAATGATGATTTTTAATGAAAACTACCCATAACGTTCGAATAATGTTACTATATAATATTACAAATTGCCTTGCAACGCATGATTAACGATGATTTTTAATGAAAACTACCCATAACGTTCGAATAATGTCACTATATAACATTACAAATTGCCTTGCAACGCATGATTAACGATGATGTTTAATTAAAACTACCCATAACGTTCGAATAATGTCACTATATAACACTACAAATTGCCTTGCAACGCATTATTAACGATGATTTTTAATAGAAAACTACCCATAACGTTCGAATAATGTTACTATATAACATTACAAATGGCCTTGCAACGCATGATTAACGATGATTTTTAATGAAAACTACCCATAACGTTCGAATAATTTCACTATATAACATTACAAATTGCCTTGCAACGCATGATTAACGATGATTTTTAATGAAAACTACCCATAACGTTCGAATAATGTTACTATATAACATTACAAATTGCCTTGCAACGCATTATTAACGATGATTTTTAATGAAAACTACCCATAACGTTCGAATAATTTTACTATATAACACTACAAATTGCCTTGCCACGCATGATTAACGATGATTTTTAATGAAAACTACCCATAACGTTCGAATAATGTTACTATATAACATTACAAATGACCTTGCAACGCATGATTAACGATGATTTTTACGGAAAACTACCCATAACGTTCGAATAATGTTACTATATAACATTACAAATAGCCTTGCAACGCATGATTAACGATGATTTTTAATGAAAATCACCCATAACGTTCGAATAATTTCACTATATAACATTATAAATTGCCTTGCCACGAATTATTAACGATGATTTTTAATGAAAACTACCCATAACGTTCGAATAATGTTACTAAATAACATTACAAATTGCCTTGCAACGAATGATTAACGATGATTTTTAATAGAAAACTACCCATAACGTTCGAATAATGTTACTATATAACATTACAAATTGCCTTGCAACGCATGATTAACGATGATTTTTAATGAAAATCACCCATAACGTTCGAATAATTTCACTATATAACATTATAAATTGCCTTGCCACGCATTATTAACGATGATTTTAAGTGAAAACTACCCATAACGTTCGAATAATGTCACTATATAACATTACAAATTGCCTTGCAACGCATGATTAATGATGATTTTTAATAGAAAACTAATCATAACGTTCGAATAATGTTACTATATAACATTACAAATTGCCTTGCAACGCATGATTAACGATGAGTTTTTATAGAAAACTACCCATAACGTTCGAATAATGTTAATATATAACATTACAAATTGCCTTGTAAAGTTATATGAACACAACAGCATAAATACTATGTTGCAGATACGTCTGAAATATTGCATCTGAAAATGCAGCAAAAGTATGAAATTTACCAAAGAAAAATAACAAGTTTTTTTATGATTTATTTTGTAGTATCATCGATGTGATGAAACGAAGACGATTTATTATCTTCTTAAATTTAAAATTAATTTCCTCGAGTGACATTAATGGACGTCTATCTTATTTTAGAATCTGAATATGATAATAAAATATGGTGTAATTAAACAGAAATGTATGGGGTTATACTTCTATGTCAACCACTATAACTTGTAGGCTCAAATCCTTTGAATCCGCTACTTTGTTTCGTCGCAATTGGTTTCGAGAATAGAATCAGGTACTCACAATAGGGGAAACGTGAATTTGCCAATATCTTTAATTAGATTGATACTATGAACATGACCAACCGTACACTGAATTCTTATTCTGTGCTGGTTTTACGCTACAAAAGAGCAATGTCCAATTCATTAGTTTATTTTTCTCTTGTAAAGAAAATCAAGTATTTTTTTAAAATTTAATCAAATGTTCACTTTCTCTGAATCAAGAAATGTATCTCCTTCAAGAAAAAGTTATTTAACAATTGTAATATTAAATATTTGTTCGTGTGATTACCTGTCGTTTTAATCAATTTCGTAAATAATGTACATGTACATGTAAAAGACAAGTCTTTAATTTTATTTTTTTTACTTAAAAATTTGAGGAAAATCCACGTAAGGGTTCTCCATTTTCCATTTTACAACGGAAAAACTGACATAAATTATTGCTGTACAGAACATTCTTGCAATATTGCAGATATGTTCGGGCTAGAGTCAAAGTGCAGTATCTGTTCTACTGTCAGTTAGAAGAGACAAATTGTTTTTAAATGTTTGTCCCAATCCTTACTGTCCCGTTTGGAGGAACCGGATTTTTTCTCACATTAAAATACTGACATTATAACTGACTTTAATCTTGTGAGGAGACAATTAAATAGGGACACTTCATATTTTCTTAGGGGATATGTGACTTTGTGGCCGATAAGATCTCAATGGACCTCCGGCATAAATCTCTAGTTGGCACGTTGATGGCCCGTTGGGGTCTATCCGCTGTTTCCTGCGAACGTGTAGTAACGAACCACTGGTGGTAACAAACTGCTGGCCCGTTCCGGGCTATCCGCTGTCGAATTTAACAACTTCCATCTGTCCTATGTGGCAATCCCTGTTTCACAGTAACCTACGACCCCACTAGGGGAGCTTCTGGGGGAGCGCTAAACGATAACTGCCGTCGGTTATTACCAACTTTTGTGAATTAAAAATGTTTACATATTGAAAAATGTTTTGCTTTATGACGAAATAAATTAACTGCTAAAAAGAAATAGTTGAATGTTCCTTGTATCATTTGAAAGGCATGGAACATTTTGTTTACTTAACTGAAATTAATTTGTTTCCATGGCATTTTTTCATCCATACAAGCAAGTATTTTTTTTCATTCATACAAGCAAGTATTTTTTTCATTCATACAAGCAAGTATTTTTTTTCATCCATACAAGCAAGTATTGTTTTTCATTCATACAAGCAAGTATTTTTTTTCATTCATACAATCAAGTATTTTTTTCATTCATACAAGCAAGTAGTTTTTCATTCATACAAGCAAGTATTTTTTTTCATTCATACAAGCAAGTATTTTTTTTTCAGTCATACAAGCAAGTATTTTTTTTCATTCATACAAGCAAGTATACAAAACCAATGTGTAGCTGTCTTTTCATTAGAACGTTTTCCTACTTGTCATAGTAATACTAGTAGTTTTAAAAGATTTAATAGAGAACATTAAGATAACTGATAGATTGTCAAGTAGAATTCAGTAGTTAATTCATCTATGTAATCACGTGATCAAGCCTGACCAATCAAAGGTAAGCCAAGTGCTTAAGGATTCTCATACACACTCTATGTGTCTTTCTATTTTTCTTTCCACAAAAGAACGCATAAGTATCACCGAATTTAAAACTGTATATAATTTCGAAAATGCCTGGATAGAAAGCGCACATGTTTGTAAATTGTTATTATTCCTTAAAAATAGTTTTTTTGACTGAGTCAGCATTTATCAAAGCTAAATATTACTCGATGAAAATTGTTAATGGAGTCGTTTTATTGATATTTAATTGATAATAAATATTATTATAGGATTTTAAATTATGAATGGAATGAATAGAAATAGATCATTTATGAGGGCGGTTTATGACATGTATTCATTTACATAAGATTTTAAAATGGTCATGTTGTAGCCGTCAAGGAAGCAGTCTTGTGGTAAATTCTATAGTTTGTAATTCTTTGAGAAGAAAATCTGTTCATGAAAATTGCGTTTGACATTGGGCATACAAAAGAAAAAAGAAAAGTATTTTGCAGTAATGGTGTCTAGACAAGTTCTTGATTTAAACGTTTTACAGGTTGGAATCAGAAATTGAAGATCACTCAAGCATTTTCCATAGAAATCACGATAGAGTAGAGAAAGACTAACAACGATTCTTCTGATTAGACTGCGAAATTGATTTGGTGTCCTTCATTGTTTTATTAAGAAACATACATAAATACTAATAATGCATTTGCTGGGTACAGTCTGGGTCGTTATAGCTGTTATTACGATAATGATTGATCTTACGGAATAAAAAAGCCTCTACAGATAAAAAATATGAAAGGCTTAGGTTGTGGGTTAGGGTTTTCTAGGACAATACACATCTGGTGGCGAGTATTTTTTGATAAAGTTGTCTTTTCGTGTCTTGTTACTTATACTTAACTCGAAGACATTTGTAAGCAAAATGTGTTGTTTATTTACTGTAGGTACTATATTCAGGTAAATACAGTGATAGTCAAAAAAAGACACATCGGCTCCTGACTACTTAAAAAATAGGTATGCTATCAATTGTTTCTCATGTAAACGAATTCTTCCAAGTTCCCAACATGCTACTTTATACTTCCGGTGTGTCATTTCCGTTTCCTAGGCTAAAAAATTGAACTTTTGACTCCCTTGACAACATAAGCCCTATCTTCATTCTCCTAAATACCATCTTAACGTATAACATACCTCGATTTTATGTTTATTGAAATATATACTATGTATATATTTACATACGGAATAATCACGTTGACGCACCGGTTCCCGTTTTATCACCGAAGTTAAGCCACGTTGATCCGGGTGGCCATTTTGGAATATCAGATGCTATATTTAGGAGGACTATCTGCTTATTCCAGCATTGTTTCAATCATTCTGAATTTTTCCGTATACCTAGACTCAAGTAGTGGCGGTTCACGTGCTGTTGGGTTTGAGCAACCCTTGTTTCACAACAGACTTCTTGCTCAGGCACCCTTGAAGGGAGTATTTGTTTGTCTCTCAAGACTGAACTACTATATGCAGACTACCAGTCAAAAGTATTTTGCCACCGTCAAACATTTATATTTTTATCCTGAAAGTTTTATTTTTAGCTAACTCGACCCTTCCCTCGGCGTTGCCCGGGAGAAATATAGAAGAATGAGTTAAAATTTGTCAACATCCGACCGAACGCAAATAGGTCACATTTTGAAATTGTTGCAGGGTGAAAGGAACGAAGGAAAGAAGGAGACACGGTTTTAGGAGTCTTCCTGCCCATTCCATGGTATTAGTGTTTACTCAGAATTTTTTTTTTTTTTTGATTAAACACCCGCTCTATCTAAAATTAAGGAGGCCTTCAGAAAAGAAAAAGGAAATAGAAAAAAAATGAGTATGTCTTCTTGTCACTACTGAAATACACAAATATAATTAAGGAGGCCTGCTGAGCCCTAATAAACCATGTGTGTTCGAAGAGAAATGATGATATTCACAATAGTTAATGTACTATATATTACAATGATTTCTTTGCAAATTACTTCATAATAACCTTGAATTAAAAATGTCCGGCCCATAGTCCTCCCTCTCCCCTCCCTCGTGGGTAGAAGTTTAACAATCTAAACAATATTTGTTTAAATTGTGTGAGATGAATGAGATCGAACCATAAACCTTTCGGTCTTGGGTATACGCTGCTAACGTGTCGATCACGAACGCAAGTATAACATCTAAAGAAATTTGGTCATCTAAACGAAGTCAGCCGGTAGCTGGCATGTGTTTTATTGTACGATTCGCCGTAAGACGACCAAAATCTATGGTCCATCAGTCGCACGTTTTGGGCCATTTCTATACCAAGAAATCGATGTTTTTTAAAAATTATTTTATATTATGATGGTGAAAGGTGTAGGATTAAGGAAATGTCAACTTTATGGATCCAGCCGAGTATTTTGGCGTATATCGACCTAATTCAGAAGTCGAGTCGATGAAGAAATTTAGCTGGCATGTTGAATAATGAAACACTGTAATGAACTATGTTCGTTAATTGTATTTTCTAAAAACGGGCATGAGTATAAATGCATACGTAATAGGTAGAAGTAACGTAATCCGATATTCTCGAAAATCAACGGAATTAGCGTAATGTGTGCGTAATAGCAGACAAATAGAAACGGACACTTTTTTCAAAAGTAGACGTTGTTTATTACTTCTCGGTGTCGATGGGAGAGTGTCAGTATCGAAGTGTTAAGAGGAAAGGTTTTTGCTACCACCTATATGGAGTATATTTTGAGAAGAGTCGAAGATGGTGGGCCAAAAGTAATATTTAGTATTAGCCGGAGAAAAATAACAAATTTACCAAAACACGCTCGAGTAAATAAGCGTCATATAGAGATTAGCTTAGTAGCCTGTGATGCATGTTGTTATTTTCCTATTATTCAAAAAGGTACAGGGGAAAATAGTCTTAACTTTATATATTAGATAGATGAAACATGTTAAGCAACTACAATGGTTTTATTTATTATATTAAATACAAGTCTTATGAGATATATTTGAGCATTTTAAACCGTCGACAAATCCAATAAAATCTTTTTTTCGGACATTGACTCGTTTCTCTCACCTAAATTACATATGACCTCATCTAAATTCTTGCTGACCAGTTAAATCTTACATTCACAAAACCTTTTATCTGGTTAAATTTAATCGATACACATTTTATGATTTTTATTACTATTTTTTAATTTAATTTAGTATCTCTATTACCCTCGTACAATGTTGTCTTTACAGAAAGTTAAACAATACAGAATACAAGTTAATAAAACAAGTCACTGCTTCTAGTTACGTAAACAAGAAAAGGTGTTGTCGGCATTATCTGTCTCCTTTCACCGTCTCTCATGTACAAATCGGCTCTCTTCCACCGCAATAACTTAGGCATCTATTTCTACCAGCATCCTATCGTTAAAATAGCTAGCCATACATGTGTAATCACTTTTCTTACTTTCCCTTTCCACACTTTTTTTATGCATGAATTAACATAGTCCATTTTTCGAATTTTTAATTTTAAAGAATTACATTCACCTTATTGCTAAGGTTGCTGACAAAATGCTTGGATCATTCTACCTTTACAGAAATGACCTGACTCCTTCTGCAATTATCTTCCTATGTAAAAGTCATATACGATGGCGTACTGCTGCCTCATGTTGGAAAGTGCCACCGGGGCAGTCTACGTTGACTAAACAGTTTCAAAATCGTCTTCGAAATCTAGTGGGAATGATCTCTTATCTTCCTTATTGTTTCTTTATCACATAAAGACGTTGCTCATCTTTCTTATTTATCGTTATTTCTATGAGCGGTGCTCGACTGAGCTCCAATCTCTGGTTCATCTTCGTAAGATATCCACAGCAATAATTCGTCTTATTACCACACTAGAAAAAGGTTCCCCCTTCTTCCTCAATGTCCATAGCCAAGACGAATTTCCATGGAAATAGTTCTTGTTCAAAGAGTCTCCTTTGTGTGAAACACATTTCTGTGTAACTGCTTAGTTGTCTTCAACTCTACTGTCAACAGGTACTTTTTGGGAACCGTTCTATAAGTAATAAAACTCAATTGGGATGACAATTGCCCCATCCCTTTGAACCCTTATCCTCGAATGGCTCTTGACCTTGATACATGGTCACCACATGTCTTTAAAAAGCTATCATGTACGAATTAATCAAATCAACATAGACTTAATTATTGTGACTGCAATTAAAAGAATTGAACAACAACAAAATAAAACAAAGATTCTCAGTTCGATAGTTTGCTTTGCTCTTCCACAGTTACACCGTTTTAGTCATTCATCATAATGTGTTCGCTAATTACTGTTGTCCTTTCTTGGGTCTCTTTATTTACTTTAGTGTCTCTGTGTTCAGTAACTTTTCCTGGCTTCGTTTTTTGCATTTTAAAAGTAACAATGCGCTTCCGTTCACAGTAACAGGGTGGTCTTCGAGGTATTTCTATTATCGTTCAAATTAAACGGCCGCATGTGTGTGGAACAGTATTTTTCATACCGTTTCGCGCAATGCGCAGTAATTTTATTAAAGTTTCGACATAGAATATTTTAATTCCTTTCTTCCGCAATATTTCTTTCTCACTTTATAAAATCGGGGGACCTATGTTTTGAAGAATTTCCGTCCGGATTTTTTTCCGCAACCATCCATTGGATTTCTCTGAAATTTTGCATGAACTAACTTTTGTCAGGTTAGAAAGTGACATTCTCCGATTTTTGAAAAAAAAATCTGGTTAGCCCCCCCAGGGGGTCAAAAAGCCCCAAAATGGCGAAAACTGACATTTTTTGCCCCATAACTTTTTATCCATCCATTCAATTTCTCGGAAACTTGGCCAAAATATGGAGGCAATTGTTCCTAATAGAACAAAAGTATCGCTGACCTTGGAAAAAATCTGGTTCGCGCCCCTAGGGGGTCAAAAGCCCCCGAAATGGCAAAAAATGACCCTTTTCTCCCATAACGTTTGATCCATCCATTCAATTTTTCTGAAACTTGGCCAAAATGTAGAGGCAATTGTTCTGGATATAAAATGAGCATTCTTGACCTCAGAAAAATTCTGGTTCGCGCTCTCAGAGGGTCAAATATGTGTCAAAAATGCCCCAAATTGCCCAAATTTATTGCATTTTACATTCGCCACATCGAGTCACATACAGAGGGGGACCACGCATGCGCGGCTTGTTTATGTGTGTCTTCGACCCATTTTTCAACGTTGTGGTTGTTTGTTTTCTTCTGTACACACTAAATTGGATATACATGGACCTTCACCAAATTAAACGCATGTTTTATATCGTCGAGATTCTTCTAGATATTTAAAGACGTACTGGGCCGTCGCTGGTTCGTTCCTGTTGGGATTGTACACGACTTATTGGTGATTCTTAATAACCAATTCTTAATCATTAATTCTTAGTAATCAATTTGAAGACGTTCTTACCCTAAACACATATGTTGTTTATTTACTTCACGTACAATATTCGGCTCAATAGAAAAGAGGGGGATCTGTTACTGGATATTTTAATTACCATATATGCTAACACGTGAATTTGTTTTCCTTCTAAAAATGTTATCCAGATACTACTTGATACTTCTACTGTCTCTCTTCCATTCCCACGTTTGTCAACTTTGAAATTCTATCCCCCTCAAAAACTTACTTCTCATAGTCGCCATTCCAAGACCATTCTAATATATAACCCATTTATTTTCTTGTAGCATGTTTAAGGTAATTACTAGAGAAATGTACCACGCTGTTTCTAAATGTAATTAACAGTTACTAAACTGTTGTCTTCAAGTTAATATTTTTACTAAAATAATCACAGGAACGAAACACAATATTAATTTACATCGCTTAATTTTTAATTAGAAAGCTAAAACGTCAATAATTAATGGAACCAAATTTTGAAAGAATCGATGATGGCGTATTCAGCGATTAAATTTTAATTATTTAAACGTTATTCAGTTTTAATTACTTCTTTCATTAAACATAAAAATAGTAAGAATTGTTGTTCATATAATTTTTTTAATGAAATGTATAATTACATTCGTATTTCTTAAAATATATCGAACGCCCATTCAAAGCTCAGAAAAACAAAGTCAATATTAAAACTTAAAAAGGGTCGATTAAAACATATGATATGCTGTTATCATATTTGTTACAAATAGTTTTGTAAACAATTTTACATTTTTCTTAATCGCTAATATTTTTATTAAAATTAAACAAATATTTAATTATGGACACATTTTAAAATAAAGATGTTGTCATCTACAAAATTGACGACAATATTTAACAGGCGGATATGCAATAAAATGCTGAAATGTTTATATTGAATAAGGTTATGTTATCTTTCGCCACATAGATATATTGCATATTGAATATACTCATCGTCATCATGGTTGATCGATCGATATCTAATTCGTATGATCGAAACGTTGTCGAGTTAAACGATCAAAGCGGTACTCTGAGTTATGGAAAATGCATTTTCTCGCCTAGAATTTGTGTTGATAGACGAAAGAAATGCAGGTTTCGTCTAGCGAGACGATGAACACAACCATTGTTAATTGAAATAAATATACCGAATAGATAGAGTGCTACTTTAGTCAGCTTTTCATAAGTCGACCCAATGAGGGAGGGTGAAACAATAAGAACATCGGATTGTTTTAAACTACTCATTCATAGGATTACATTTAGCACGACTCGCTTACTCTTACAAAACTTTTTCTAACCTTTTCGACGACGTCACTACTCATTCTTTGTCTTGGCCTTTTGGCTAAGATCAAAGTGTAGTATCTGTTCCGATGATACTGCACCCCATCGACTGGTATTGTCTTGGCTTTTGGGGCTTGATTAACGCCGATCTATGGGTCTGTCCTGTGCAGTTCTAAGAGGTCCACCATCCCAGGCTTCGCCTCCCCTCTTTGGGGATGAGTAAGTTTATTGCTTACTGCCTGAGGCGCCCCTACTGGGGAATGCCGACGGGGCTGCCCAGGCAATTTTTAAACTCCACTTTCCCGACCCGACTTTGGGTCACATCTTACTTGTGGGAGTAAGATAAAAACTGGCCTTGTGCCTAACTCCTGGAGAGGAGTAAATCAATACTCATATGATTCAGACTCTTCGCATATTTATTTTTTTTCGGTCACACGCCTTATCACATATGACCGTTCGACCTTGCTAGACATTCCTTTGCACTGCCATCCTTGGACGCTTCTAAGGACTTTCACACGGAAGATAATACATCACTCAATAAGTCCATGGCCTGTCATATAGATCGCGCCACTAATAAAAATTCTATGTAATTTTTTTATGAAATACTGATATTCAAATGTCGGAATTTGAGCCCAATCGGATTATTAATTTACCAATTACAGTTATTTAAGTAACGGTACTGTTACCAACTTACAAAACAATGGAAAAGTCTGAATTTCGATGATAAATAAAACAGCTGTATTATAGAAAAATACGGTTCTAGGAAAGCAATTGCGTGATAAGCGTTAGTTTGACTCTGCTCTGTCGAAAAAAAAAACGGTTAAGAGATTATATGCTGACTTCACACGCAGCTGTAAAGACAAAAATGTAGCTAAACGCTAACGTCGCCCAAATTTGGCAAACATAAAACCTACATAAACTCGTTTAGAAAAATCGTAAATGTAAGTTGCGTGAGATAGCAGAGTAGTTGAAAATATCAAAAGGCAGTGAGTTCACAATATGTAATGGGTATTTCTCAATAAGAAAACTGTGTTCAAAGTGGGTGTCGTGTTTTTGCTCACAGTCGTTCAAAAACAACAACGTCTTGACGATTCAGGACGTTGTTGTCAACTGTTACAACGTAATAAAAGTGAGGTTTTGCATCTATACGTATGATGGATTAAACATGGATCCAGTACTTCACTTCGGAGTCAAATCGGCAGTCAGCTGAGTAGATAGCAACAGGTGAAATCCATCCGAACCGACCAAAGACAAAAACATGAGCAGGTAAGGCTTTGGTCCCCGTATTCTGGGATGCGCGGGGTATTTTGTTCATCAATTACCGTGGAAAAAGTTAAACTATCAATATTTCATTATTGGTGCGTTTAAAGGAGGTAATCGCCCAAAATAGCCTCAAAGGAACGAGAAAGAAGTGCTCTTTTTTCTATGCACAGATCTATAGCAACAATGGCAAAAAAAACATTCATTGCAATTCTAATTGCTTCAGCACAACTGCTCTACAATGGTGTAAGTACATTCTGTGTTAACTGCATTAGAGACACAGGAAGTAAAACATCTACTGTCAGAGGGTTTTATAGAAAAACAATCGATTAATCACACGGCACGGTGGGTTTGATTTCGACCATATATGTATTTCCTTAAGTAAATTTTGAAGTTTTCCTCCTAAGAAGTTATGTTACACCCAACAAACACGGCAGCCATGTACTTTAAAATAGTTATAGAATTGTACGTGCTTTGTGTGTCAGTGGGACTCTGTAGACTAAAATGCCGTCAAACTACATTTGCAGCCAAAGCACCAATTTGGTAAATTTGCCTTTAGGGATAAAAATAAACCTCTGCTATCCGATTACATACGCACAATCACAAATATTTACTTAGTGTTGCTCGGTTTAAATGAGGATAGGGCGCCGAGCATGTATACGGCACACCATAGACAAACATTGGTCAGTTTGTTAAACACTAATATAGTGAAGAGAGGCCTGATCGCAAATCTCCCTTGCCAAACCCACTAACAGGAAAAGCAGCGGGAGTCAACCCGGAGGACACAATCAGAATCCGGCGTTCCCAAGTCAGTCCTAGGCGATATATAGTTACGTTCTCGCAACTCATTCGTGAGGGGGTACAAGAATCATGTATATCGGCGCTTGCCTTTTCATTGAACCATTGCAGCGACGCGGAGAGGTAAAGGTAACAGCTGGCCTTTCAATCTTACTTGCTCTGGTTTTGCGCTCTTGAGACAGCGACCACGTAATCTTTCAAGAATGAAGGATACCAACAATAAAATATGATGAAAGCATGTTCTATTCAGACATAAATTTTGAGCATCATATTCCAAAATGCTCACAAACATCTCTATAAATGTGCTTGCCCCGTTGGTCCAGCCGTTGCTATATCACGCTTACGTTTTAGATAGCATTTTCTAGATGTGTGCATGCGTTTCTATGAGTGGTTACGCTTCGCATGGAAATAGTATTTTAGATGCAGCCAAGCGTCTCTATAAGCCACCTTATCTTCTAGTTGGTCGGTCAGGCTTACGTTTGAAATATCAGTTCGCAAAACTCGAAGATTGACGGGACACATCTTGAGAGGATACATTTTTGTTTCATTTGTATAGCAGCATTAGTCCGTTGGGATTCTGTCTTGAACACCAGAAGATCTTCAATAAAATCGTCTTTGTTTTTGTGCGATAGGAAAAACGATGACAAGCCACCTCGAAATGCATTCTTTATACGACTTATTTGAAAAGTTAACGACTTAAACAATTCATTGGTTTGTTTTTTTGTTTTTTTTAATTTTTTTAGGGGAATGGATTTCTTAAATGCGTTCATGTCTTTTCAAAAGAAGATATGTCCGTTTGCCAGTCGGTCTGTCACATTTACATTTCAAATGGAATTTCCCGTGGTCTGTCATGCTTTAGTTTGATATAGCATTTTCGGCGGTCTGTCACATATAAAAATTGATAAGAATTTTCCTCGGTGTGACAGGCTTAAGTTTGATATAACAATCTCGGGAGTCTCTCACGTTTCAATTTGATGTAGTATTTTCGGCGGTCTGCCACGCTTAAGTTTGATATGAAATGTGTGATTGTCTGTCACACAAAAGTTTGATATAACATTCTTGTCGGTTGTCACGTTTACGAAATAGGATTTTAAGATTCTTCCATACGTCTATATCAGTCTCGGTCGATCTATTACGCTCAAGTTTGAAAAAGGCGTATTCGGCGTTCTGTCATACTAGCATTTGCTATGATATTTTCAGCAGTTATGCTTATGTTTGATAGAGCATATCCATCAGTCTGTCATGATTTCGTGTGATAAAGAATTTTGGGAAGTCTTTCATGCTTTCGTTTGATAAAGCATTTCGTTGGTCTGTCACACTTGCGTTTTTATGTTTGATATAACCTTTCCTTTATTCCGTCTCACTAAATTTGCTATAGAATGTTGGCCTGTCTGTCACGCTATGAAATAGGATTTAGAGATGTGTTCATGCATTTCTATCAGCAGCTTTCTCTATCTATCTATCTATCTATCTATCTATCTATCTATCTATCTATCTATCTATCTATCTCTCTCTCTCTCTCTCTCTCTCTCTCTCTCTCTCTCTCTCGCTATCTGAATAACGCTAAATTTGGAAATAGCATTCAATATAGATTGAACAGAAGTATCCTAAGGATAACCTTCCTCTTTTGAGTCGTCCAAACATATAAAAAGAATGCATTGTGTGTATGTATCGCTTACGTCTTGCATAGCATTTGCGACGGCTTGTCATACTTACATTTGCTACGTTGAAGTTAGAAATAACATTTTTAAATGCATCATCAAACTTCCATAAGAGGGTCTGTCCGTCAGTTTTTTTTTTACTAATGAGCCACCACTTATCGAGGCCAAAACTCACTCGAAGATAAGGGTAAATCAGATGGAATAATTGACAGTTATGAGACTATTGTAAATCTCCACAACAACAGCCGACTAAGAAAACGGCAATTCTTACCCTTTTGTCAAAAACATCGTTCATGGAAAGTGAAGAGCACAGGATAAAACAGATGGTTAAGCGAGTGTGACAGGTTGTCAAAAGTAAACCTAAGGTCCAGAGTCTGACGTTCGCACCCTCTTCGCAGTCTTGCTATATTCATAGATCCACCCATCACTATAACACAGTCAGCGTGAGCTTGTAAACATTCTGACGCCACACATCCAGCGAACTCTCTTATTGTTTTTCTAGAGTGGCGATTTCTCTCCATTCCTGGTGTCCCAAGATTTACCTATCACGTAAAAATAAAAACATTCTCAAACCACATTTTTCCAAGAATAGGAATATAAAATAAATTAATAAAACATTATTGTTTCTAAATAAAATATTGAGTATCAACAAATAAGATTTATTCAAGTTAATTTTATCATTTCAGACGTTTTTGAATAGAATATCACATTTAAGTAAATAAAATTAAAATAATTTCTTCATATTAAAGCATGAAAGTAAGGCGTTGGTGTTTCAAATGGAGGAACTGAACTCAAAATCAGTTTCTTTGTGATTACTTAGCGGGATCAGCAAACGATTTTCTTGAGGTTGCAAGCTATGAAGTTCATTCTCTAATTAAGGTAAGAATTACGCAGTCTTACCCGAGGAGCTATAAATTTAAAATAGAAAATAGTAAAGACATCGCTTAAAATGAAAGTACACAACCGAGTTTATTCTCTTTTTCACTATCTATTCCATTCCTATGAATAATTGTTGGATAATGGCCCTATGGGAATGGACGTATCTGTTGGGAATCGTTGGTTGACTTGCGCGAGTTAACGCGGGTGCAGTCAAGTGCAGATTGGGGCCTGTTCTCACAGTCAGAGCTAACAGACGTGACAAGGTTACCGTGTGACGGGACCCCAGATCAAGGGTCAGTCTGCACCTGTGAGAGGCTCTGTGACGTCGCTGGCCTTGCGTGGGAAAGAGAGGATCCGTGACGTCACTCGTTGGAAGGCGAACCGAGAGGACGTGCGATTCACGATGTAAAATATTTCCCTTCAGGGAAGACAACAGACGGCGTGGTTCGGCAGGAAGGAAAGAAGATGGCGACCCTCTACATGACGAGTATACGAAACGCGTACTGCCTCGATCCAAGCAGAAGTAGGTCCATGCAACATAATTACCTTTTTGCCGCTATAATCAAGTTAATGTGGGGTAACCGAAGTTAAGCGTGTTTGAGCCTGGTCATTGATTGACCATTTGAGAATACAAATATTATCTCGAGATGCATGAATTACTAATAGTATAAACGGTGATAGACTTACGTTCTGTCACGGAGATGGTTGGAAATATACGCGCGTACATTAAACGGACGCACTTCTTTTTAGAATAACCGTTATTGTTTATTTATGCAAAATCATTTAGTGGAGTGTCGAAGTACTCGTTGCAATACATGTATAGCCGGTTTATATGGGCTTCGTTTCGATGGGCGAATATGACATTGTTACCGCTGAGGAGAGAATGGCAGGGAGTGATGGAAAGAGAGGTGTCTCTCCAGATGGCATCCTCATCTGCCGTCGCCGGTGGCAACGAAACAGGACGAAATGCATTGGCTCATAACAGATTCTGTTTATTTATTCGTTTATTTCTTATATCTTATATTCAATTTCTACAAACGGGCGAACAGGGGTGGGAAATACATTACTTCTCTAGAACGGGGAAGCGGGAAATGACATCCCACTTGTGTGAGTGTAGAGGTTGAGACGTGTCATGCTCGGGATTTGTATGTGAACATTTATGCTTATGAGTGTGGAGATTTGCGTGCATGCTTCTGTGCGAGTCTGCGTGTTTTCTTCAAGTTGATTATACATATATAGTTATGCATTTCAACTAATGCATACAAAACGCATACAAAATCAGTTACATTAGTGTGTTGTTACGCTGCCAGCAGAAGAAAGAACGAAGATAAAATGAGGATAAACTGGAGAAAACGTACAAAGTTATAAGTTATTCGAGAGTTCCATAATAGAAAACTGTCTAATTTAAACAAATAAACCTTTGTATGGTATATACATATATTAAGGAAAATGTTATTAAATAACGCGGTGTTTTTTTTGTTTGATGGTCTTAGTTTTATTTCTCAATTTTCCGAATAGTTCAATTAGTATTAAGGTCAAATTTGTGTATAAAAGTTCTGAGGGTTCATTGTTCAATTTTTTTTTAACCCTGCCTTTTCTTTTCACGAGTATTTTCGATTCCATTTATTGAATCATCATCAGGCGAAGTTAGTCGTGCTGTTTTAACAACTATTGTATTTTTCTATTTAGTTTTTATGGCTAGTATTTACTACTGTAAAATAAGCGTCCTATAAATATATATATATATATATATATATATATTATATATATATATATATATATATATATATATATATATATATATATATATATATATATATATATAAATGAAAGAAGAGAGATAAAGATGTACGAATTACAAATCTATTTCAACTTCGATTGTTCAATGCAAGGTGTACTCGGTAAAGACATGTCAATTATTATTTCCTTTAGCCAAGGCTTTTCAAAGATTAAAATCTTATCATCAGAGGAATTACATTTATTGATAAGTTGGAAAAAGCCAAAATTCAAAATTTGAAAAAATATGAAATAATAGAGAGTAAGAGTATTGATTTACTCCTCTCCAGGAGTAAGGCACAAGGCCAGTTTTTATCTTACTCCCACAAGTAAGATGTGACCTAAGGTCGGGTAAGTGGGATTTAAAAATTGCCTGGGCAGGCCCGTCGGCATTCCCCGGTAGAGGCGCCTCAGGCAGTAAGCAATGAACTTACTCCTCCCCAAAGAGGGGAGGCAAAGCCTGGGAAGGTGGACCTCCCAGAACTGCACAGGACAGACCCATTGACCAGCGTAAATCAAGACCCAAAGGCCAAGACAACACCAGTATGGAGTGCAGTATCCATCGGAACAGATACTACACTTTGATCTTAGCCAAAAGGAGAGAGGAAGAGTATGCGACTTTAGTAGATTACAAAATTGATAACATTTTATTTTAGATATTATAATCATGATCCTAAAATCAACACTTAACAATGTTATTCTATATGCACGAACATAAGGAAAATAAAATTGTTAAGTGTTGATTTTAGGAGCATGATTATAATATCTAAAATATAATGTTATAAATTGTGTAATCTACTGAAGCAAAATAGGAAAGCTCTGCTTGACATAACTTGTTATTTGAAACTTTTGTCATTTATCATTCCTCTAACTTAGCATCTATCATCATCGTGCTGGCAGAACGTCTAACAGTCAGCGTAAACCACTTTGCTGAAGACCTTAAACCCAACGCATAATAATCTGCATTTAGACAATGATAAGCATTGAAGAATCTAGATGGCTGTACAATACTGTTTCCAACGATAAAGAATGATTTGGATGATGTGAATGGGAAACAAAGTATATATCCAATTTTCAAATTTACTAGATTTAAAATGTACCCATTTTCCTAGTAGAAATGCCTGTTCTAACAGTTACTCAGACGAGTGGTTCTCTGTTTTACATAGTTCTAGGTCAAACCTTCATCTCGATGTTCTTGAAACAATTGTTATTAACACCTATTGGCCAGTCCTATGTAGACAAATAAGTTGAAACACAAGTTGGAGATTTTTCATGATTTCAATCCATCAATTAATTTACTTAAAGATTTACTGCCAATTTTTCTTACTCCTACTTATCTGTCAACTCATACCATCAACAGAGAAATGTGCATCCTTAGTCGGCGTTCTCGTTATTGTTACCGTTTGTTACGTTCCTCTTATGAACAGGATCAGACGAAAAGGTATTTAAGAGAGTTTACTATTGTTTCTCCTTATAAGTTTTTCAACCCCATTTTCATTGATAAATATATTTTCACTTAAGTAAATCTTACTTTTCTGTTGAACCAACAGATGTTCATCAATCAATCTATCTACCTATCTATATATCTATATATATATATGTATATATATATATATATATATATATATAGATAGATAGATAGATAGATAGATAGATAGATAGATCTTTTTGCAGTACGGAATCTTATTACTGCAAGTATGAAGTGGAGACATATTTTATCATTCATGATTAAAAGAAAAACTACAGCCAACCGGTTTCGCCCTTACTCAACAAAGCTGAATCAAAGGATGTTAAAAGGGACAAAAAATGTTCACTTACTATACCTGGCAAGGCAAACGAATGTAAATTGGACATTTAGCAATCGTATTCTTTTTTTATTTCATAATCTATTTTTTATGACTGACCTAATCACATCAATGGAGTAGTCATTATTGGACAACGTATTATTAATGATTCTTATTTCGTCGTCCAATTTTGACTGTGAACCCAGCGGGTATATAATCCTGTAAACCTAGGTGTATGTAAATTGGTGTTAGGTAACACGATGGAGCTTTTGTTACAAATAAATCGAGGAAAGCCAAAGTTGAATTACACTCTTCATTTATAAGGATACGTTAAAGCGAGATGCACGTTATTTAGTAAGAAGAAGAATTATTTGCCTCTGTTTTGCTATTGAAGAGGCAAAATGTGTCGTCAACATATCGAGTGTAAACTAAAGATTTCATGGGGCCAGATAATAATTCTTTTTCATAGAAATCAACAAAAATCTTCGCCAGCGCTGGTGCAAGGACTGAGCCTATTGAGAAACTGTCTATTTGGCTATACATTACATTGTTAAAAATAAATTTAACGGATGAGTGGCAAATTTCGTCAGCTCAACAAACATGCTCTCAGGAATAGAAAGGGGGTGATTACTGGCTACGATATCAAGGATCGGTACAGACATCTGTAGTTTCCAAAATAGAGACAAAAGTAAATATCTAACTAATATCATAAGAACACAGCGGTTCACTAGTTAGTTTAGATTGTTGAATGTAATTTGTAAAATAAAATTAATCTTTTAGGAACTATAATGTTCCAATACTGGCTGTGAAATAATAAAGATCCATTTTGCAACCTTGTGTTATGATGGCCTTAGCATAGATAGAATGGGTCTTAATGGGATATCCACCTTGTGTGATTTGGGTAATTCAGAGAGACGTGGACGGATAGAGCCAGAGAACCTGATCTCACTGGCTATATCAGAATGGAGGGCACCACCATTCACCCATTCACCCATTCACCCACTTAAATTGTTTTTGGAATTTGTTTTCTAAAAAAGCTGTTGTATCATCAGTGCCGACAGGTCCTCACTTGACAAAGTTTTTTTAGAATTTTAATGACAGAAAGATATCTCGTTCGTAATTTAACTCTGAATGGGATACTGATGTACTCGCATAGCTGTGAGTTAGGTCATTCAATCTACCCTTCCTTTGGTCTCAGAAACAGGTGGAACTCTTGAGAATTTCAAATTTTGAAAATTCTTATTCACGTTTAATTTAAGACTGTGGAATACCGAATCCAATCTGTGATCAAGTATTAAAAGTTCAGCAGGAGACAACTTCTGATAAGATAGATTTAAGACATTCTTTCCAACATCCGAGTCTGTGGAACAACCAGACTTTTAAAAGTAGTAAGTGTTGCAACTTATTATTACATTGAAACACCAGTGTTTAACGAGTGCGCTCATGTATAATTGCAAGATACAGCGAGAAACGATTCTGATTCCCTATATATTATATAGCATTATTGGTGCCTTTGTAGGAAACCGGTAACAAATGAAGAGGAAAAAATACTCTGTCACAATATAATGCACTGTGTGTCAAATCGATCGCACAGATGCCAAAACTACATATATTTTACTTCTGCATCCGCTCAATTCTCAAGATCTAGCTAGAAGTTTGTAGACTTCAAAAGAATGATCCAGGGAAAGAGAGTTAAGAAGACGTATTTTGAGATCGAAAACAAATCGTTCAACGAAAAAAGCCATCAAATCTGTAGATGAACGTTGGAATCCGTATACAACCTTAGAAGACGACCTTCTTGATGAATAAAGTCGAACCTTACCACAAAGTTGATGTTTCATTAGTTAGATCCGAGACATTGAATGGTGTATTATATTTGCTAAAATTTTAGAAATCAAATTAACTTGGAAAACATCAGTTTTCGTCTGCATCATATTTTCTTTTTTTATTCTCATCGTAGTTCACGTTATATATGCTATAATATATATTTTTCTATAACTGATTTGAATGAGATTAATACTGCTTTGTTAATTTTTCAAAAATGCTGAATAAAATCCATACTGTTTGATTATAATATGTTTCATTGTGGGGATCTCACGTAAGAAAGAAACGTAAGTTACCAATATCTATAATATAAATGAAAACAAGTAATTGCTGTATCAGTTTAGTATTTATTTATCCTTTACTGGCAATAAAGGCAAAATATCCTGTGAACTAATCTAGAATCTCCTTTTCAATGTCATTTAATAAAATGAAACATTAATGTAACCTTAGACTGTCTGTTGCTACACAGTTCCTGTTTTCGAGGTCGAATTTTAGATAAACAAGCATTCATTCTCAATTGGGAGGAGCTACGTTATAATACACTAATGCAATAAACAAGAATATATAATCCGTGTCTAGTAAAAGTTGGTATACGAAATTTAAAAGAAGTCAAAATTGCATTAGTGTATCTATATAGTTCTTGCGTAATCTATATGGGCCTTTGGGGGAAACTTAGCTTTGCAGGAAACCCCTGTTAAAAAATACAAAACATGACTCTATCATTATCCGTTTGTTAATCAATTATTATAACCATTTCTATATCATAGTCGTTTTACTATGAATTATTATGGGGTGTTGAGATAAATATATCCTGAGCATAAGATGTTTGGATGGGCATAGGAACCAGAGTTAATCATTTGTGACTATTATAAATAAATGATAGTTATTATATGACATACATAGTTATGGTATGATATATATAAAATATGTAGAGCACTCTAAATGGTAGTACAAACACAGCATGACGTCACTTGCTTTATATGCATCATTCCTTCTTTAATAAAAGTAGAATGCCTGGATATCGTGCCGCTTTTAAATGTGTTAAAATTATCATTGTTTATCGGCTATTCAAATAGTGGCCGCGCGGTTAACGACGTTGGATTTGAGTTGAAAAATACTTGTAATCCAGGGTTTCGAATCGTACGACCGGTAGTGAATAGTCATATCTCTATGCTGATGAGTCCTGATTGAAAAGGGACGAAACGTATACATACATAGATAATAAACAATAACAAATATTTCATATATATATATGAGTGCGTATAATGGTAACTAGAGTTAATCCCTTGTTACTTTTCTTTAAATAGAAATAGATGAAAAGGTTTTCAGACATTATTCTCGAACACTTGAGAATTTGAATGATAGGTTTCCACCTGAAATAACAAGTGAGGATCATAGAAAACTTCACTGAAAGTATTGCCAACAACTTCATCTCCTGACTTCATTTCTTGACAAATCTATTAAAGAGCAATTCTGTACGTATTGCTTACAAATGTTCTCGTTTGGTTCGAGACCAGTATGTTTTATTATTACATGCATTAAAAATGAGAGATCTGTATACTCGACTATTACATATATATATATAGAGAGAGAGAGGGAGAGAGAGAGAGAGAAGGAAGGAAGGAGAGAGAAAGAAGTAAGCGTTGAGAAAAATTGTGTAGAATACAATATCTATAAAATCATCAATTATTAAAAATAAGGGATTTATATAAGAACATTGTTTTATAATTCCTTCCTTAAACCACACACACACACTATATATATATATATATATATATATATATATATATATATATATATATATATATATATATATATATATATATATATATATACGTAGTCTTTGTTATTGCTTTTACTGGCGATAGAAACATAGATGTTTTCTTAATATTTTTCACTTCCTAAGAGGTAAAGAATATTGCATTAAGTCGCCCTTTCGTGCACTTATTTTTTTGATACATTTGTTAATTTATTTGTACGTACATATAATATATGTATTACTTTTATATGTGTTGTGAAGTTGTCCAACAATAAATAAACAGTAGTCCAACAATAAATAAAGGAAGTCAAGTCGAGGGTTGGTTTAACAAGTGTATTAACAAAGTAA
>OY744537.1:4645482-4667982 GCA_963556195.1 Sepiola atlantica | reverse complement strand
TAACTTACTCCTTCTCAAAGAGGGGAGGCGAAGCCTGGGAGGGTGGACCTCCTAGAACTGCACAGGACAGACCGGCATAAATCAAGCCCCGAAGGCCAGGACAATACCAGTCTATCGGGGTGCAGTATCCATCGGAACAGATACTACACTTTGATCTTAGCCAAAAGGCGTGTTGAAATAAATACTGAAAATTGATATATAAAATATGTTATTTCCTTATAAAATTTTATGTGGATACATTAAATAATAGTTATATATATATATATATATATATATATATATATATATATATATATATATATATATATATTTATATATATATATATATATATTTATATATATATATGAAGATTGCGTTAGCATGAAACATCGATGTATCTAGGTATTTAAATAATTAATATTTATTTATAAAAATATTATTGTTTATCAGCCCCCCTCCCCACAAGGGCTGGGCAGTTTCGAGTATCTTTAATAACAAGCAGTACAAATAGCTATATGCGAGATCTGAACACCGTTTCGTAAGATCACTCTATCTGCCTAGTAAATAGCAGCGGATTGTCGCTATTTACAGTTAAAGTTACTCTATATTTACTAACTAATTGACGATGGCCGTTTGGATAAGATCACCGACTACGAATCAGTGGCGATTTGTGTTCGGGGTTCGCGCCTACCGACCGTCGGGAATTAGTTCCTAGACTGAAGATTGCGTTAGCATGAAACATCGATGTCTCTAGGTATTTAAATAATTAATATTTATTGATAAAAATATTATTGTATATATATATATATATATATATATATATATATATATTATTACATGTGTAATTTTGTTCATAGATAACAGACAGTTTACTGGAACAAATAAAGCGTATTATTAAATGTGCCGTCCACCCCCATAATCTAATTACCAATGCCTCTTTTGAATCCTGCCCGGAATAATAGAGTTGGCGCAACACGATCTTCCCTCATTATTAGTTCAGTCTTAGTTCACATCGATCTGGTATAATAATTTTCTAATCACTGCTACTTAGTTGATATTTACCGACCACCAATGTAGCTCCATTTGGACACAATATCAAAAACTTTCAGCAATTAATTTGTTTAGAACATGTTTAGTATAACTGCAATTTGACTAAGGTGGCAGAAAATACGGGAGCAAATGTGGGTACATATACTACACTTTGAATTAAGCCCGAAGGAAAGTTAGTTATGCTGCTTTACCCTACCGCACGATTTCACATGTGTGTTTATCGTTTATGTGTGTGTGTTCAGCGAAGATGATCTTCTGAAAAAACTATCCATTCACAAGAAAAACATCCTACCTCGCAAATAATACTCTTCACATCCCGACCCATAAAAATAAATAAATAAAAATAGGCCATAATTATTAATCCAGTATGCGTTTTTTGTTTGTTTTTGCTTTTTTCTGCTTAAAAACCGGAACTTTGTTTTTTCAAATTCTCCCTACCCTTACTAAATAAATATGTACTTCAAAATTTTAGGGTGTTTTTTGGTCTTTTTAAATTAACTTTCAACCTTTAACCTTTCAACTTTCATTCGACCTTTCACCTTCTACTTCTTGTTTTTAAAGACTATTTATTTAGTATTATTATTTTAGTTCCCTTTTATAGATTTTACGTACGTCCGTAAATTCGATTGATGACGCGAAAACCCTGACTTTAGAACGTGTTTCATCTTACGCAATCTTCAGTAGATGATAATTATGGTTTATCAAAGATTCGAAACCATTTTCAAAGTTACCTTTGGTTCTGCGACCTGGTATTCATCAATTAACACGGGAAAGAAGAGAATTTAAATTCTATATAACGTCGAATTAGCGGACATATACAGTAAGCTTACTCATATAGTGTTTGCCATGAGAGGCCGGAACATCGGCTGATACCCCGCAAAATAGTCGTGAAGGGTCAAGGGGGATATGGAGACCGATGTGAGAGAGCACTACCACTGTAAGAGTGCGGAGAGTATCAGAAGATTGGGGGGGGCTTATTGCCACACAAATTCCATAGGAGACAAATGGTTGTTACCAGCGAAAAATCAATGGTAAGCAGCTGTTGTGATACCGCAAAGTCATTTGCAATGGTTATTGAAAAGAGGTAGAGAGTACTGGAAATCTAGGAAGGCTTGTTGTCATTCAGACTCTAGGGAACACAACCGGTTATTATCAGTGAGCAATCGCTCACGATGGCCTGTGTGAGAACTCCTAGTGAGTACAAATAATAATAAGAAGAAGGAGAAGTAGAAGAAGAAGAAGAAGAAGAAGGAGAAGAAGAAGAAAAAATGAAAAGGGTACTTAAATAGATAATCGTTATCGTTACTGAGAGCTATACAGAACAATGCGATTAGAACTAACTATATTAAAGCGAAAATAGATCAAACCTCCCAAAACAGTAAATGTAGACTCTGTGGACAAAGAGACGAAACGCTAAACCACATAATAAGAGGACGCCCCAAACTAGCTCAAAAAGAATACAAGAACGAACACGACTGCGTGGGAAAAGCAGTACACGGGAAACTATGCAAATAACTGCCTTTTTAACATTCAGACAACTGGTACAGACACACACCGGAGACAGTACTGAAAAATGAAAATCATGAAATTATTTTGGGACACGAAGTAAAAACGGATAAACACATACAAGCAAGGAAACCGGATGTCATAATAGTTAACAAGAAGAAAAAACTGCCAAATTGTAGATTTCGCCGTCCCAGCAGAGCAGGGTAAGAATCAAGGAGACAGAAAAACGAAGCAAATATACGGAGTTTGCAGGAGAACTGAACGGGATATGGAACATGAAAAAGTAAATATAATACTAATAAACAGTCTCGAAAACTAATGAACAGTCCCGAAAAAAAAACGGGTAAAAACGATTAAGGAAATTTGAATCAAAAGGAAGACTGAGACTAATCAACAGACGGCAATGATGAAAACAGCTGGAATCTTAAGGAAAACCCTCGAATGCTGAAACCAACCCACATAAACCACGAACGCTAAGCAGCCGTATAGAAGTTGCAACAGAAATAAAACAAAAATATAGAAAGAACACCACGTGAACGAAAGAGAAATGAACCTGCAAGAAATCTTGCAAACAGTCCAACCCCACAAAACACACACACAGTGAGATCATCATCATCGGCTGATGCCACACATGATTGTTCAGGGTCAAAGAAAGTTGAAAGACCGAGGAGGTGGAGTAATCACCATACTTCCACTGGAAGGCTAGGGATAGTACTGGAAGCTTGGGGGGGGGGCTTATTGCCTCTTAAATCCCAGGGAAAAATCAATGGTAAGCGACTGTTGCGATAGCCAAAATAATTCGCAAAATGATCAAAAGAGGTGGAGAGTACTGGAAATTTGGGATGACTTGTTGTCATTAAGGCTCCAGGGAACACCACCGGTTATTATTAGTGAGCAGTCGCTGATTACGACCTATATGAGAACTCTTAGTAGTTAAAAAATAAGAAGAAAGAAGAAAAAGAAAGAAAAGAAGAAGAAGAAGAAGAACAGTCAGAAAAGTGATGATGATGATGATGATGTGGTGAGAATTCGTTAGAGGATCGGGCATTCCAAGTTTATTGATGTTTCTGACTTTCTGAAAATTGACACAGTTACAAAAACTTCGGATCGAATGGCCAGTCGGAAATTAAAGAGAAAGAGAGAGAGAGAGAGAGAGAGAGAGAGAGAGAGAGAGAGAGAGAGATGGAAGGGGGAATTCACTTGTGTCCCCTACCGAGTGAATTCATTGGGGGTTACAATTTGTGCTTCCCAGCCAAATAGTTTTTTTTTATAAAGTAGGCTAATAGGAAAACAAGATCAAATTCTCCGTTTCCAGGTGTAAAAAGCAACAGAAAATGCTCTCCCCGATTGATATTACACATCCCAAACTTCTCAGGTGATCTTGTAAGGGCGTCGACGAAAAGAGAAGTAAAATAAAACAAAAAAACATCACTTTTTTGACGAGCAACCTTCACATGACCGGCATTGGAACGAATGTTCAGGCTGAGATGATGGAATTTTTCTATATAGTTTTATACTAATAAGTTTCTATTTACTAAGATCAAAAGCCATTCGAGGATAAGAGTTAACTAGCTTGTCAGTTAGGATGCTGTGACAATAAAGAAATAATACTTACCAGCTGAAAAGATGATGAGATTCTACGCATGTTGTGACTGCTCATCTTCCAGAGAAAAGGGATTTTCTTCACAATTGTAGACTTTTATATTTGGGACTGATCTGCATATATGAAGAACTAATTAGAATATGTGGAGACCAATTGAGATAAATGAAAGGACTGATAGAAAGCAAAGAGTTGATTTTCGGAGAGCAGAGAGAAGCGAAGAGAAAACGTGGCGGTGCTGAAAATGTATTAAAAAGTTGGATTGCCTTTCTAAACTTTGTTTTCTTACGGTTAGAATAATAAGTTCTACTAAAAGCCGCACACAACTACGCCATCCAAACGAACTATATAGAAGCCAAGATATACAAGTCATAGTAAAACAGTAAATGTAGACTCTGTAGAGTAAGAGACGAAGCTGCAAACCACATGAAAAGTGAATGCAGCAAACTAGTCTTAAAAGTATTATAATCACAGACATGACTGGGTCTGGGAGATATTCCACAGGAAATTGTGGAAATTATTTGATTTTGGACACTTAAATAAATGTTACGGACACAAAACGGGCACGGTATTGGGAAACTGGGAAATGAAAGGCAGCTAATCCTATGGTACATCGAAATACAAACGGAGAAAATCATTCAAACCATAGAATGGTAAGGGTTAGGGTTTATGAGATAGAATGGTAAGGGTTAGGGTTTATGGGATAGAATGGTAAGGGTTAGGGTTTATGGGATAGAATGGTAAGGGTTAGGGTTTATGGGATATGATGGTAAGGGTTAGGGTTAATGGGATAGAATGGTAAGGGTTAGGGTTTATGGGATAGAATGGTAAGGGTTAGGGTTTATGAGATCGAATGGTAAGGGTTAGGGTTTATGGGATAGAATGGTAAGGGTTAGGGTTTATGGGATAGAATGGTAAGGGTTAGGGTTTATGAGATAGAATGGTAAGGGTTAGGGTTAATGGGATAGAATGGTTGTCATTCAAGAGACGAGGAACAGCCAAACTTTATTTGATTTCTTTTTATAACAAGTATTTATTGACATCGGATTTGAAGACACTCGTGTGTAATCTACGGAGAAGCAATCCTGCAGTAATATGTTCGAAAGACAGAAAATCTATCCATGGAAATTTCGTCTGACGCTATGCACATCGAGGAAGAAAAGAAAATGTGTTTTCCGTTTTGGAAGAAGATGCGGTTACAATGAGAATACAGAGATTGAAGCTTAGTGTTGCCCCTACCATTGAAATGACGATAGAGTATTGATTTACTCCTCTCCAGGAGTTAGGCACAAGGCCAGTTTTTATCTTACTCCCACAAGTAAGATGTGACCCACAGTCGGGTCGGGAAAGTGGGGTTTAAAAATTGCCTGGGCAGCTCCCTCGGCATTCCCCGGCAGTAAGCAATAAACTTACTCCTCCCCAAAGAGGGGAGGCGAAGCCTGGGAGGGTGGACCTCCTAGAACTGCACAGGACAGACCCATAGACCGGCGTAAATCAAGACCCGAAGGCCAAGACAATACCAGTCTATTGGGTGCAGTATCCATCAGAACAGATACTACACTTTGATCTTAGCCAAAGTAGCCAGAGAATCGCAACGCCTCTGATACAATTCTCATCTTTAAACGTGCAAATTGAACAGATGCATCGTATTGTAGATACATAAAAAAAAAAAAAATAAGTGCCAGTCAAACGGGCAATCTAACAGTAAAGTTTTGAGTAGCATTTTCGTTGGTCTATCACGCTTAAATAAGAAATAGCATTTTACTCGTCTATACTGTTTAAGTTTGAAATATTATTTTTGGTGGTCTAACACTTTTAAATTTAAAATAGCATTTCCACCGTTTTGCTACGATTATGTTCAAAAAAGCATGTTCGTTGGTCTGTAACGTTTAAGTTTGACATAATATTTTTCTCGGTCAGCCGCACTTAATTTTTAACTAGCATTTTATTAGCTCTGTTACGTTTAAGTTTGACAAATTATTGTCGTTTGTCTATCAAGCTAAACTTTTGAATACTATTTTCGTCCATCTGTCACGGTTAACTTTAATTTAGCATTTTATTGGTTCTATCACGTTTAAGTTTAAAATAGGATATCCGTTTGTCCGTCACGATTAAGTTTTAAATACTTTATATGTCGATTTATTGTGCTTAAGTTTAACGTAACACTTAATTTGTTCTGTCACGTATAAGTTTTTAAAAAAGGATTTTTAATCTATTACGCATGAGTTTGAAATAGAATTTGTATTTGTCTGTCACACTTACGATTAAAACATCACTAAATACAGATTGTATTGACGCATCGTAAGAACATCTATTCTTGTTTTAAATCGAATTTCTATTTCGGAACTTATTTACAGAGAAACATTGGACGGCAAGTGTTTCTGACCGATGAAACGTGTGACAGAAAGAACTGTGCTTTTTTTTCTGACCGGTCAGAAGGAACGGACGGGTTGATCTCCGACACAGTTTTGACCCCGGCTGACATGACAATGCGAATTGTTTCCAGTACGGAAAAAAGTCGCTGACCCCTCAATTGTTAAAAGGTTTCAGTATAATTTGGTTCTCAATCCAATCTGTCCTTAGCGTTTGTTTCTCCGTTTTCCATCCGCCGACGCTTTTTACCCTCCTCCCCCCCTTCTACCCCTATCGTGTCAGACACTGAAAGAGCGTAATTGGTGACGTTAAGGGCGAACAAGAGAGCAGACGTGAGCAGTAAAGTGTCAGATTTCTAGCTTTTCAATTTAGATGTCCATTTATTTTTGTGGGTGACGACCCTACTCCCGCCCAGTCGCGCAAAATCTACCTGGGGACACTCGGTAGGGCTCAGCAGCCGGTGTCACTTTGTGCGAGTCGACGACGACCGACAGTCTCTTAATTTGATGGAGTCACACACTTGCCGTCGTCTCAGCTCTTGGATACACGCGAGCACACACGCGCGCATTCGAACCCCCTAAATGTGTAGTCATGGAAAGACAATATTGATAAAGCCGAGTCGCTCTAATAGATTGGTACAATTGGCCCTTATCAACAGAGAGCGAGCGAGAAAGATAGAGATAGTAAGAGGTTGTGTGTGCATGCGCATGTGTGTGTGTGCATACGCACGTGTGTGTGTTTTTTTTCTTCTTTATTTCAATTTAATGCATTTTTCATATACATTTTACTTACCTCGTGATAGAGTCAATCTCATCATGCATTACCTCCTCCTCCTCTGGATGAGAAAGGGGGAAAGTTACTACCTGTCGTTTGATAGGCCCCATCCGTTAAGGAGTTCCAACGGAACTATTTAATCTATTTTGACCCCAATACAAAGCGCCCTTTCTAGGGAGCTCGATTTTTTTCATGTGGAAACCCGACATTGTGTCTAAGGTATTCCCTTGCGTGAAAGCAAATAAATTAAACATGGATAGACTTACACACAGAAATATGTATATTCATAGATGTATTTGTCCTTTTAACACACTGATATATATATATATATATATATATATATATATATATATATATATATATATATATATATAATTACTATTTCATGTATCCACATGAAATTTTATAAGGAGATATCATTTTTTATGTATCAATTTTCAGTATTTATTTCAACGGTGTTCATAACGTAAGTAGAGCTAGGTAGTAAGCTATGAAAATATATTTATGACAATTAAGCTGCACAGAGGCTCCAGCTTACTATATAAATAAATATATATATAATAAAATTGAAATATAAGCCAAATCAGCAATACAAGATGATTTTTATTATTATTTTTTTTTTTTACATTAATCCTATCGATTACGGAATAAAATTCCTTCTTCAGGGGTGACCAGTATTGAGTCATTTTTTTTCATAAAAAAAAAACAAGAATAAAGAAACTTATTTCACACTTTTCAAATATATATATATATATAGAGAGAGATAGATAGATAGATAGATAGATAGATAGATAGATAGATAGATGTATACATACAGACAGAGAGAGATAAATAGAAAGAAAGAGAGAGGGGGTAGTGTTTAATTCAACTCCCAAGATTCAAATACACCACCGGGTACCAAAAGAACGATTTTCTTATAGCTACGTGTTTACAGCCTGTGTCAGCGATCTGTGTTCAAATCTAGGCAATTACTTAAATCTCAAATGTATTTTTTATGCTGGATCGGATTGATGTTTGTCTGGATTTGTGTCAACAATTTGACGCCGACAGCCGAGATTGAACGAGAGATCTTTTTAATCTTCAGTATAACGCTCTCCCAACTTAGCTATTTCCGGTTGTCATTAATCGTAGGCCCTACCATAATAGACGATCTTTATATAATGTGAAGTTTCTATTAAAACTCGATGTAGTTTGGACATGAGCATGTTGACCCTTTTAATCACAACTATATTTGCGGTAAGGAGTTCAAACTGCCCTACTATTTCAGTCATAAATCGTAAAGGGGCTAGATTTCAAAATGTGTATGTAAAATCGACTCAATAACGCTGACAGTTTACTACTTCACTATCAGGATTGAATCGTAGTGTAATATCTGTTATGTCCTCGGTCAGTGGAGGAAAGATCCATGTTGACTTGGGCAATTTTTATTTTTGTCCCATTTAGAGTGGCCATTTTAGTGGTGCTGGATATGCCACCCCCTTACACACATAAAAACGACCGTGGGTTTATCTTTACCCTTGTAGAGAAACAAGTAAATAGGGATTCATTAACGCCGACAGAATTTGAACAGGGCATGCCAGGCTCAGAGTCTTCATCGTTTATAATTTAACTTGGTTCAACACATCGATTCATGCGTGTAACGGCAAAAGTGGGAGCGTGTATACGCATCTGTGTATGTGTGCATGTGTATGCATGTAAACACACATATATAATTATGGATACGAGGTAAATAAATTCATTTACATACGTTCCAAGAATTCAACATGCACAACAATTTTGTGTACGATCGTTTCTGAGACGATATGTATTTTTATTATTGATATCAAGTGTCATCATAAGCACAGGGAATAGATACCAAGTTCGAACTGGAACAAATACATTGAAGACATTGCCAAGGCAGCCGCAAAGAAGGTCGGCTCCCTCTACCGTGCTAGTAAACTCCTCGCACCTGACATTATCCTGTATCTCTACAAAGCCACCATCCGCCCATGCATGGAGTATTGTTGCCACATCTGGACTGGTGCATCATCTACTAGTCTCTCCCTCCTTGAGAAGGTCCATAAAATAATCGCCAACCTAATAGGTCCCTCACTGTCAACCAAGCTCCAGCCTCTGTCCCATCGCCGCAATGTAGTATCCTTGTGCTTGTTTTACCAATACTTCAATGGATAATACTCCGATGAATTGGCTACTCTGGTGCTCCCTCGACGTAAATTCACTAGACTAACTCGTCAATCAACTAAATCTCATTCATTCACTGTGGAGGTCCCCAGATGTCGGAGAGCCTTCTACTCAAATAGCTTCTTTGCTCGTACTGCTGGCCTATGGAACTCCCTCCCTGCCCCCTGTTTCCCCGACAGTACAGACATGCAGAAATTTAAAACTAATGTAAACAGACATCTTGCAGCTCAGATCCAAATTTAGGTTGACCCCCTACCTTCTCCGCTTTTCTTTTTACCCAGTAGCCCCTTACGTCTACAGTGGTAGCCTGCCTTGTTTGGGGTGAACTATGTTTTTAAAAAAAGTTAAAAATAGCAGCATAACTAAAGTGCGGACAGTTATCAGTCATACAGCAATTCGAGAGGTTAAGGGAAGTTTAAGTATTGATAATTTCAATTCAGTTCACACCGGTTACAAAGCAATTATATCAAACATACGAATCAACACAATAAGAGAAATCAATTTATATTAAGAATTAATATTTAAGAAACTACAGCAGAAAAAAGAGATTTTTATTAAACGATTACTAATAGTTTTTCCCGATAAAATTAAAAATATGAGAACACAATCAAAGATTTATGTAGGCATATTTTCAGAGCCTTATGTATGTTCGTGTTTGAAATAACGTCATGTCTCATTTAACTTAGCGATAATGTTATAAAAAAAATAAAAATAAATAAATAAATGTTTTATATATTTAAAAACAATTTTCTTAATACACTTTATTAATTATTAAATAATCCGACATCACCTGTAAGTAATATTATATGTACTTACCACAACTCTATATCATAAAAACAAGATGGCCGACTGACAACGAGGATAACTTTTTGCTCCTTCAAAAGAAACAGAGTTCAATGTAAGTGGATTGTCTAGTGTTTTCTGCTTCAATGTTTCTTCTGGAAACAATCCTTGGACTTCTGAATATATATATATATATATATATATATATATATATATATATATATATATATATATATATATATATATATTTATATATATATATATATATATATTTATATATATATATATATATATATATATTTATATATATATATATATATAAATATATATATATATATATATATATATATGTTCTCTTTTTTGTTTCATTTTGTTTCAGTCGAAGTTCTCAGAAATCAAAAGGGCCTTTCTTGGGGGTAATACTTTATCTCTATATGAGAGTCAAAGATATTCCGTATTCCATTAAAGTTCCCTTTTATCTGTCAAACGTTGAGTTAGTAAGGAAGTTAAGAACATTAATTTTTCTTTCCCCAATTGGCCAGTTAACTATGTTATAGTGTATCTTTCTTGTAGTCTCTCGGTTTTACCAGATTCCAAGACAAGAATTAATCTCGTCTGGTAGAGTATCCAGCTAAGTGCTGTTACTTGAGGTAATTTTACTAGAAGGTACACAATCTCTCGTATGAGCCAGTGTATAGCCGTGTTGAGGGGATCGTATTTTGCGCTGTGAATACTATGTTATTTTGCATATTTGGTCGGTCTTTCTTCTAAGGTGAAGTACCCTGATGTCAAGTTAGCCTGACAAACAATTGTACAGAGAGACCGAAGACACCCGAGAATTGTGTCTAGTAGGTAATTCAAACTCTCTCTCTCTCTCTCTCTCTCTATATATATATATATATATATATATATATATATATATATATATATTAAAGAAAGAAAGATGAAGATAAAGAATTGTACATAAATTAATACAAATTTTATTACATCGAAAGTTCAGGAGTTACATTTTAGGATTAATGTAACTCCTTGCATCTGAACTTTCGATGTAATAAAATTTGTATTAATTTATGTACAATTCTTTATCTTCATCTTTCTTTCTTTAATATTGATTGCTCTACTCAACGTATTGAGCTTTATTTTATCGAGATAGATCACTACGATATTTCGCTTATCGTTAATTCTATTATCATATATATATATATATATATATATATATATATATATATATATATATATATATATATATATATATATGCGTGCGTGCATATAAGAGTGTATTTGAATGTGTATGCAAGTTAATCTGTATCTATCTCTGTATGAATGTGTCTATGTCGGCCATATTGGTATATATCCCTATGTCGATTTTGTTAGTGGCGACTGTTCCTCTTGCCTTGATTGGGGAGTTTGTAGCAGAATCATTGTGGGAGTGTTTTAAGGAGAAGAAGAACCCCGTTCTTGCTGACAGATGGTTTAGTCTAGTCTCGGTGTGTGTGACCAAAGTCACAGGGTAATACCAACAGTTTACTGATAACTTATTTTCCTCCTTTTTCTCGCCGAAAGTATGTATTGTTTGCGTGCAAATAAATACGAAATGTAACTTGAGAAATATTTGCTTTTGTATTGGTATAATTCTCTGTTTCCAACAAAGCCATCACAAATGCAGTAATACTAGTAGACATTTCCTGGCGTTGTCCGGGTGTCAAATATATGGGAAATAAATTATAACGTCATTGATTTACGGTCTATACCGCAAAGTTAGGTTTTCGTAACATGTCGAAATGTAAATAATATAAGTGACACCTGAATTAAGTCTAAGGCACAGCACTTCATATCAGAGTTTTTTGTCATTTTATGTATATTTCCAAGTCATTTTTATCTTTGGCTCATTTCAAGGCATTTGGAGGTTCTGGAGAAACGTCAGGAGGAGGTCGTTAGTGCCACCTGTACTTGTTTCATGCAAATAACCATTAATGGAAATTAGTAGTGAATTTTAATGAAGGGAAAGTTTGATGTTTGCAAAATAAAGTTGTAAACCTTTTCCATTTAGGGGGCATTTTAAGCACACACCATTGTGACTCGCTAAAAGTGAATGACGACATTAACTTCCTCGTAAGATATAACTCTTAGTGATATTTCTGGAGACTTTCTAACTGCTGTCATAAAGATTTCGATAAACGACGCAATTAAATAGAGTCTTATAGAGATGGTGTTTCAAAGTTAATCGTTACAAACAACAGCAAATGCTATTTAAGACTTACTTGTGATGAACAAAAAAATGCTATTTACAAAATAAGCGCGACAGACAAACCAAAATTCTATTTTAAACTTACGCGTGACAAGAAAAGAAAACTCTATTCATCCTTAAGCGAGGCAGATAAAGGAAAATGCTATTTCAGTATTAAGCGAGACAAACTATTTTTTTTACAAATTAAGCGAAGCATATGAACCAAAATACTATTTCGCCCATAAGCGAGAGAAACAAAAGAAAATGCTATTTCAGATTAAAGCGTGACAGACAAACATAACATTAATTCAAAATTAAACTTGGCACATAATAAAGAAAAAATATATTTCAAACTTATGCATGACAACAAAAAAATCATATTTCAAGGTTAAAAGAAGAGAATGTTTCAAAAGACGGCAGAGAAACGCGCATAAAATGTTTTTCTCATTGTTCCAGGAAGTCGTTGACGATTTAAATTCAGCAACGCTGGATGGCGTCACAAAAAAATCGCATTACCTTAAGCATTTTAAAATGTTACCACAGGTTTCATATGTGATGTTGTAAATTTTAGAGTGTTCTATTTTTATGTAGATAGCTTCCAGTATTTTTTCTAATCTATGTAATAAAAAAATACTTATTTAAATCTTCTCCACAGTCGAGGGGGATAGTTAAGTGTTTATTATCAGTAGTAGCATGTTAATAACATTCCATAATATTTTTGTATCATATTTTAATTGCCTCTTGCATACTCTGTACACTACAAGATCTTGATATAAAATTTACTAGAAATTTTACCAAGAGCTTTTGAGACTATACATTGTATTCTTTTTTAGTATAATGAGCAGTAATACTAATACATATTTAATTCACTTCACATATGACACAGCCGCCAATTCTACGATACTTTGTTCCGAGTTTGTTAGAATTATTCCGCGTAAGTGTGGCCTCTATAATTTAACAACGGACAGAAACAAATGCTTAATAATACTATAGACTAGAACAAGTATGTTTCTCAATCGCTCACTATATTCGCTAGTATTAAGTTCTTCTAAAGATTCAGGAAATAAAAATATAAGAATATAAAATAATATAATTGAGACCTACTTCGTAGTTTTGGTTGCAGACATGCAGACACAAAACTTCTATTATAGCTTCCGTATTAATTTTAATAGTTTAATGGAATATTACATGGTGATTACTGTTATCAAATCTCATCAGCTCCACATTTTTACACGTCAGCAGTTGAAATTCCATCATTTTTTTACCTTGACCGAACTTTTCATAGTCAAGGCTACATGGCGGACTAAGTTGCGAGTATTTACGATGTACAGAACTGAAAGTATGCGGACAAAGTTGCGAGTATTTACGATGTACAGAACTGAAATTATGCGGACTAAGTTGCGAGTATTTACGATGTACAGAACGGAAATTATGCGGACTAAGTTGCGAGTATTTACGATGTACAGAACTGAAATTATGCGGACTAAGTTGCGAGTATTTACGATGTACAGAACTGAAATTATGTGGACTAAGTTGCGAGTATTTACGATGTACAGAACTGAAATTATGTGGACTAAGTTGCGAGTATTTACGATGTACAGAACTGAAATTATGTGGACTAAGTTGCGAGTATTTACGATGTACAGAACTGAAATTATGTGGACTAAGTTGCGAGTATTTACGATGTACAGAACGAAAATTATGCGGACTAAGTTGCGAGTATTTACGATGTACAGAACTGAAATTATGTGGACTAAGTTGCGAGTATTTACGATGTACAGAACTGAAAGTATGCGGACTAAGTTGCGAGTATTTACGATGTACAGAACTGAAATTATGCGGACTAAGTTGCGAGTATTTACGATGTACAGAACGGAAATTATGCGGACTAAGTTGCGAGTATTTACGATGTACAGAACTGAAATTATGTTGACTAAGTTGCGAGTATTTACGATGTACAGAACTGAAAGTATGCGGACTAAGTTGCGAGTATTTACGATGTACAGAACTGAAATTATGCGGACTAAGTTGCGAATATTTACGATGTACAGAACTGAAATTATGCGGACTAAGTTGCGAGTATTTACGATGTACAGAACTGAAAGTATGCGGACTAAGTTGCGAGTATTTACGATGTACAGAACTGAAATTATGCGGACTAAGTTGCGAGTATTTACGATGTACAGAACGGAAATTATGCGGACTAAGTTGCGAGTATTTACGATGTACAGAACTGAAATTATGCGGACTAAGTTGCGAGTATTTACGATGTACAGAACTGAAATTATATGGACTAAGTTGCGAGTATTTACGATGTACAGAACTGAAATTATATGGACTAAGTTGCGAGTATTTACGATGTACAGAACGGAAATTATGCGGACTAAGTTGCGAGTATTTACGATGTACAGAACTGAAATTATGCGGATCAAGTTGCGAGTATTTACGATGTACAAAACTGAAATTATGCGTACTAAGTTGCGAGTATTTATGATGTACAGAACTGAAATTATGCGGACTAAGTTGCGAGTATTTACGATGTAGAGAACTGAAAGTATACGGACTAAGTTGTGAGTATTTACAATGTACAGAACTGAAATTATGCGGACTAAGTTGCGAGTATTTACGATGTACAGAACGGAAATTATGCGGACTAAGTTGCGAGTATTTACGATGTACAGAACTGAAATTATGCGGACTAAGTTGCGAGTATTTATGATGTACAGAACTGAAATTATGCGGACTTAGTTGCGAGTATTTACAATGTACAGACCTGAAATTATACGGACTAAGTTGCGAGTATTTACGATGTACAGAACTGAAATTATGCGGACTAAGTTGCGAGTATTTACGATGTACAGAACTGAAATTATGCGGACTAAGTTGCGAGTATTTACGATGTACAGAACTGAAATTATGCGGACTAAGTTGCGAGTATTTACGATGTACAGAACCGAAATTATGTGGACTAAGTTGCGAGTATTTACGATGTACAGAACTGAAATTATGCGGACTAAGTTGCGAGTATTTACGATGTACAGAACTGAAATTATGTGGACTAAGTTGCGAGTATTTACGATGTACAGAACGGAAATTATGCGGACTAAGTTGCGAGTATTTACGATGTACAGAACTGAAATTATGTGGACTAAGTTGCGAGTATTTACGATGTACAGAACTGAAAGTATGCGGACTAAGTTGCGAGTATTTACGATGTACAGAACTGAAATTATGCGGACTAAGTTGCGAGTATTTACGATGTACAGAACGGAAATTATGCGGATTAAGTTGCGAGTATTTACGATGTACAGAACTGAAATTATGCGGACTAAGTTGCGAGTATTTACGATGTACAGAACTGAAATTATGCGGACTAAGTTGCGAGTATTTATGATGTACAGAACTGAAATTATGTGGACTAAGTTGCGAGTATTTACGATGTACAGAACGAAAATTATGCGGACTAAGTTGCGAGTATTTACGATGTACAGAACTGAAATTATGTGGACTAAGTTGCGAGTATTTACGATGTACAGAACTGAAAGTATGCGGACTAAGTTGCGAGTATTTACGATGTACAGAACTGAAATTATGCGGACTAAGTTGCGAGTATTTACGATGTACAGAACGGAAATTATGCGGACTTAGTTGCGAGTATTTACGATGTACAGAACTGAAATTATGTTGACTAATTTGCGAGTATTTACGATGTACAGAACTGAAAGTATGCGAACTAAGTTGCGAGTATTTACGATGTACAGAACTGAAATTATGCGGACTAAGTTGCGAGTATTTACGATGTACAGAACTGAAATTATGCGGACTAAGTTGCGAGTATTTACGATGTACAGAACTGAAATTATGCGGACTAAGTTGCGAGTATTTACGATGTACAGAACTGAAATTATGCGGACTAAGTTGCGAGTATTTACGATGTACAGAACAGAAATTATGCGGACTAAGTTGCGAGTATTTACGATGTACAGAACTGAAATTATGCGGACTAAGTTGCGAGTATTTACGATGTACAGAACTGAAATTATATGGACTAAGTTGCGAGTATTTACGATGTACAGAACTGAAATTATATGGACTAAGTTGCGAGTATTTACGATGTACAGAACGGAAATTATGCGGACTAAGTTGCGAGTATTTACGATGTACAGAACTGAAATTATGCGGATCAAGTTGCGAGTATTTACGATGTACAGAACTGAAATTATGCGGACTAAGTTGCGAGTATTTACGATGTACAGAACTGAAATTATGCGGACTAAGTTGCGAGTATTTACGATGTACAGAACTGAAATTATGCGGATCAAGTTGCGAGTATTTACGATGTACAGAACTGAAATTATGCGGATTAAGTTGCGAGTATTTACGATGTACAGAACGGAAATTATGCGGACTAAGTTGCGAATATTTACGATGTACAGAACTGAAATTATGCGGACTAAGTTGCGAGTATTTATGATGTACAGAACTGAAATTATGCGGACTAAGTTGCGAGTATTTACGATGTACAGAACTGAAATTATGCGGACTAAGTTGCGAGTATTTACGATGTACAGAACTGAAATTATGCGGACTAAGTTGCGAGTATTTACGATGTACAGAACTGAAATTATGCGGACTAAGTTGCGAGTATTTACGATGTACAGAACTGAAATTATCACCAAAAGTGTGACTTTCACCATGTCCCTAACCCTGACATTGACGTCTGACTCAGATATCCCAACATTAAATTAGCTCTAAGTTAGACACTGACTGATAATTTGACGAAGGTTGGTGACGATTAGTCCCTGCGATTTCAAAGCTGTACAGTACACAAACAAACAAACCAACAAACTCGACCGACAACATAACACAATTGATGGAGATAAATCGAAAGAGTAATTTGTTAGTCACTTCTTCTCTCTCTCTCTATCTCTCCCCTATCTTTCCAGCTCGTTAAAATGTAAAGCAAAATAAAAGAAAATAAACTCCGTGTACTGTTGATAATTAAATCATGTTTTTATATAAAAACATAAATCATGTTATTCTTGATTGACTTATCCTGCCGTACTATTTTCTATTTGAACTTTACTCATTACTTTACGGGCCAATCAGTACGAACTCTTTCTTTTGCTTCAGTGATATGATGTCACTTCCGGTTTCTTTTTTGAAGCTCATTTATATATAAGTGCAATTAAGATTGATTAATTTTGGAAGGGGTGTGTCTTTATTAAATATCGCGTTTTACTGTTTTCGGTCCAATATTCTATTCTGGCTATGTGTTTTCGTTTTTATTTTCTTCATCCTATTCGGATAACTTTACGTCTGTCTTAATCGCAATTGTATTTGTTATTCCATTCAAAGCCGAAACAAGCCTTCTATAAAAAGCAGTAGAAAGAAAACGAGAAAAGTGTAATTAACTCTTTCCCAGTTATTGAAACCGGATACACCATTAGTGAGTGGGAATGTACTGGATGCAGTAGTAGATGGTGGGGGTTATTCAACGTGTTAACACGATGTCAACGTGTGTGGACGCTTTTTCTATTAGGGTTCTCCTGGTTTAAACTTGCAAAGTTAAACCTGCTGCCCCGGCTGATAAGTAAAAAACCGCACGATGACCTATGTAAGAAGACATTACGCTTTTACCCAGAAGACGAGGATAAACACCCACCATCTGGCCCATGCCTGTGATGACTCTACCTCCTGTCGCCTGAACTAGGTGCCACCCGAAACGGTTCTCAGCAAAGGAGAACACAAAAACCAAAACGCAGACGGATGTAGTGACACAAAACTGACTCAAGCATGCGCAGTTGAGATTAACAAACGGAATACACCACCCGAATGGATAATTACTTCGACAACTCTCGGTGATTTCCAATACTGCTATATTTAAAAAAATTCCAGATGGCGTTAAACAGAAAAGGCTTCACGCATTCATCACGACAGAAAAGTGTACAACATATGTATGTGAAATTACATTAAAGCCAAGATAGACACAACTCAGGAAAACAGCAAATGTAGATTCTGTGGACAAAGAGAAGATACATTGAATCACATAATAGGGAATGGAACAAACTAGCCTCAAAGGAATACGAAAGTAAGCATGGTTGCGTTGTAAAGGCCGCCCACTGAGAACTATGCAAACGTTTGCACTTTGAATATGCATACAAATCGTGCAGACACAAATAGGAACCAATAGTGGAGAAAGAAAATCATAAAATCCTCTTGGGCGGAATATATTTGAATATGTGTGTAGACGTGCTATCACTCAGATTCTCGGGAAATCCATTGATTGTTCTTATTTACTTGCCTCCCCACGAGGGAAAACTTAGACATAAGGTCGTTTTTTGAATGTTGGTAAAAACAAAGCTCACTAAAATATGTCACTCTTGATTGGAACAAAAAATAAAAATGGTCTTAGTCTACAAGAACCTACCCTGCACTAACCGAGGATAGAAAAGACAAAGTGTACTATCAAAACAGATACTATACTTTTTTCCTAGTTGAAAAGTCAAGAAATTGAAATCCATTGTTTTTTATCAGCGAAAGACCCTCGGTGTGACTGCCATGAGAATGTCAAGTGAATGCTAATAAATGTCGGCTATATTCTTGCAAACAGTTTGTATGTTAGTACACTTTTTGATATATAACAAATTCAAAATTTAACCGACTTATCGTCAATTTATCCAGAACTAAACTCATCTAGAAACGTTTCGGAACATCCTTGTGGAACTTTTATATAACAAAATTGCCAGAAAACATATCGTCTGCCTAGGCCAATTCACTTGCAAACGTAACTTTAAATTTTCTTTCAAATGTCTAAAGGTCACTAAGTAATTCCTTACTTTTTTCAGCTATTAGGCAAAAATTAAAATCGCTGACTTTTTACAAATAGATCAAAATGCATTCCGGTGGATTTAATTTCGTAAGATTTCATATTATTTTATACTGTTGCATTTTAATTAAAAAATAATAATTTAGTAAAAGTTTTAAAAAATAATATGTAACTAACATAAATGCATCTCTATATATATTATTAAAATGGCTGACTTGTGTCCGACTAAACCGAAATTCATATTGCTGGGTTTAAATTAAATAATTAGTTTATATAGTAAGACACACAACTGATTTTATTGAAGAACCGATTTTAATGGCATCATACATTGAATTTTTTTAAAAATGTTTAAACATCTGAATATTTTCGGACAGAAGATTAATTAAGAGAAAAGGCAAAAAGAGTGATGTATTCAGTGAAAATAAAAACACTCTTGGGCAACGCCGGGTTTGTATAGTTAGTGAGATATAACTTTTACTTTTTACACCGAGTAGACGCTAGCATGAAAAAGAAATAGAAAAGGTAATGTTAGAGAAAAGGAAAGGCGGGAGAATATGCGTGCGAGAGTGAAGGACAAAGATAAACAGTCATATATGAGTAAACTAATATGATTATATAAACACAATATGTGTGTGTTATGCATGAAAACACACCCACGCACTATAAATATTTACTTATAATTACCATTTCTTAGATATACATCAGCATGATAATACCACACACGATAAAATGTCGGAAAAGTATTCAGCGAAGGATTTTAGGCCAATCAACGGCTTACTTTCAATGTTTTTTCAACATATTTCTTGCAAGAGGATTTAGGATTTCATCAAATTATAATCAAAAAGTTGAGTCGCTATTTTCCCTAATTTTAACTAGTATCAAAGATCAAAAGGTCGACTTGAAACATTTTGTCCTCCTCAATGTATTTGATTTAATGGCCCGCTCCTGTCTAAAGAGACAAAAGAAGATCTCTGAAAGAGTGCACGTATGCTAATGAGTGTATAGTATATAATGAGGCAATGGTTGCGTAATCACAAAACTCATTTCTGTTCCAGCATTGCTTAAGTACACTGGCATAAAAAAAAATCCAAGACAACCGAGTTTTCCAGACAAATATATTTTCCAGCGTTTTAGTCAGGAAAGATGCAGCATCTGCTATATTTTATGTGACCATGTCCCCACCCGTTACGTCATCAATGCGGGAGGGGAAATGGTAATTACCAGTCGAATAAAGCGCCTCATTCGTGTGGGAGTGCCGACGGGATCATACAGGTTTCTGGTTCCCAATGCAGCGTGCCCCTTTTAGCGGGAAATGGATTCTTCAGAATAAAATAATTATTTTGTGTTTATTTTTCCTCGTGGGAAGGCTAGTATAAAAGAGATGATTTGCTCTACCAAGGATTTAGCGTATTGTTTACCCTACTATTCGACCTGGAATGATTTTACTACTACTTCTTCTTCTAAACTTACAACATTGAAAATGGTCACACATCTAAGTACTGACCAGACAAAATATGGCTTAACTTTGGTAATTTGATTAAGACTTTCAGAATGATATAAAAGCCAAGATGAAAAAAAATATATTGTTTTGATATTTTATTTTGATTTTAATAAAAAATATCTGCATCTAACACATGGTTATTTGGAGGAATTTTGCCTCTTAGTTGAAGTTTAAAATTTTAAAGATGCTTAAAAAATGAAGTTTCCCGAATGTATACATACAAGTGACTATGCGCGATTTAATTTCAAATTTCAAAGAGACATTTACACCGTTAAGTCCACACAACATCGGACGTCACTTCTACAAGATCTTGGAAGAATTGTTACGAAAAACATTAGGTTAATATTTTTATTTGTCTAAAGCTCTGACGAGACTTGTTGTATCAAGTGAAATTATTAGATAAAAAAGTCAAGATGAAAAAAAAAAATGTTTTTAATTTTTAATTTTTATTTTAATAAAAATATCTGCATCTAACACGTGGTTGTTTGAAGTCTTTTTGCATATTTCTTGAAGTATATATATATATATATATATATATATATATATATATATATATATATATATATATGTAAAAATAAAAATGGAATAAAGGATAAGCAATTCAACAACTAGCAAAAATAAACTCAAAAACTCATTTTGTATAGTTCTCAGAAATATTTCAATCGTCTACAATACGACCATTCTCAATCGGTTGGTGAACTTTAATTAAAAACGGGAAAGTTTTCAAATTCATACAAAGAATGCGTTTGGAAGAAATAGTCACATGTAACAAACAACAAAGAGGGAGAAAGAAAGCGCTGAATGTTAAAAAAGGGAGAGAAGAAGAAGAAGAAAAAGAAGAAAAAGAAGAAGAAGAAGAAGAAGAAGAAGAAGAAAGAGAGAAAATCAACAATTGACTGTTGAACGCTGATTGAAAACGTCACGCGTATGCCAGAATTAGTACTAATTTGAAACTGATGACGAAAGAATTAAAACAAAGGAGGAGTCGGTGGCAGTATAGGAGGAGGAGGAGGAGGAGGAGGGGGGAGGAGGAGAAAGAAGAACAAGGGTTAAAAGTTAACCGTTGTCGTAACGACTTAAGTTCAATTCATATAGAATCGATCTAGCAGAAGCGTTAGAATGTTATAAAAACCTTGTATCTGAACAATCGTGTTATCAATGCATAGGATTAAACATGATTCTATGAGCCGTCGAAGTTTAGAATCGTGAATATGTTTTATGGAAATTGCCCTCTGTGTATTGAATTGATAACCAAAAGAAATCATGTGGGTGCATAACGCATTAGAGGTATCACAGTTTTTTTATAGCACGATTGTGTTCATAGATTCGTTTCTTTAACGGACGTTGTGCCTCGCCAAAATATATTTTTCCACAATCGGCGCAAGGTATAGTGTAAATTCCAGCAGGAGTAAGAGATGAAAGGACTATATTTTTGTTTTTATGCTTTTGTAAAATGTTTTTGATGGTGAGTGAGGTGGCTTGGATAATTCTGAAACTACGTTGGAAAAGCGAAGAAAAGAGATGTGTGTTACGAGAGTTAGTAGGAAGGAAAACATTCCTTAATATGGGTTGTGTAGTATTAGGAGATGTATTAGTATTTTTGATATTTTTTAGATGTATTTGAATCGCTTTCTTTTTAGCGGACAGAATGACATGTTTGGGATATTTTAAAGTTGTGAGAGAGGATTCTATTTCA
>OY744537.1:4632982-4637982 GCA_963556195.1 Sepiola atlantica | reverse complement strand
ACATACAAATACATACGCACACACACATACATATACACACACACACACATATATATATATATATATATATACATATACATATATGCATATATACATATATATATCCCTGAATCTATTTGAAATACTAACCAAATTCATACGCATGTAGTTACATATACTCACACATGTAAACATATACATACATATACATACACACATATACATATACATATACGCATATATGCACATACATACATACACACACATACATATATATCCACACACCTACATACAATATTTTAGATTAATTTGAACTGATGGAACTGTTGACAAAATATCGCAGAGAATTAAGAGTAGGTACGCAGAAAATGTTAATTATTCCTATCATAATTTAAATATATTTATTCAGCTAAAATTATCATCTTATTAATATTTGTTTATTTATATACTAATTATTATAATTTTATTTGATTTGATTTGTTAACTTTTTCTTTATTTATTCAATTCTAATTTTAAATTTAAATGTGGGCCGTTATGGATAAAACGAACGGTCAAAGGGAGGTAACTTTGAAAACAGAATATGGTTAGAATTAAAACTTTAAAAAAAAACTTGAAAAGTTGAAATCAATTGTGGAAAGAATTAACATCATGAGAGTAAGAAGAACCCGTTGGAAAGGGATGGGGGAATGAAGAGATTAAAAATATACACACATATATACATATTAAGTGTAAATTTCTAAATACATATTTATTTTTAAGGTATAATATTCCTAGAATTAATTTATTTAAATTTTTTTTTTTTATTATTATTATTTATTTATTTATTTATTTATTATTTTATTTTATTAAATTTTAAACTTAAAAAAGAGAGAGAGAAAGAGAAAAAAGAGATAGAAATAGAGGGTGTATAGAGAAAGGGATGAAGGAAATAATGTAGAATACTGTCGGCCTTAATTGTAGCGAGAACGTTTAAATACTCGCATACTCTTGTCTGAATCAATCCATTTACTAAATTGATTTTAAGAACAGCCATGTTGAGTCTTCTTTTAATGCAATTGCTGTGGTCATGTTTTAATAGCGTCATTGAATGGTGGGCAAATAATAAACTTAAGCGTGACAGACTTATAAATTTACTTGTTTAAATTTAGATGTGTTATATTCAATTAATATCGTACTTTTAAAATATATTTTGAACTCTCGGATCCCATTAAATTTTTTGCAGATATTAAGGAATATTGTCAAAATTGACACAAGAATTATCATAAATTGTGACTGTGACTTGTGACTACGGAAACAGCCTTCCGATACAAATGCTAAAACGCATCTAAAAACAAGTCTTTCAGACTATTGAATGTCGTAGTCAATGTTCAACTGTCGGACCAGTTTAACTACTAACAAATGAACTGAAAAGAACACTAAAACGCCGGTTTATAAAACGGCTGCATTGTTCCATTATGCTCAGTTGAGCAAGTCCATTTTCTGAGTTCTGATTGACTGCTAGTCCATGAGTGGATAATCTAATTGGAAATTCGTGCAAGAATTAACCAATATCTACATATAAACTATTGGAGCACTTGATGCCAATGCCAATTTTATTTTACTTCCCAGTATGAAGAAAAATGAGTTTCTTCTAGCATGGTCGATTGTGAGAGAGTAACCTGGAAAATACTCGGGATGATTTTGCTGGGATTAGTTTTTCGTTGCTGGGTGATGCTGGGGTCCAGGGTGATGTCATTACGCGTCCTCTGGTTTGCGACACTGGGGTGACAGGTGTATAGGAATTCCAAGTTGTTCGTTTTGGTGATTCGGGCAAAGCTTTGGGAATGGGTACTATAATTGCAGGTGTTTCATGTTCTATTTCAGACATAAACGCCGTAAATATGTTCTGTTCTTAGCAGATAAAACCAATCAGTCGTGTCTTCTTTGACGTTTTATTAGTCGTTTCGTTCAGATTTGAATGCGCTGCATCAAAAATAATTATTTCGGAATGTTGTTAGCATTTTTGTTGTAATTGAAGACCAAGCAAAAAACGTATTGTATTTATTTATTTATCTGATGGAAATCGCTCCAGACAAGGCAGGAAGCCACTTCATGTAAGAGGCTAATAAGAACGAACTATGATTATCGCAAAGACAGAAGATGCCTATTGGCCTTAGTCTTGAAAAGATCAAGGCTAAAAGTAAGAAGAAAACAATCAACAGGAAGAGAGTTCCACAAGCCTGTAGTTCTTGTAAAGCATCTACTGGAATAAGAAGCTGTATTACAATGAGGTATCAAAACAGCGAATTGATGTAAACCACTTGACCAACGAGTCAAACGAGCTGGAACAATAGAAACAGTTAATAGATCGCACAATTCCGGAAAAAACACATGCCATACTAGTACTTATATAACATATGTATGCTTCGATCCAGCTGTTTTAAATAATCAACCGTAAACGTCTAGTGTTTTTTTTTTATCTTGTCCAACATGTTACAGCATGACGATATTCGAAATAATTACTCTTTGCCCGGAAGTGACTAAAGGATACATAAAAAATTACAAGGCCAGCTGAATATTACGATGAATATTTCTGTAAAAAGTAAAACCCAAATCCAAGTACAAATAATGGAGTTAATTCTTGTTCTATTTTTACGGCTTCAATTAGACACAAGTAGTAAAAGATAAGAAAAGAGCATTATTAGTACGATTACAACAAAGAGTACAACAACCGCTTTTGTCGACGGAGAAAATGACGGACAATCCGCACGGATTTACGGCATCTCTTAGGCTATACAACAAGATGAGAACAGAAGCCCAGAAGGTATTTGTGGGCAAACCCCTATTTATCTACTTCCCACAGAGTAAAATGTGACACAAGATCGGAAACTGGGAATTGCGCACTCTAGAGGAAGAGTACTTGGGGATTTTTAAAAGATTGCCTGGGCAGCCCCGTCGGCAGTCCCCGGTACGGGCGCCTCAGGCGATTAGCAATAAACTAACCCCTTCTCAAAGGGTGAGAAGGAACTGCACAGGACAGTCCGATAGACAGGCGTAAGTCAAGCCCCGAAGGCCAAGACAATACCAGTCTATGGGGTACAGTATCCATCTGAACAGATACTACACTTCGATCCCGGCCAAAAGGCCAATAAACCATTGCACGCCCACTGCAACAGACTAAAAAAAACTCGTGGGGTCTATATTTGTTTCTATCATTTCTGGCGCTTATTAGATTGGCGTAGAAGAATACTGAAATGGCAGGAATTCGTGATGGTTGGAAGGTGCTGAGTCTTCCAACATTAAACCGAACTTGTGACACATCATACCTAACCGGGTGGAACTACTTAAAACAACTGATTTCTTGTGCGAGCTCAACCAATCACAGTCATGTAACAGGCAAAGTTGAATGTTTCACTGATATAAACGACAAACCGTACAACTTTGGGTTTTTTTTGTGTTTGTGTCAATCAAAATGGACGAAACAATCCGGCATATTTGATGCCTTGTTTGTTGTATCGTTACATATAAGGGCATGTTACCGGGATCAGTTTTAATTCTGATGGCTGCGTTGTCAATGTTCTCCATATCTTCTCCGCTGATGATTCTTGAAATGAGATTCGATCGGACAAGTGTCAGACTCAAACGGATTCGTCAAATTCTGGACGAGGGTCTTTTTTATCAGACTTTATTCTTGCCGTTTTGTATGCACATTTCTCAAAATTGCCAGTCATTTAAAATATAGCACACAGCGAGTTTAGTTCATACAATGTCGTAAATTTAAAGAGATGTAAACTTGTTGCCGACATATCAATCTGTATCTACGAATGAAAAAAGGCCTTTTTCTTCTTTTTTACATATTTATGTTCGCAATCTGTTTCATCGTACGAGATTTTTGTGGTTTTTTAGTCGACATTCTCCAGGCGAGCAATATCAATTGTAAGCTAAACGAAAAAAAGTTATTTTCGATGATTGAGTTTATTTGTTGGCGCAACTGTTGTAGGATTTTGAAAAGAAGTCAGAAAGTTCATTCGAACGCGTAACTAGTTTAAATACAAGAAAAGAGAGAAACAAACAAATTGGGTAAAGTATAATTATTAGGAGAAAAATAAGAGAACACAGAGAGGTATAGAATGAAGGATGGAGAGCGCGATCAAATGAATACAATAAAAAGAAGGTTCAGAAAAAGAGAACGAAAGAAAGAAAGAAAGAAAGAAAAGAAAAGAAAAGAAAAGAAAGAAAGACAGAAAAGAAAAGAAAGAAAGAAAGAAAGAAAATAAAAGAAAGAAAGAAAGAAAAGAAAAGAAAAGAAAGAAAGAAAACAAAAGAAAGAAAGAAAACAAAAGAAAAGAAAGAAAGAAAACAAAAGAAAAGAAAGAAAGAAAATAAATAAAGAAAGAAAGAAAAGAAAAGAAAAGAAAAGAAAAGAAAAGAAAGAAAAGAAAAGAAAAGAGGGCGGTCAGGCTGGGAGATGGTACCCGCCCAACATGTCCTCGGACTCGTCACCGTGGGCCGGGCCACTCCCGGGTTGGATTCTCTTCAGTTACTGAGACGGAACGTTGAAGCAGCAAACGTTGAACTGTTGGGCTCTTTTTTTTTTCTTTCAGACTGATTCGTCCACAATACAATGGCGGTATTAAACATGACCACAACAATTACGTTTAGAAAAATCAAAATGGCTGTTCTTGAAACGAGTTTGTTCAATTTAGTGAATGGGGTAGCTCAGACGAGCGTGCGCAAATCTTGGGGCGTGGTTGCTACAATTAAGGCCAAAAGTATTTCATATTTGTTGCGTCGCTTTCCCCCTTCCTCCATCTTTCTCTCACACACACACACACATATCTACGGTGTATGTGTGTATGTAAGATATATTTAGTGAAGTGCCTCAGACACTGCGGCGGAAGTTATGATCTTGAGCCAGAATCGAGCGGTGGAGGTGGTCCCGACTTACTTCATCCCCGCAGTAAAAGGGTCCGCATTTGCCTGGCTTGCAGATGGAAAAGGAAAAACTTTGTGGCTTCATAGTTTTCTAGTGAGGATTGAAC
>OY744537.1:4600482-4622982 GCA_963556195.1 Sepiola atlantica | reverse complement strand
TAAGTTACACAACCTGTATTTTTTATACGAAACACAGTACACTCCCTCTCCCTATATTTAAATTAGTTAATCCATATAATGTGACGAATTGTTAGGTTTCTTAACATCTATTGACAAATTACAAGATTTAGAAAATTATATTAACGAACACAATTTTTCTAATTCACCAAAACGTTAGAAACCAACCGACGATTCCTTAAACGTCCCTTAAAAGCAATACTTTAGAAAGTTATTTCTTTTAAAATTTATTGAAATAAGTTATTTTGTAAAATTAATGAATGTCTTAATATGAAACTGAATATGAATAAACGATTTTTTAAACTAGTTTCATCCGACTTTGGTGACCCAGATTTTTCTCTTCTGATTTAAAAAAATAAATAACTGGTAGATTCTCGGAAGATGAATCTCGATTACCAGACTGCAAGATTTACAAGATGACGATTAACGAACACATTTTTACTAAAACATAAGCAAACAAACAAACTTCGGATGTTTTTCCAAGTCTTCTAAAAGGTAAGAAATATCTTTATCTTATAATAAATGAATTTCTTAATATCGAACTTAAACTGAATAAAGCATAATAGATTTTTGTTTTTAATTGTAGAATCTCAATGAACAGAATAAAAAGTTATAAAATAATTACACAAACAGTTTTTCAAAGACAACGACGCGCAAGGAGAGTTATTATAATAGGAACATTCGGCAAATATATATTTGTTATTTTTTCTATTATATGTGTTGAGAATGTTAATACCTCGTTATCGAAGTATAATGTTAATTTCCGCTTTTGTATTATACCGTCAAACCAGTATCGGCGCTATGATCTTGGGGCCATGTTCGAAGTTTTGATATGAGGGCGTTATCTAAAACATGGAAATGTTTAAGTTTCTCAACAAAAATGTGATAAACTCTTAAAGATATTTTAGAGTGAGGGCCTTACTCTTTTTTAAGAATTAAGAATGTTTACATTTCACAATAGAATTATTTGGAACCGACCGCCAGATACTGCTTTTCAAATACTCCAATGAACATCTAAAAAAGACCCCGAGTAAAATAAACAAAGACGACAGCATAATGCATGATAGAACTGAATATATTTACTCATTTAACGAAATATATTGTTTAGTGTTAGTTGTAAGTTGAAGATAGAACTTTTCACAAATATTCTAAGATTTAGCGTCTTTTACTGTTGCTGTCACGCACTCGCACCGCAAAACGAAAAGAAAATGTATCTTCAAATACGTTTCATCGCTAAATAACTCCATTTGAAGATTATCATTGAGTTTGTGTAACTGTTCAATTCTGTTTATCTAGATTTCTTCACAAAGAAAATAAAAACAAAAACAGTACTGAGAGAAAGATAATGAGAAATAAAAGGAGACAGAGAGAGGGGTTGAAAGGGTTTAGAGAGGAGTCAAATGGATCCAAACGTGTGAGAAGACAGAGACTAGCGAATGGAAGTGGAGAGAAGAGGGGAAACAGACAGAGACGATAGAGAAAGAAAATGGATGAAGCTTGGGGAGATCATTACAACAAGTCCTTCTTCTTTGCGTGTCATTAAAGTATTGATTTACTCCTCTCCAGGAGTTAGGCACAAGGCCAGTTTTTATCTTACCCCCACAAGTAAGATGTGACCCAAGATTGGGTCGGGAAAGTGGGGTTTAACAATTGCCTGGGCAGCCCCGTCGGCATTCCCCGGTAGAGGCGCCTCAGACAGTAAGCAATAAACTTACTCCTCCCCAAAGAAGGGAGACGAAGCCTGGGAGGGTGGACCTCCTAGAACTGCACAGGATAGACCCATAGACCGGCGTAAATCAAGCCCCGAAGGCCAAGACAATAAAGTAGCTGAATTGATAAATGATATATGAAGTAAAAAATATTACAACCACAAAAGATACACAGTGGCAGAAGAGAAGGTGAGAGGAGAGAGATAGAGTGAATAAAAAAGCGAAAGAAAGAGAGAGAAAGAAAGAGAGAGTGAGGGAGAGAGAGAGAGTGAGAGAGAGAGTGAGAGAGAGAGAGTAAGAGAGAGTGAGAGAGAGAGAGAAGACGACATTCTGGCAAGCATTTCCGTGCACAGAATCTACAAATCCCGATCGCTTGTATTCTCTTGAGAGTATCATCTTTGAAAAATGCATGAACTCATTTATCTTTGCAACAAATACAAACGTGTCATAAATGTGTATGTTTATGAATAACTGTGTTTTGTGTTTGTTTGATACAAAATATCCAATTATGTTTGTTTGATACAACATATTAAATTATGTTTGTTTGATAAAACATATCACATTATGTATCACGTTTCTAGTGTTTATCGTGCAACGGCCGAACCGTGTTCGTCTCAACTTGACATTTTGGGACCTTTTTATTGGATCGGAACAGAAATCTTAATGATCTGAAAAATGTTCGACCATCTTGTTCACTTTCCGCTTTTCACCCTGAATTATCGTCAAGAGGGACAGTCATCCAGACAACTAAACAGTTTAAGGTCATGCATGCAGGAATTGGTAAATGACCTGGAATGTCTTTTACCAGAAGTTGCACACTGGTCAACGGCGATTTTATGACTGTCGGTGAGTAATGGTATATACACCACTGTCCTCATTTAAACAATAAAAGGAATATCGCTTGAGAATCGGCATATTAATAATATGAAAACACTGTTTAAAAGTAAGATGAATTTGAATAAAAGTAGCCTATCGAAATTTTCTAGAAAAAAGGTAAAACATAAATTAGCTTCGCTGTCTGCTCGTCTGTTTATCTATATACTTATCCCCTATTTGACCCACCCTTTTCTTTTTATATATATATATATATATATATATATATATATATATATATATATATAGTGTAGGTTTTTTCAAGACACTTTAATCCAAGAACTTTTTACTCTTTGTGAATTTTTTCTGATGATTTTGTAGTGTTGCAGAGACGATATTGACATGAAAAATGTTGTTTGGCACAAGACAAATGAAACGGACCGGAGAAAATATAACTCACAGAAATGTTATGTTTTTTGGAAATGTAAAAAAATAAAAATAATAAAACAAAGTCATGGTTATTAGAATATAATATGAACTGACTTATATATATATCAAGTTTTAGAAGTAAGAGTTTACAAGAAACATTATGAATTCTTAATTCTGAAACCTAACATGCAATTTAAAATTTGTGAATGTTATATATTATATATTAAACTCTATCTTGTCACATAAAAATATTGAGCTTTACCGTGTCCTTTCAGGTGGATAAATTCGTATAGATAGCTCTAAACGAGAATTTCTGAACAAATTCTAAACGAACTATGTAAAATATATGTAATTTATATACCTGTCTCTTTTTGTTTTACAAGCTTACCCGGCTTTGTCTGGGATTGAAGTTCAGGTATCATTGATTTCATATCACGATAGAATTTTGTTTATGACGTTTGAATCGATTTTGGAACCATTCATTTAGAAATAGGTAAATGGGTTATTTTTTATACTCAGCGATGACATATATATCTTAATTTCTTTTGTTGCATTTAATCTTTGGCGATCTGACGATCTTATTCTTTTAACCGGAAGTGTCATTGAAAATGTGCGGACAAATAGATATACATGAATAATATTATACAGAGATTTTTAAAGCAACATTTGTTCAGTTGAGTTGATTTACCTGAATAAGGTAGACATTTGGTGTCTTTTAAATTCTTACCAAAGTTCTGCCACAATGTATATAAAAAACCTTTCTGAGAACTATGAAGAATGTACATTCTTTCCTTTCCCAATTTTTCCATTAACTTATGTCATCTTTTGATGTAAACGTACGCATAACATGCATGGAGTATTGTTGTCACATCTTGGCTGGTGCACCATCCACCAGTCCCTCCCTCCCTCTTAGACAAGGTCCAAATAAGAGTATTTAATCTAATACATCCCTCACTATCCATCGCCGCAATGTTGCATCCTTTTACAGGTACTTTAATGGAATGTGCTCCGATGAACTTGCTGATATGGTTCCCCTTCGACGTAAATACACTCAACCAACCCGACAATCAGCTAGATCCCATTAACTGATGTCGGAGAGCCTTCTACTCCAATAGCTTTATTTCTCAAGCTGTTGGCCTTTGGAACTCCCCCGGCTTCCTGTTTCCCTGACTGTATCGACATGTAAAAATGTAAAACTAATGTAAACAAGCATCTCGCTGCGTAGCTCTCAATTTAGGATGGCACCCTAAACTTTCACCCTAATTCTCAATAGCCCCTTACGTCTACAGTGGCCACTTGCCTTGTTTGGGGTGAACTAAGTTTTAAAATGTATATATAGTTGGATAAAATAAACAAATGAAGAACGATGTTTTGAAAGGTTGAATTGTAAAAACAGAACATTAAATATATATATATATATATATATATATATATATATATATATGAATTCTAAATACATAATAATCAATTATTTTTACTAACATACGCCAGCGTTTCTAAGCTTTCGCTCTCATCAGCGTAGGAATGAAAATTTCAGACGGTTCGAACCACCGCCACAGAATCAACCTAGACTCTACAAGCAAGCGCCATAACCATTAGCCTACGAGACATTACCATATTCAAGAAGTGAATGTAAGTTACGTTAATGCGAAGGGAGCAATATCTAGAAAGACCGACTAGAGATTCTACGAACGTTATCGGAATATGCCTTATAGCTACGTGTCAGTGTATTGCTACGTGTCAGTCTATTTTTAACTTCTACCTACATACGCCAGCATTTCCAGCGGGTATAATATATCAAGTGGTCATTTGATCAGTACCACTTGAGAGCCATGAATTTTATGACTGTCTTGTTTTTAAATCTCCGAAACAGTTACGTCGTAAACAGCTGATGATCCCCGTTTTAATTTCAATTTCCAGTTAAGGTCCCCTGTTTTTGTTTTACTGTTAGATACTTTAATCCCTTTTTAGTTGTGAATTTTCTAGCGGTAAGTTAGCTTATGCAAGTGCCAAGTCTGCTATATCTTGGATTTATTTAGTTTCCCTGGCAATTTAAACTGGATTTTCTTTCTTTGTTTATGACGCAAAGCTTATTTAGACACTATATATATATATATATATATATATATATATATATATATATATACCTTCCTTGTGGTATAGTAGAAAAAATACCGGCAGAGTTCTGATTAATTGAGAATGAAAGTTAAAAATTAAAAATTTAGAGCGTAATATTTATTTATTTTGGTACAGAAACCGACGGTACGAATGTTGTACTAATTTTTCTGTACCAATATATATATATATATATATATATATATATATATATATATATATATATATGTAAGGAAATTGGCAACATCTTTGAAGCACGGATTAGAATGTATTAAAGTGAAATATTTTGAAAATCAACAGTCGTGCAATTAAAATTAAAAATTCATTTATTTATTTTTTTTTTGCAAGCTTTCGTTGTAGAACAACTTTGTCAGGCGAGACTGTCTTATAGTTTTTTTTTTTCTTCTTTTCTTCCTCCTCATTTTGATGGTATCAACCCCGAGGGGTCGAATCACGATATGAGCAGACGTCAAGTTCTTAAGACGTTAGGATAAGTGTAGTCCTGGCGATGTTATGCGCAGATTGGCGCTTTTTTTAAGTAAGGAAATTAACATCTTTGAAGCACGGATTAGAATGTATTAAAGTAAAATATTTTGAAAATCAACAATCGTGCGATTAAATGAAAAATTCATTTATTTAATTTTTTTTTTCAAGCTTTCGTTGTAGATATATACGTGTATTTATACGTTTATATATTGTTATGTACATTATGAATTTTGAAATACAACTGCTAGGCGTAAGGCGTCCAAATGTTTGCTATATTTAGTTTCATTTAGTTTTATGAAGAAGTAAAAAGAGATTCGATGCCATTCGTGAAAATCCAGATATATCTATTCGTGACTTGTATAAATACATCAATTAATATACATCCCAAAAATTTCAGTTATGTGAAGTGTTTTACAAGAATTTGATGAAGCATAATATAGGCACTACTTCTAATTAAAAAATTATATATATATATATATATATATATATATATTACATTTGCATTGAATAGTGATAAGACACAAAATTAAACCAGATTCCCTTAATTTCAATTTTCTCTTAAAATTTTTAAACTTAAGCCTAAAGTTTGAGACATCCTTTAGAAGTGATATTATTTAAGGGATTTTAATCAAAATTAGAATAACCACCTTAATCATTAGATTAAGTATAATTATATATTTTTAAATTGATTTTAGTCTTTGTAAATTCGACATAAAAGTGGCGCAAAACTGTTCTGTAGGAAATAATTAATTTTAGCCGTTCTGGTACTGGTACGCTTCTAGTATATATATATATAAGATGATTTAATGAATCAGAACATTCCAATTGTTCCAAGAATTAGAACAACAAGTCTAGTATGGCGTACGGTCGTTTCCAAAACATTCTGGAAATACTTTAATTATTATTTTTTTAATTTTTCAATTTAAAATTTATTTTTACAAACCAACTCCAGAACGTCCTTCATCGGCGCCTTTAGCAGCACATCTTACATATATATATATATATATATATATATATATATATATATATATATATATATATATATATATATATATATTGTTTTATTATTATTACAAATACCGTTATACATTAATTTGATAGGCCTTCGATACCGGCAGTTTCCAGGAAACACTTAAAATCAAGTAACCTCGGGATTGATTTCCGGTGTTTCTGAGAAACCGCTTGATGGCCAGTGGTTCCGATAAATCGAAGGTATAAATGGTCGATTGAATTGATGTATTGTGTTTTTCTTTGTTATAATAAAAACAATATTGCTTTCTTTGACGTCTGCACGGTTATATTCTATTTTTAACTTATTTTTTTAAAAAATACAGTGCGTACAAGCCTTAGTTGAAACTGGTAGAATTTTATTGACTTATGGTAATAAAATAAAATCTTTTTATAAGAACAGTAAACTGATTTGTATATACAATTAATCCCTGTATATGCAATAAAACTAAACTCTTTAATAGATAGGGGTAGGAGTTTACTTACAAAAAAGTATCGTAGAATAATAATAATAATAATAATAATAATAATAATAATAATAATAATAATAATAATAATAATAATAATAATAATAATAATAATAGTGTGTGAGTACTTTAAAATATAATTAAATTACTTTCAAATCATATACCAAATAAAGAACCATCTTTTCTTCTTCGCTGCACCCTCTCTCTCACAGACGTAATAATGTTAGTCTCATTCTCTTCTATCAGTACTATTATGACATGTATTCTTTCAGAATCATCTGATTTAGTCCCTACTTCTTTCGTTCCAGCTCGTTTGACTTGTTGGTCTAGTGGTTTTTATCAATTCACTGTTTCGGTAACTTGTTCTACTGCATCTCCATATTCTAGTTGCTTCGTTCCAAGAACTGCAAGCTTGTGGAACTCTCTTTTCGCTGACTGTTTTCCTCCTACTTATAACCTTGATTGTTTCGCGACTAGGGCCAATAGGCGTCTTCTATCTGTGCGTTAATCATCTTTCGTTATTTTTACATCTTTATATCAAGTGGTTTCATGCCTTGTCAGGAGCTATTTCCATAATGAAAAAAATCATATCTGCTATATGTATTTAAATGTTATTCTAATGTAAATTTCTTATTTACTAATTTAACACTTTATCTAAATTTTATCAATTTCGCTTTAAGCTAACCCCAAGATTATATAATTGTCTATTTCAAGCTTATACGAACTATTGTTCTTTGCACATCCATATGAAAAATTAATCTAAAAAAATCTCAATGAGTTCACGTTGTCTACCTACAATTTCAAATTATATACAAATGATTGATTTAAGATGTTTACTTAAAAAACTATAGTTTTGTTTACTATACGTTCAAAATTCCTTTCTAAGCCCTCGAGATTATTAATGAAGGTTCATAGTTTCTATATGTACATTTAGTCTGTAAGAAATATTCATCTACTTCGCATTTTTTATTAAACATTGATTCATTTGGGGGTAATTATAAGTGAGGCTTCCATTAAGAATAGATTGCCTCTCTTACATTTATTTGCGGTTGCTCAAACTGACCAAATCAACGTAAAACACGTTGCTCAATAAGTCCAGGGCCTGACATATGGTTGGCGCTATTAATAAATAAGCCATATAAACTTTATAAAGTACTAACCTTCAAATGGCACGTGTCAAAATCTGAATCTAATCAGATTATTAGTTTACAAATTACGGTTATTTAAGTGTAGAAACTGTTGTAAATTTAAAAAAAATTAAAATATATAAATTTCATCCGTTGATAAATATTTTTTCTGATAGTAAAAAATACTGTTCAAGCAAGGCAGTGGCTTCATAAGTGTTATTCGGACACTGCTCCGTCGAGCACAACGATAAAGTAGTAGTATGCTTACATAAAACTCGGTCTTAGAGAAACAAATGATATTGAATGCGCAGGTCATCCAAACTCGGTAATTGTCCCGGAAAATATAGAAAAGTCTCCCCAAAACATTTTGGCCAATCGTAAATTAAAGTTGCGTGAGATAGCAGAGAGGGTTTAAGATATCAGGAGGAAATGTATCTACCATTTTGGATGTGGATTTGTCAATAAGAAAGCTATGTTCAAAGTGGGTGCCGCGTTTTATCACAGTCGATCAAGAAAACAACGCGTCGACAATTCAGAGAGTTGTTTGCAACGTTTCAAACGCAACAAAACGTCGTCTTGCGTCAATATGTAACACTAGATAAACCATGGGTACAACTACTTTATTCCAGAATCAAATGTGCAGTAATTTGAGTGGACGGCAGAAAGTGAAAGTCATCTAACGAGACAAAAAGACTAACTTCAGCAAGTGTCCGTATCTTTGAAGGCGAAAGGTAGTTCGTCCATCCATTAACTTGAGAAAAGAAGAAACATCAATAAAGAATATTACAATAGTTTAAAAAGAAGACATCGCCCCCAAACTGTCGCAAATGAAGAATCACAAAAACACGTTCGCCAAGACAATGCATCGACCACATAGGTTGCACTTCGAGTTGTTTCCGGCCCTACGTTATTTTCCAGTTCTCACCCTATACTACTACTGGCTGTTTGTAGACCTCAAAAGAATGCTACAGGAAAAGAGACTTGGCTCCAATGAAAGAGGATATATCGAAAACAGAGGCGTATTTTGAGGTAAAAGACAAATCATTCTACAAAAAATTCATCGAATATTTGAGAAGTTTTTAAATTACTCTAGAAAGAGACTGTCCATTAACAAAGTCACTTTTTGTCTTTGTGTTGTTGTTGTTGTTTTATTAGTTAGGCCCGGGACTTATTGAGTCATATGTTAGTTAATGTTTCTCTCTAATAATCTTCTGATATATTTTTTGTCTATGACATGGATGTACTATTTTTCTCATTCCTAAATGATGAAAATGGTTATTATATCTAATCTTAAAGGGAATATCTGTGGCCCCACATACAAAGATGATTTGCTTGGCTCGAGAACTGTACAGCTACATACAATTTAGCAGTGTGCAATATGCAGTCCCACAAACACAAATACACGAGAAACACTAAACTATTCCAGGCATACCGGCTCCCATGATTATACAGCTGTTATATACATGAGATTACTCGATACTGCGGTCTCTACAACTGCACCAGAGAAGGAAGTCATACACATTCTTCCTGAAGAACACGAACACATGAAATACTGCTGTAAACACTGCTATACTGATATCACCACACTGGTACTCTAAACTCATAGATAATATACTTATTTAACGCTTACCATCATTTTAATTAAAGCAATAAATACAGTTTTGGTTAGTTACTAATATAGACAAAAAAATGCATCTACAACTGCAAAAGAGGGTGTAGAGACATGCACCCTTAGCCCCAAAAACCCATAAAATAAGAAACACTAATTTATGCGATACATCTTTGATTTCGCCACCCATTAACCATCTGTCATGATTATATTTTCCTCGTATAAATTATATTAATGGGTAGTACCTTCTACAAAAGGAAGTCATACACATTTTAGACATTCTCGCGACTACTCTTAAACAGCCGATTAATTAAATTTAATTTTAAGTTAAATTAAATTTAATAAAACAAAATCTCTACTCCTCTCTCTATATATATATAACTCAATGGGTGTGTGATGTTTATGCGTTTCTGATAATCTGTAAGTTTAGAGAATCTACAAAAAGTCTAAATGTACAATTTAGCGGGGTAGCCAATGGAAGTGTTGCTGAATCTCTAAGTGCACCCTAACGGGGCTATAGTGGCATATCTTCCTTAAAACTTCGAATATATCCTATCTGTATGGAATTTATATCCTATGTATAAGACTTTATTGGGAAGACAATGGAAGTAGTCCCAAATCTCTAAGTGTATACTTAACCTACTGGTGCAATGCGCGCCGAACCGCCTTTATAGCTTAAAATATATCTAATTTTGATTAAATTTATATCATATGTATAACATTCTCCGAGGAAGTCAATGTAAGTAGTTCTGAATGTCTACGATCCAGACTATGTGCCGAATATGTACGTCATTTTAGCTAATGGGCTGAACCTGCTTCCAAAGCTTCAAATATATCCTATTTTTATGAAATGTATATCATGCATATAAAATTATCCGAGGAAGACTGTGCAAGTGGTCCCGTTACACCCTATGTGACGAATATCTAAGTGACTCATGTTGACAGAAGTCCCTTAAAACTTGAAATACGTATATGCAATGTTTATTTTAAGTGTTATTTTAAAAGTTGTCTGACGAAATGTCGAAATTGTTTTGTTAGGATAGTATCAGACTGAAAACATCGAGTGTGCGGTTTCGAGTCTGCCCACCGATTTGCTTTGAATAAAATTATATGAAATCAAAGAATATATTTCCCTATTTTATATAATAAAATGTAAAGGAAAATTGTTGCTATATATTTAGTGCGTAATGCGTCTTTGTCTGTCTGTTTGTCTTCTTCACTCCCTTTTTCTCTCTTTCTCTCTCTATCGCTCTCTATATACCTATATCTCTCTATTTCTCTATCTCTCCCTCTCTCCTTCTCCTCTCTCTCCCTCTCTCTCTTTCTTTCCCTCTCTCTCTCTCTTTCTCTCTCTCTCTCTCTATATATATATATATATATATATATATATATAACAAAAGAGAACACTTCTGTGGCTGTGTACATGTCTGTTCCTAAAAACGAAGACATACTATGAATAATACCTTAAATATAAGTTTATTCACATGTACAATTTGTATGTGAGCATAAGGAGAGTAGAAAGTGAAATTAGGTTTACTTTCGGCAGCCTCGTAACTCTCGCTTCTCTTATTTTCTCCTTTAGTGCTCACATTCCATGAGCGATATTTCTGACAAAGGGGTTATAATTGCTGTTATTTGGGTCAGAATCTATCCATATAAAACTTATCGTTGGTTAGATTTTGACCTTGACGTAGTATTTTCTTAGCTCGTTACATCAAGTAGCTCTATGCCTTGTCTGAAGCGATTTCCATTTAAAAAATAGTCGTTTTGCGTCTCTAGCTGCACTTAAAAGAGCTAATAACATGTTTCTAACATGTTATATAATGAAATTAATATCTTTATAAACGTTAGGTTAAGAGTATTAACATATATCTTAATAGCTCGGTGTGTAAGTTATCTAGCGTACAACATCAAGGTTACTGTTAAAATCTCTCCGTAATATGATGTAAGGTATGATGCTGTCTCACAAACGGTATAGTTGACGTGATAAGTTGGGGCCACGGCGAGTGTTCAACGATAGAAAAAAGAGAAAAGGTCGAGTTGGTGTCTTTTTTTGTCAGCTTATTCCGTTGACAAGATTCGTGTGTTTATGAGAATTGCTAATGGAATCCGAGAGTCGAACATTTGATTTTCTTTGTGCGCGATTTCAACTTTTACTACTCAAATAAAGTTGCCTTCGCTCCCCAATCTATTTAAAAGCCCATTTAAAAAAAAATAAAAAAATAAACGGGAGTCTAACCCTTATTGATCACCTAGCATTACATAATATAAATATTTTTTTTTTTTAAAGAAACGGGTTGGACCATAACGATACACAATCACGTTATGAATCTAAGTGAACAAACACTACATTTTCCAGGTTTTTTAAAACATCAGATACGAATTTTTACGATCGCACCGGAAATTGCTACACCTCCCTACATCCTATGTGTGTTGACATTTGTTGGCTGGTCTTGAAGCGAACGCGCTTACTTACTCGTTCTATTAGACTTGAGTTTGTGACGATTCGGGAAATCCAGCGTATTATGTAATTATGTAAGACTAGTTTATTGTATACATATATATATATATATATATATATATATATATATATATTATTTCATGTATCCACATAAAATGTTATAAGGAGATATAATCTTTTATCCATCAATTTTCTAGTATTTACTTCAACAGTGCTCAATACGTGAGTAGAGCTAGGTAGTAACTTATGAAAATATATTTATAGCAATTAATCGACACAGAGGCTTCCGCGTTTCACAACTCCATGCATTTTAGCCTAACAATTCCCTACGGGGACGAAATGTTGTAGCTTAATTGCCATAAATATATTTTCATAACTTACAATATATATATATATATATATATATATATATATATATATATATATATATATATATATATATATATATAGTAAGCAATGAAAATATATATGGCAATCAAGCTACACAGAGGCTCCCGTGTTTCATCCCCGGGGGGAATCGTCAGGCTAAATGCATGGAGTTGTAAAACGCGGAAGCCTCTATGTAGATTAATTGCTATAAATATATATTACCTAGCTCTACTTACGTATCGAGCACTGTTGAAGTAAATACTGAAAACTGATACATAAAAAATTATATCTCCTTATAATATTTTATGTGGATACATGAAGTACTAATATATATATATATATATATATATATATATATATTTCACGTATATTCACATAATATTATAAGGTAAAATCATATACAAGCTGAGCCGTATTCTGGCGTTGCCCGGGAAAGCAGATAAACTCAAAAATGTCATGTCCCAACCTGAACTATTGATTTATTTGCTCTTTTTTGTATTCCGGAGAAAAAACAGACCTTATGATATTAATGCAAAAATAGCAAGCACAAAAATAAAACAAAGTCTCCAGCTATGTTTTCGGGTGTGAAGTCTCTGTGTTTAATGTACAATGTAAATACGTATTTCCTTAATTGGAACTCTAAGTTATGACGTCAAAAACTGTATAAAATGTAACTGTCAGGTAATTTTTGTCATCGTTTGCGGCCATGGCAATGCAGAGAGTTATGGAGGGGGGGGGGGGGTAATATGGAAAACGTAACAATACGTCCATTCAATTTGCGCGTTTAACGATGTAAATCTTATTTCAAACGCGAACGTGACAGACGAAAGGAAATCGCTCGACCGTGTAATATTTAAAATATTATGGTATTTAGCTAAACGCCTTAGTGTGACAGGTTGGACGACGGATCCAAAGTATAGCAATTAATGCAGATAAGAACCCTCAGCTAAATAACTCCCCCTCGCTCCCCTTAAAAGAGATGCTACGTTTTTTTAGTTGAATACGTGTGAACACCTTGAAGAACCTGAGGCTGGAGAAAAAATTGTTTCAGAAAATACTAATACTACTACTACTACTTTTAATAATAGCCGTCCTTTGTGGCAAAAATACTACTACTACTACTACCACAAATGATACTGATACTAATACTACTACTCTAGTTAATCATTACTATTATCGACATAAATTATTTTAAATGAAATACACATGTGAAATTATTTTTAGAAGCATTGATTTTGCTTTGCCTACTCATTTGCGACATATTTCTGCGACCTAGTTCTGGCTTTTTGGCTAAGATCAAAGTGTAGTATCTGTTCCGATGGATACTGCACCTCATACTGGTGTTGTCTTGGCCTTCGGGTCTTGATTTACGCCGGTCAATGGGTCTGTCCTGTGCAGTTCTGGGAGGTCCACCTTCCCAAGCTTTGCCTCCCCCTCTTTGGGGAGGAGTAAGGTTATTGCTTACTGCCTGAGGCGCTCCTACCAGGGAATGCCGACGGGGCTGCCCAGGCAATTTTTAAACCCCACTTTCCCGACCCAACACATCTTACTTGTGGGAGTAAGATCAAAAAAAACTGGCCTTGTGCCTAACTCCTGGAGAGGAGTAAATCAATACTCATTTGCGACATATTTGCGTTGAAAATTAATATTTAAATAGAAGTTATTAGACTTTTACATCAGCGTAAATACCGATTCAAAGCAAAGTAGCCATCTTTGGGTAGTCGGTTACAAACGCAAACGAAGATGGCTATTTTGATCAGAATCGATATGTACGCGAACTCAAAAGGCTCATACAATCTAGTAAATAGTAATTGTTTGATAGGTCACAAATAGATGGGTTAAGCAAAACATTGTTTTTGACTAATATCCCAAGTGTATTCTAGAATAAGAATTCATGTTTGACCGTAAATATTTTTAATGGAGAAATTACGACTGCTAAAAAAACACGTAAATAATTAAGGGATTGCAGCCGTCGGAAGCCAGAGAAGAAATACATTATTGTCAAATGAGGAAAAGCATTAAATGCAGTAACAAAGTGCATCAGAAGTGATGAAAAAAAACAGTTAAACGAGAGAATAATGAATGTGACTGGTGAGGAACGACCATATCATTCTTGTAAACGGCTATACGGTTAAGCTATGATGTAAAAAAAAATCTGGAATCAGCCAATCTAGACGCCATGAAAGCAAAAATTGTAAGTCGAAAGGAGAGCCTCGTATTAAGTTAGTAAAGTATAATAGGTAATAGACAACAGCAAAGACTAGAAAACGAAATAATAACGGTGAATATATCCTATGAAGAATATTTACCAGTGTAAGATGGTGGAAGTGGAAGTAGATCTAAGTGGATGAGTGAAAATTACTACGACTCCGTGTATGTATGATTATTTTAGGAGCAAAAGACAAGTCGGAAACTTGTAGAAATTACTAAAAGTGAATAAAACTGAAGCATATTTTTCGAAATCTCGCATCAATACTTTGCATAAAGCGTGACTATAGCGGAATTCTATATATCGCTTGTGTTAACAGGGTTTTAATGTCTGATGAAATAGTAGGGGAAATCGACTTTACTTTATTATATAGATTTAGTATTTACTTTTACAATTTTCAGTACGGAAGTAGAACTTAGTAGTTGTATGAAACTATATGTATGGATACAGAAACGTTTGTGTTTAATTACCGCAAGAAATATAGCTTGATGATTTCATGAATGAATCATGAACGTTTTTGTATCTTACTTGCCATCGATGTATGCTATACTATATATATATATTATCTGTCGAGAAGTATACATATTTGAAATAGAACTGATTATTCGAAACGTGCATTAACATTGCTTACACGCATCTTTTTTTCTGAAAATTAATTTCAATGCATTTTAAATGAATAAACAATTGCATAATATATCTACTTTATTTAATTATTAAGTATTGAGCATATTTTTATTTGCAGGTTACGAACAAAATACATATATATGTATATATATATATATATATATATATATATATATATATATATATATATATATATATATATATAGCTCTAGGCGAGGCTGACTAAGCCAATTTAAATTAAATGTTTAATTATATATATATATATATATATATAAGTGTTTAAAGTTCATATTTTTAGTTTTAAAAAGCATCTATTGTTAAATTTAAGAGGGAACAGGTAAAACAAATACCTTTATAAGCATCTTAATGCTTATAAAGGTATTTGTTTTACCTGTTCCCTCTTATATATATATATATATATATATATATATATATATATATATATATATATATTGAACTGGACTTACCGATAAACACAGAAAAATACCATATATTAAGGGACATTATCGACCCAAATACGATCTGCTTGAACGTACTAGACGAAATCTTTAAAAGATGCATCCACAGGAGACAAGCACTACTTATAAACCAGGCTTACCGTTACACATAAAGGCCTACCAACTATATAACTCCATTATACATAACCCAACAACCGCCCCACAAAATACTGACTTCCACTAGGGGAAATCCTCCTAACCATCACCCACCATAAATATATAAAAAACATAGGAATAAATATCTTAATATTTTAAATCAGCCCATTTCTACGCCATAACCAAGTTAATATGTAACAAAAATGTTTTCTAATAATAATTTTCCAGCTTGTAAGAGGGTAACACTCCTCAGATTTCACGAAAATAATTCAGCAGGCCTTAGAAATCTAAACAGGTTCAATCTTGTTGAGCTAAACATTATCCTTCCTCTAGACCAGACTTAATCAGTATACCAATGTCTTACCCCCATAAGCCTTTACTATATCTTAGTCAAAAATGTTAAATTTCGAGTACAGAATAAATACCTTGCATAGTTACTCCTATTAGACCGACTAATTGCTACGAATACCGGAATTAAGTTAAATCATAATTTTAATTCCTTTTGGATTGATTTAAAGTCTTTTAATCCAGGCCTTGAAATTAAAATTGATGGGTGTTTAAGCTTCTTGTTTTCTCTCGAAAGTTAAACCCTTAAACCTATAGCCTCTCCTTAGCACTTTCTAGACGACACCAAGTTAACGGCCTAATATACGCTCCCAATAAACATTGATTCACGAGACTAATTTTGAGATTTAAAAAAAATTCCTATTTTAAATCTAAACTGTTACATCCCACCCTCCCTTTTTTTGAACTTTATTAAACTTTATAATCCCCCCTACAACACAAATTTAAAACAAACATACATCATACTCTAAAGCAAACAACGTATCCAAACAGGAGTGATACGTGAGTTCATATTTCTAAAACAGTTGACAACATAAGCTGAAGAGAGCCGGAAAGTTAAGTCCTTCTAAGCTTGAAACCGACGGTACTAATGTTGTTCTAATTTTTCTGTACTAATATATATATATATATATATATATATATATATATATATATATATATATATATATATATATGCTACTTTAAGTACACGTCTATGATGGAGTTCACAACTTAACTTTTTTAATCAAGTTAGAATTTAACAAAATATATTAAATATTTTTTATTAATTTTTTTATTAAAATGAATTCAGTTTCATGATGATTGTCCGCTAGCAAAAAACTGAACAGCTAAAGTAAAAAACAATGTCCGGTATGCCATAAACTATTTAACTACACAGCAGCCGATCAAACGAAAATATTTTGTTTTTTTTTAAAACTTATTTAAACTGTTTAAGTTAGGCGTTGAGATACAAACTTCGTATAGATCTAAAGTAGTTCGATTGTCTAAAACAAAGAAAGAAATATAAAGAAAAGTTCCATTTTTAATTTAAAAAGAGGATGTCAAATACGTGCAATGTTGTGCCTAAAAAAAAATCTTGATTAATTTGCATGTTTATTTTTTTTTCTTATTAGTAATAAAAAGATTTATGTTGTTCGGTCAGCCTGGAAAGACAACGTTAACATTGTCTTAACATTTATTTCTACTTTTATTTTTACGTTTTTTTTAAATTTTGAATGATGAATTTAGAAAAAAAGGTTCAAGAACTTGGGAGATCGAATCGAAGATGCTGATTCTAAATCTCTGGTTAGTTTGGCGGTTACATAACCCGTTTAACTGTGATGCTCAGACACGTATACACACATACGGACTATTTTGCTTCACACACACACACACACACACACGCGCGTGCGCTTCTAGGTACATATAGATCTTAATTTCCCTTAATTACGTGACAGTTTTCATTGGCCGAGTGCTTGCAGATTCTAGGCTGACTCTATGTACCGGGTTCGCGCCTCCCGACCGTCTGAAATTGTTACTTTCCTGCACTGATGAGAGCAATAAGCTAGCGTCTGTAGGTATTAATAATTTAATATATATATATATATGTATGTATATATGTATATATGTATGTACATATGTATGTATGTATATATGTATGTATATATATATATATATATATATATAATGATTTTTTAATTTACGTAAATAGATATTTGAAAAATGATGCTAAACTGTTCTGTTCGGTAAATTCATGTTATTATTAACAAGCTTAGGAGGGTATTTTCTGTTAGTATCTATATGTGTTGATCTGCGTGAAAGTGTGTGTGTGATTACTTACGTCTTGGTGTTCGTGTATGCAAGCATTTTACCTGCGTGTGTTTGTATGTATATACATCTGCGTGTATTGGCTTGTGTAGCGGCTGTGTCGTCTTTTTCATCTCGATTTCATGTTCATCTCTCAAGTCGAGACCAATCATCGAAATATTTCACAACCCACTCACACACCCGCCGCCTGATTGGCTTATTACGGTAAGCAACTTTAAACCCCCAATCCCAACCACACACTCCCCGCCGTCCATAATTCATCAGAAAGCCACCATACTACACCGCCGCCGCTAACGTCGCCCCCGCCCGTCCCCTTTCTGCCCGCCTTCAAAATAACACACCTTGAACGACAGTGCTTGCGAAAGCCAAATTGTAGAGGGCATTGAGTGCGTTCGAAAAATGCACCGAATGACCCTGTCCTGACGTTGAGGAACGCGGGCAACCATCGCCGCCGCGGCCGACGCCTTCTGTTTTTTGGTATTCTCCGACCGATTGACAAACGAACCGTGTGGCGCCGGCTACAAAGCACACATACACACACACACACAATACACATAAACACACAAGACACACACACACACACACAAGACACACACAACACACATGTCCACATACACACAACCTAAACACATGAAGAACGCATACATACAAAATTTCTCTATTTTTCTCTCGCAATTGTTAATATATATATATATATATATATATATATATATATACATATATATATATATATATATATATATATGTGTGTGTGTGTGTGAATGATTATATTTTATATATATGGATGACATACAGACATGATAGAAATGAATAGCTACCCGTATTATCATTAATAACGTAAGCTGCTGTCAAATGGTCCTGATTGACCTAGGCGAGATGTTAAATTGAACAATCACTCGTAAAGAGTGGAAAGTGGAATCCATAGGTATACGGCAATTTGGCGCTGCTTAAGCCAACCTTCAGAATGACCAATAATATGGCTCTTCTGAAACAGATTTTTAATGCTTCTTTGGCCTGTGTCATTCTAAATCAGTTTGTATATTAGATATATGCATATCTGAAACACTAAATACGGCAATAAGTATACATATCGGTCTACTGCTGTTTTGTACGTTTCTGAGTGTTGACCGGCAACAAATGGAAGCACAATGGAGGATATCGGTCATGAGGACAAAGATGCTGAATTAGATTTCCGGACTGACCAGATTCACGCATGTCCGAAGTTACGCCGATTTCAAAATGGAAGCGTCTGGGAAAAGATCGAGAGGATGGTCAAAACAAACGTGATTGAATACCCTCGACATCGGGTTGCATCCTGTCCAACGCATCTAGAAGTATTTACACATTTGGTTAGAATATTATTGTTCACTTCAAAACTTTCAACAAATGATTTGAAAGTTTTCGAAGCTATTTACATCAAATAATTTTAGAAATAGAAATTAAAACATCATTACATTTACAAAATTAGACACAGTCTTATAACAATGTGGTTCAATTAATAATGTAGTCCCCAAACGATAGGGAGGACGAGTGGTTATAGCACTTGTCTTTGGGCTGGACGATCCGGGTTCGATCCCACTCACGGCATGCGAATTTTCGGGTCTGAAAACTCCCTCTGTCTACCCAGCAGTAAATGGGTACCTGACTAAAACTCAGAGAAGGTTCAAGGCAGCGGAAGGAGAGGGATGGGCTCCGCCTTCCATATGCTGTGCCCTAGACACGGTGATTCTTAACAAATCACCGCCGCTACGGCCATGGGCAGTGTGCTATGTCGGCAACGACACTCGTGCGCGTCCAGGCTATGCGACCATTACCTTTTTTACAAACGATACCATAATAAAATATACATTTTTTTACAAACATCAGAATTTATGTTTTATGTTGAACATGTACTTTTATGTTGAACATGTACTTTTATGTTGAACATGTACTTATCAATGTATAATTAAAAGTAAATTCCAATAAGTCCCTAGTTGTGGTAACAATGCTCTATGCACGGGAGAATGGTGGCTTTATAGAGATATAGAATACCGGCAGACGAGATTAGTGTTTATGCCCGGTAGAGAAATTCCATCTGTTGTAGAATATCAGGTGATTTCCGGAGACCAATTTGCGAGATTTGACACATCGTTGGGCAAACAGTTCAGCCCATCCGTTGCTATGTAGCGACATTATGTTGGTTGAATAATTAGCGAATTGTTGCTTGTCCATTGTTTACCACACTATAATAGATTTTCCAGAAATTGCGAGTTCCTCATTTCTGTAGCGCGATGCGATTTCTTGTCATCTCAATACACCTACTCTTAGCTGGGGCTATTCCACTCATAAAGACGCTATAACTGGTGTCCATTTTATAGCTGGTTTATGACAGTTGGAACGGCGGAATGCTTAGTGCATATACACAGTAGCAGCTGCACAAGTCGAAGTAAACTATTGTGTAGAGTGGGGCTTGCTATGCAATTTCCGCGTGGGGACAGACGCTTCTATGCAGGATTTAACCATTCTGTTACCTCCTTTGCAAACGGTTCAGCAGGAAGAGAAAAGGGTTCACTTCAAAGTGCATCTCCGATGAGATCTCTAAAGGAATTCCTAATCAACACGTTGGTACTATCTCTTTGTTCTCAGTAAAGACCCTAAAGAAAACATATATTTGATAATAATTCACAAGAGAAAACGTTTAAAAAGTTACTTTATTAACCATTGTTGGTTTCTTCTGGAAACGTCTTTTCTTTAAATAATGTTTACACGGCGCATGCGGGGGGTCACATGGGGGTACGAGGGCAAGTGTATATTTCTAATCGTCCCCATTTTTCTATTTTTAACTACCCTGACTGGTTTTCATGAAATACGAAATTTTAAGCTAAAGATAAAACTACGTTCCATAAAACTTGGAAAGAGAAAGAATTTAAAAAGTCACCATAACAGTCATCGTTGATTTAAGCATGTCCCACTAGAAACGTCTTTTTTTTTTAATAATCTAATTTATTATCTCTTCATAACTAATTTTCTTGAGTCAATGTTTTTATCCTTATTTACAAAATTATTGGATTCAAATTGTTTCCCAAACCTTCCCTTTTTTAGTTACATGAGAATTTGCTACGAACCCAAAGGCCAGTTTTACCCTGAACTCGACAGGCCAAAATAAATTTCCTGTTAACGTACGCTACCTCCACCAAAAGATAAGGTAATTACTTGGAGGATTCTCTCATGATAACTAAACAGATACCACACTACCCTCCAAAGAAGGAAGTAATGCTGGCGACGATGATCTCTTGACAACGAAACAACCACTACACTACCCCCATTCCACCACAATGAGAATACTAATTTATGGGAAGATAGTATCATGACAATACAACAGATACTATACTACACCTTCCCCAAAGAATGAAAAAGTAATCCCTGAGAAGATGGTATCATCACCACAAAAAAGATACTAGACTAACTCTCATAAAAAGGGAGAGATGATTCCTGGGAAGATGATATAATGAAGAACGAACATATATACGTTAGCCGCCCTCTAGATCAGGTAATGCCTGGGATAATGGTATCATGAAAGCAGAACAGATAAAAGACTACCTTCCTAAATACTAACATTGAAAGATAGTACATTAGTCTGAAATTATACAATAAACTGAATTGAGTATTAAAAGATAGTACAGTAGTTTACTTGTTAGAAGTAATATTATAGTTTCGGCTTTTGACAAACAAATACCAAATTCCTATTAGTCATAGATAATATATATGTATATACATATATATAATGATATTAAATTATTTTGTAAATATTTTACCTACGTATGACGTCATCTAAAGCTTATGGCTCTCATCAGCGCGGGAAAACACCAGAGGAGCATAGGGCGCGAGCCCGGTTCACAGATACACCTTAAATCTGTAGGTGTTAACCTAGTCCCATTAGGCCACAAGAGATTGTCACGTAATAACAGAGAAATTAAGTCATTTTTACACTTATACGTATATATATATATATATATATATATATATATATATATATATATATATATTTATATATGTTTACACTATATATATATATATATATATATATATATATTTACACTATATGTATACATATATATATATATGTGTGTGTTTACACTATATATATATATATATATATATATATATATATACATTAATATATATATGTGTGTGTGTGTTTACACAAAATATATATATATTTATATTAGGCATGTCTATATGCTTATATGTTTCTATCCATAGTACCCACTCTGAAACTAATTAACCGATTATTAGAAATAATGAAATGTAGCTGCTAGGCGTAAGGGTGGAT